>KN839835.1:1479572-1636412 GCA_000827185.1 Hydnomerulius pinastri MD-312
TGAGGTCAAGCAAGCAGAGCAAGGATGAAGTCAGCGAATGTTGCGGAGCTAGGGCAAGGGGCTCCGATAATTCAGAGAAAACGGTAAGATAAATCGAAGGAGTTCTTGCACAGGTGGAAGCACCAGCGATCGGGCCACGTGGAAAAAGTATCCGAATCCGAGTATGAAGCTTCGAATCCGCTTCGCCATAGATCGAGGTTTGTCCAAATGCGTCACTCTCAAACACTGTTTGAGATCGCCTTATTGACAAGAACAGACCTGTATTTGTCGTAAAGTTTCGCGGAGCTAGGCATGTAAAATATTAGCATATGTGAAGAATACAAGATGAAATTATGTACCCGAACACGGCGGCTGCGAGACCAGTGATAGACTGTATGGTATCTTTCCAGCGCTTGAGCCTGAAGATGTCATATGCTACCATGAAATGTGATGAGTAAATGAATGAGCAGATACTGTACGATACTACGCACAGACGAATATCAGATCCATTATCAGCTTTGCGCGTGAGACTTGGAGCCAATAGCTGTTCCGTTGAAGCCTCCCAAGCTCCTTCTCGTCGAGCTTGGCAATTTTTGGCTGAGACTTGGACGTTGCTCCAGCTAATGACTCCTTGTACGCGCGGCTTTCAACTGCAACAAAATAAGCCACGACCCCATCCACCCTCCTGAAGACTCACCTTCGCGTTGCAGGCCATCGACGATACTCATCTCAACTCCGTTTTCGACCAAACCAACGAGGGTGCCGAACAACCAGCACCAATCTGCAAAACGTGCCGCTCGAGCACCCGTTTTAGGACCGACAAGCCCCAGTCGTGAAAGTGTATAAATATCATCCGAAAGACCATTCACGAGTTCCAGAAGGACAGGGGGAGGAGCGGCGAGAAGCGCTTGCAAGAACGGGTGCGAGAGGATGGGGCCTGTAAATGATGACGTTGGCTTCTTTGCTGGTACATCAGAAAGACCATGGGGCGTCCAAGATGAAGCGGAGGAGGAGTAGGGAACGGTCTTCTGTGACATTATGGTGCTCAATGGTGTTAACCAGTTGAAAAGGATGAGCATTTTTCTAACAATCAGGGGTCAGTATTTTTGAGAAGGGGAAATATAATCCCGAGTACCTTGTGAACGAAAATCCACTGCGCGCGGATTCGAGTCTTCGCACCAGTGCTTGCTGCCAGGCAGCCTTGCCATTTCGGAAGAACAATCGGGTATGGAAGAGCAGGTATACCCGGATCGAATACTGCATCAATTTCTATTACTCGTGTCAGTACCAGTACACTGCCAGCTGACGTGCCAAACACTCACGAAAGCCTTGTCCCGACCATTACTTGTGACCATCATGTCCCGCCACACCTCGTGTGACCCCACCTTCTTCTCCGCCTCCTTCACGCGCTCGCTCTCCTCGTCCAGCTCGTCCTCTTCATCAGCGTCTTCTCCAGACACGCCTTTCTCGGTCTCCCTGTCCTGTTGCTCCTCAGTCTTCTCGTCGTACACACTTATGGACATATTCTCGAAGTGCACTTGCGCTTGGGCTGCTGTACTTGGGCGGGGTGTACGGGGCGGGTGCGCGGAGAGTGGGTTCATCTGGAAAGAGCTGCTCACGTCGGCGAAGCTGGGGGGTGCATAAAACTGCGACTGCATTGAGTCGTGTAATGAGGATGAGGACATGGACAGGTCGTCATCCCCACCAGGGAATGTAATCGATGACATTTAGGGCTGCAGAGGCGTTTTATGGAGAACTTGTAAATTAAGGGAGTACAAGGAAGGATGTCAGGAGAGCTTAAGCGACTTGGACGAATTGCCCAGCTGTAAGTAGGACAAGTTACTGACAGTTTGCAGCGTTGTAGTATGACCAACACAGTCAGGAACAAACACGATGCAAACAAAGTGTACCCTATTGGCTAGTAATAGTTGGCTAGCACTTACTTACAACTATTAGGACACGCCGAAATAACCGTACACAAGTTGACGCCACATACTTGTACTTGAACAGCAAGGAACCTGGTCCACCTATCCCTCAGAATGTCAGCATCACTAGGCTTTCGCTCTCCAATATCTCGTTCAGAGGCAGCTTCGCCTCATCCGACCAGGCCAGGTTTCGATACTGAACTCCTTCGCGCGTACATGAAGAAGTTGCTGCAGACAAATCTACAGCATGCGGTCTGGTCATCTGATCGAGACCAAGTTAAATCATGGATGAAGGACATCAAAGAGCGCGTCAAAGATCGAATGGTTGAAATACAGCCAACTGGGTTGTGAGTTGCTTCTAAGAGTGACTGGATAGGATTGATAGGCGTCTCTTTCGCTACAGCAAATATATTGTGCTTGTGCAAATCAATGAAAATCGAAACCAAGGCGGGCGGTGAGTGGAGTGCATGATCTCGCAACCAAGGCAAAGTGCTGATTTCGATATTTCAGTGCTGATATGATTTCACATTGGGAAGATGGTGATGCTTGTATAAATGAACTATTCTATAATGTTGGTACCTCTCTCTTGGCAGCACTTTCCGGACGATCTGATGATGCGTACCCTGTAGGACTCCATTATTTGCACGTGCATCGCACTGTCCGTTCGAAGTTCGTCGTAACATCACCCGCAAGTTTAGATCGCGCAACATTCACATCTGTATGCTCACCGGAAACCTACGCTACAAGCTTTATATCACTACACTATATCAATACACCAGCTCTGTACCGGATATTCCCGCTTCGCTACACACACTCCGTGGTTTCAATCGCTGCATTCCTTATCCAGTTGTCACTGCAAGTTTGTTGAGCTACCGAAGCTGCCCCTTCTGCCGCAAAAGCACCTAAAGCGCCCTGCGGCTCACCATCTGCGTGCGAAGTCGATTCGGTGAACGTCTATTTTAGACTCGCTTCTCCCTCGTCCGCGCGTCAGTTCGTGAAGATTCCAACGCGATCTGAATCTGGGAGCCGGGTGCGACGAGTCTAATCTCCAGGCTGAAGTTCGTCCTCTGCTTCTTTGCAGGGCGTGTCTGAGAATCCATTATTGCTTGCATTTACCTATGTGTAGAGCTGACCAATCCGTCACCAGGAATATAGCCATCTAACAAGGCCTTCGCGGCCGTCAAGCTGCATTATTTCGGACTGCACAGTACCTCCAATATAGCGACAGGGGGAACTACACGGAAGATAGTGAGTTGCCAACTTGTCATTTCCTAATGTGTCCGAATAACATTTGATTGTCCAGTTCGTTCCCTAAGTCGGTTGTTGCCGTTGAGTCCTCCGGAGGGTTATCTTGCTCCCGGCTTATATCTCACGAGGCAGATCAGGAATCAGTCTCGCCTCCCCGGGTAGGCCCGCATTTTATTGCCCTTTTCCGCCTTTCTTGATGTCCGAGGAGATGATACCGTGCAATGCAGCATCGGTTACCAGCAAAGCACACTGTCTACCAGGTTCAATGGATCACCGAGTAACTAAGCAGGGAAACCTCGATTTATCGAATTCCAGTAGCGTACTCGGAGAGCCATGGCGAAGACAGCTTGACAGGGCCAAAATGATTAAAGGATCGATGTCACGCAAACATCTGTATAAGTCTGATCTGATTTGGGATTCTTCTCAAGGAACACTGATACCGCGGAATCAGATCTCCAACAAGACGGTCCGCCAAAGTTGTCAAAGGCCCATCGTTTAACCTTGTCGCACCTACTCGGACAGTTCCCCATGCTCTGCTCACTCAATTTGACTATCTATCAGGACCGCTTCTGATCATGGCTAGGCGAGACCTGATGACCTGACCTCTGACATCCTTGCAATTGGTTGATCGTCGGAAAGTACGTACGTTCGTGAGAGTGCCCTTGTTTTCCCTCCGTGTATCATTGACAAAGGAGGACAAATCATGGTGACGTGCACGTCGGATTCGGAGGAGATTGTTTCTGCCATCTGAGACTGTCTGAGATACCGCGACCGTATGTGTCGAGGGTCTGATAGGTGGGTGATACTATCAACCCCACGTGTACTACGTATTTTGGAAACTTCCGTTAACCACACTTCCCTCATCCTGTAGCACTGATCATAGAAATCCATCATCTCCCGATTGCGCTGTTCCTTTGCATTCATTATGATTAAGCGACAATTCCCCGAGACCATGGTCATTCCCTGAGTCTTCGATGAAACCACAAAAATACGCCTTGAGCCGTTTTACGTCGCTTGCACATGCGTTATACCCCAAAACATCTCGCGTAAGAGTGATGCCCATTCTTGTCTTGTCCATTTATTGAACGCCCCTTTAACGCGCTCTGCCGACACCACCTTGTACCACACTGGTCGAGTCATGGAATTTGTATTTTCGTCCCGCCTATGGATGTCACTCTACCAATTCTCACAGTGCCACATCCCACTGTTTGGGTACTCACGCTATCGATCTCTGCGGTCTTGACTCGCCTTCCCGCGACAGCTTTGCCTATACGCTTTCTGACAAGGAGTGCCCATTGTGGCAAATCAATCTATCTCAGTGGTCCCGTGTCCCCAGGAATCAGCTCCTACCCCCCCACCCCCCCTTGAGCTTTCTTGCTCCCATTCGGGCGTGAAGCGGCGTAGGTTACACGCAGGGTGGTTTCGGACCTCCGCACACTGCATTGCACCATTACATTGTGAGATGGAAGATTCTGTAGTAACAGACTGCCAGGTTATTAATTCCCATAGTACATGCACGATCAGGCGCAAGGGCTGACTAGTCCACTGCCATCAGGTGTATGAAGAGCGCCTGGAGAACGACAGTCATCCACTCAAGAGGCTATTGCGGGCCGTTCGCCTGATCCTAACTATGAAGCAAGGTTGATAGAGCCTTCCTGCCAGAGACTCGACATTAAATTTCTCCAAGATTGCTTCCCCCTTGCGTTGTGCTTTACGTTGGTACCCTGAGCAGCACGCTGCCGCGATGTAAATCAAACAACGTGCTAATGAGCAATCGAACCAGACTTACTCGCCTGTTATGATATGGATATTGTAGCCAAGTACGTGAAGACGGCAAGGTGTATGCAACCAGCAGGCGTCGGCGTCGCGCCTTTTCTCCGTTCCAGAAAGAAGTTCGAAAGGCTGCCCATACAAGGCCAGTATCGAAGATGGGAGGATCTGAGGGGCGTTAGGCACCCAAGTGGCGATGCACCTTCTTGGTTTCTACAGCCGAATGAGCGTCTCAGAACCGAGCTGGCTCACTCCCAAAAATGCCTGTCCCCGGGGTCCTGCCAATGTACAATTACCTTGGGAGGAGCCTCGGTCGACGTTCCACCGTCAGAGATCGGCGGGCCTGATTCGTTCCTAGCAGATATCACGCATTGCGTTGAGTCACGATTGAGTACCGCACAAGAAATGCTTCGTGTAGATCCCAGTAGCTGGGACCATCAAGGGTAGTAAATTTCCCTGGAGTTTCACCCACCGTAAAGAGCAAGGTCCGAGGAGCTGATCGTGCAGCACAAGGATTTTTCGCTGCGCTGAACGGTGGCCGCAATGCTAGCGAGTATATGATGCGGGTGGCCGTCTACGATTTTCCGAGTGTCCATCCTAAAAGGCCAAGGCCGCTATGTGTCCTGTGCCGTACGCATGATTTGGAGAGGGTGAAAATAGTTCCAGTGAGAACAGCCTTAGAAAAGGAACTCCCCAGAAAATAGCTCACTAGATTTTCGGCATTTGTTGGTCTCGCCGCCGCATCAGCCGCAAATATTCTCATGGTCAACAACGCCAATGATGCGTCCGGATTTCGTAGACCGCCAATTCGGGTTATTTGGGAGTGAAAGAGCGGTACCCTCTTCGGTGTTTTCCTTGGATAATGATAAACGGGGATCTGGGTAAATTTGGAGCTGCGATTGCATGGTCAAAAAGGCAAAGTCTCATAACTGGTGTTACGACTCAAGTTGAGCGGGGTGATATCATTTGTACGACCGGCCGTATGCGGAATGCAGTTAGAGCGGCGGAGGGTGGGGTGGTATCCGAGCACCAAAAGAGTATGGACATGGGGGAAAACTAATCCCCTCAGCAGGTTAACGGCCTGCTAACTCCCAAAAGTGTAACGATACGACGGAAATGTAGGGAACGGGCGCTTCGCCGCAAAAAAAAAAGGTTATCAATCGAAAGGATATCACCGACGTCTTTCGAGAACGATTGGCAAGAAAGACAGGTACTGGTGGCAGTGGCGGTGGGATCGCCGGAAGGTTGCAAGCTTTGGAGCGGTTTACGCCACAAAGCCCGTGAGGAAGTGCTAGTACGGTCTGAGAAGCCACGGACGTACCACAGAAGTCCGAGGGCTGCTTCTGAGAATCTGACACTTTCAAACGATCGTGCGAAGTGAACAATGAACCAAGGCACCGATTACCACTAGACTTACCGTTTCAAAGGAGTTTGCTCAGGAAGGAAAAAAAAAACTGTCTTTCGAACAGGTTCTTCTTTGACAATAAGTGCGAACAGCGCCGGGCGAATGGGGACAACACATCCGACGCGCGACCACCGGGCGGGACAACACGCACGTCAGCGCAAACGCCCGAGCATCTCAGCGGGGATATGACAATGGTTCGCAGCACACAGCAGACCTTTCAGCACGGATAGGGCATCGAGCAGCGCCGAAACGGCCGCCACCTGCTGAGCCGGAGATGACGCCCGCGTATATCAGTTGCACGTATGCTAGACATTAATGCTTTGACAGATTAGCTGACAAACTGCCGTTAGCAACAAGTGGAAATGGCTACAGCCGTTGTTCATAGGTCCGTATTCTCATTCACAGCGGGTTGAGGGTGTAAGTACTCGGCGGTTTCGGGGAAATTCTTCGCTAATGCCTCATTTAATAGCTTGCGATAAGACTGGGTAAAAGCTTAGTGAGCCCCAAGCAAAAGGCGATGACTTGGATATAGGCCTCACGTCGATCGCGTCTATCTTGCCGTTCACGAACTGATTCTCGGTGGCCGCTCTCTCTAGCCTTTCTTTTGTTAGCTGCATGGGGTTTCGCGCATTGTCGATGTCTTGTAGGACTTGGAACGGGATCATAGTTCGCGTGTTTTGCGCCATATCGTCAATCGTAGCCAGATGATGGACTACCTCGTTACTAGTGTGAATGGAGATGTGAGCGAATTTCAAGATACACGGACTCGGCCTTACGCTTTGAGCCCAACCTGCTTGCCTCCTCCCGGCTTTTCGCGCTCTTTAGTGGAATCATTGATCACAGTCGTGCCCAAGTTATACAGCGCATTTGCGAGCCCGTGGAGCTCGAGCTCTAGATCACCATGTATCCCGGAGGGTGGAGGAGATTGCGATGATCGTGGCGAATCTGGCGCATGACTCGCTGGAGTGGCATCTGGCTGGAAGGACGACATAGGGTGATCATGGTGGCGAGTTTCTCAATTGTTATTTTGCACAGAAAAGCCAAAAGTGTAAAATGATATTAGCTAACAGTAGGCTGCCATCCAAAAGGCTTAAATATGACCCTAGGGTTAGGGTTAGGGCAGCAAAAGATCGAAAAAAAAAATGGCCTGCCCAGCCAGAGTGGCCGTGGCAGGACAGGGAAATATTGAGACGGTGCATGAGCCGGAGCCCACACAAACCGTAGTTACCCTCTGTATGGACAAGGTCGCCGTGCTATGGAAGGTCCCCACGGCCCACAAACCCAGGTAGATGAAGGAACTTGTGCCATCAAGGTAAGTATGAGTTGCCACCATGTTCAATAAAGGCTTATATACTTGACGCATGTGCGCACGGACCACATCATGTCACACGTACAGCTGGACCTGTTTTTGGGAAGTGCCTTTCCGTTTCAGTAATGCACCTGTTCCTCCACACCAGCTTGTCGTCTTGATGGTAGTCGCCATTCGAACGATGACCGCGGAGGGAGCTTAGATTGGTCTTCTGGAGCTGCATCTGGCTGATCTCGTACCTCGAGGCTTACCAACAAGCACGGGACTGCTTCACGCTGATTCACCAGTGCACGTGCCCCTGTCCGAGAAATACATAACCAACAGTAGAACCCCCAAGTTCTCCAAGTGCTGGTTCGCGACTGCTACGAAGATACCACCTCCAGATCTCTCTCGGCAGACAATGTCATCAGTATCTGCGTCGACAGGTCGCACTAGCGCGAACTCAGAAGTCAGGCGCCTCCTCCAGGAGAACCCTATTTCCGGATGGGATGACGCATGGTGGAGGTTACGTTCTTCCAAAGCGAACATTGACTAATTGAGCTGCACCACAGGAAAGGTGGGGTAACTCCTTGGGATGCGGGTGACGTTCAGCCTGCGCTGCGCGACCTGATCTTGTCCAACAAACTCGGGCTCCCGAAGCATGGTCGCGCTCTTGTCCCGGGATGTGGCAAGGTAGGTCGCGTTCAGGATGCAACGTATTAGCCTAATCTTGGAGATAGGGATATGATGCAACCTTCATAGCGTCAAGTCTGGGCCTCGAAGCTTTAGCAGTTGACATATCAGGTACTGCAGTTGTGGCCGCCCGCGAGTGAGTGCATAGAAATGGAATGCACGCACCTCGTACTGATCGAGGTGTTGAATCCAGTCATTTTAGCAAAAAACCTGAACCACTCACCACCGGGAAAGTGTCCTTCGAGGAGGTCGATTTCTTCAAGTTCTCGGTCCCAGCCGACCAGAAGTTCGACCTGATATATGACTATACGTGATTATTTGCATCCTTTGACTGTGCTCCAAGTGTTCCGCTCACATGTGGATTAGGTTCTTCGTTGCGATCCCTCCGGCTCTCAGAAGCGACTGGGGAAAGCAGATGTCGGCGCTGTTGAAGCAAGGCGGTTACCTCATCACCTTGGTTTTCCCTCTCGACCTTCCCTTGGATGGCGGCCCACCATTCCACGTCAAACCTGAGCACTATGATGAGGTACTTGAACAGAGCTGGGAAAAAGTTCTGGATGAAATTCCGGAAGAATCAATCCCGACACACATAGGTCGAGAGAGGCTGGTTGTCTACCGGAAGTTGTGATGATGCTTTACGGTATCACAAGTCTCTGTTGTGGTTACACCTCGCCTATTTTTGCGGCTTGTCTGATCCCACTCGTACATACTGAGTGAAAGATATCCATATGAACAGCGTCGACGTCACGGACTTCGATGGTAGTATATCTCATCCAATAGGCCTCTAACCATTACCGCGCGGAACACCGATGGCTCAGGCGCCAAGGACCTATTTTTATAGCAGGGAAGGTACTAAGAACTGCGAGTTTGTGCTCCTTGTTTTGGTGCGAGCACGGGAGGGGCTCGGGGCGATGCAGAATTTAGCTGATTGAAACGAGCCACTGTGCGCCTTGAGTTGACGATAATTTTTTGTATCGATTGGAGTCTGGATACCCCATCTTCAGCTAGCCGACGACCCGTGCCGCGCAGACGAGGGTGGAGTTCTCCAGTACTTGTAGCTGGGAAGTCAAGGGGGCAGAATGAACCGAACCTAGTAAGGGCCAAACACCTACCGCATGCAGCAAGTGATCGACGGCCGGAATAGGTTCGTAAAACCACGTGTGAATTTTTGCTGCAGACCACAAAGTTCCTCGAACCTCCAACTCTACTCGAGCAAGACATTGCGCAGCGGGTAGGAATTGGGAGGTGACTTGATGCTTTTACTATGCGGAGATCCTTAACACACTTCCGAATACCAACTACACCTCAAAAACATTCACTGCGTCGATGTTCGCTGCATCTCTCCGCAACGCTCAGCAACGCTCCCGCTTTGTCCCTACCTGCATTGGACCTCGAGGATGCTGGTAGACGCGACAGGTACAATGCCGAGTCATATATAAGTCGGGAGGCTATCCGGGAGCGCAAGCTCAACTGGCTGAACAACATCCTGGCGCAATCGGACACAGACGATGCAGTTGTGTGGTCGCGGTACGTTGACTTCGGGAGTGCCCTTGACTACGACAGCCTCCCTCTTGAAGTCCACCAGAAGGTTCTTCGGAAATGCGTACCACACCCTTCTGTTCTCCGCCCCATCTCCGCGCGTCGCATGCAAAACTCTGCTCCCCCTCGACCACCACACATGTATGAAGCCAGGCTAAAGACCGTCATGCGGAATATTCGTTCCGCGGGCCACAAACCTGCTCTAGACGATTACAATTACATACTGGAACAGTTTGCTGCTGTCGGTCACTCGTATGGCTCCATGAGCGTGTACAATGAGCTCAAGCACGTCTATAAGGTCCAGCCTACCTTGCGCACGTTTGGCCTCTGTCTGCAGTCGATAGTACACCGACTGTCGCTGCCTATGTACAAGAATCGAAGGGAGAAGATAGAACTCGACTGTGCCTCTTCCTGTACCAAGCTGCTCAACGACATGAGCAACCTCCGCATTCCCATCACCTCTGTCATCCTCGACCTCGTCATGCGCATCTCGAAGAAAACCACGAACGAAGCAGCGTTCAACCAACTCATGAAATTGGGCTATGGTATTGACCTAGATTACCCTGATCACCCACCAATACAGTGGGATCAGGGTGCAGTGGCTGAGGTAGGAATGCCCCAGCTGCCCTGCCTACAGCCATTCTCCACTGCCGCGCTCAATACAACCGTCGACATGCTCGGGCGATTTGGGAACGTCTCCAAACTCGTCCAGGCTTTTGAGGTGCTTACGCAGCCTCTGCCTCCCCAAGCCAGTCAACACTATTCCATGGAGTTTGACGATGAAGACGAGTTCGGCGAGGTTAATCCCGCCTCTACACAACCTCACCGGACTCCCCACGCGAAGCCAAACTCTACTACATATAATCTCCTTCTCAAACACCTTTCCCGCG
Organism: Hydnomerulius pinastri MD-312; assembly: GCA_000827185.1. NCBI lineage: Eukaryota > Fungi > Basidiomycota > Agaricomycetes > Boletales > Leucogyrophana > Leucogyrophana pinastri. The sequence continues at coordinate 1,490,310 of KN839835.1, forward strand.
CAAACCACTCAACTCTTGCACGACACTACCTTTACGAGGCTTACAAACTTGATCGCGAGGCGGATAGAACCGTCCGGACGCAGCTTTACCACACGCCTTACAAGACCCCCGCCCCGCAGATTGCGGTCAACAAGGGGATGCTGTTGTCTGTGTTCGGAGCCGCAAACAGGAACAAGGATATGCAGTTGATGCGATTCGTGGGGTACATCGCACGTCAGGCGTATAGGAGGAAGCAGAACGATATTGCGTATTATATGAGGCTGCAGAGGTTGCAGCGGCAAGGACAGCAACCTTTGGCTCCAGATCACGATGGATCACGATTGGTCTTCGCACGGAGTCAGGAGACTGTCGTCGACGTTGACCCATCTTCATCATCCTCACCAACAGAAGCTGACGCTGCCCTCGACACTGCCGTCACATATTCATTCGCTCCCCCTCCCGTCAAGTGCTTTGACGTCTCCCTCCACCTTGCAATCCTCAACAAAGACCTCGAAGAAATCGCAACATTCTACACACACGACGTCCTTCCTGCTCTTGTCCGTAAAACCCAACGCGTCAAAGAAAAAATCGGGCGGCGCGTGTGGAAGCAGAAGGACCTCTATCTCCTCAGTGAAGGCAGTCGTTCGATTGTCTCGCGGCCTGAGTGGGTACAGATGGTGAACTTTGGGAAGGACACGGCGAGAGTGGAGAGCGAGTCTGAGTATGATATTGATGGGAGGAAAATAACGAGGCGAGGGCGGCGGCGGGTAAAGGGGCAGTCAGGAAGGGTGGCGGGCTCGCGGGGATTGGCGACTTCGGCTGCTGGTGATTGTGCGCCAGTGAAACCTTTGGTCCCGCCAGTAGGCTTCTGTGAGTCGCGTTTTCTGGTAAAATTCAGATAGAAATGCTGATGCTTGAATTTTACTTTTTAGTCGACCCATCGTTTCATGGGAGTTAGCCCTTATCCCCAGTCGCCTTACTGCGGAGTAATAGGTAGAGGATTGGATACCACAATACCTTACGTTTGAATCTGTAGATACCGCGACAAACAGAGTTTTCCTTCGAGTTTATTACCTGGTGGCGGTTCACCCTCGGTTAATGAACCGCTCCTGCTCGGGTGCTAAGTTCCAGCGTGTGCGATTAACAAAATGCTCAAAACATCGAAAGCAATATGAACACTAAGTGTGAAGCGAGAACTGCGCAATATCTGCCCAACGGCCATCCACAACGCACATTTACCGTTCCAAGGTCTACTATCCCAACCTCCCGTGCTCAGCAGCGCGGTCGCTCACGACCTTGTCCATCGCGTCCAACCATATATTGACGTCAGTCTGGAAACCACCCTTCGGTGGTGCCACATTGGGAGATGAGGGTATAGTTGAGGGACTGACACCCACGCCGATATATCGCGCCAGAGCGAGGACTGGAAGGCGACGCAGCGCGCGGCCTGAGAGGCCTTGTTCCTGGGGACCATGCGTTATTATGAGGCTTGTTCAGCAGGCGATAACCATCGGGTGAGTCGGCTTACCCTGCATTTATCAGCGAGTCTCAAGAGCGCCTTTCCCACTTTCTCTTCTTGTGCATAAGACGAGTTCCCGGCGCCATCTGGTTGTTGAGGTGCAGATAACCAGCCGCCTTCTTCCATGAACAATACAGTTTGCAAAGGGGGAACGGACTGAACAGGAGGCGATGAGTGGGCTTCCCTCCGGGAGTCACAGGACGAGGACTGACCGCTTCATTCAAGATCCCTTTGAGCACGAACTCGCAAAGAGAACTGCGCAAAATCTCGTAGATAGCCTCACGAGGAGGGAGATCCACGTATTGAATGATGTCCGCTCGGTCAACAAAGGCAGAATCTGATGTATGCGTGAGTATCCACCACCGCTTCGCTGATGGTATCGCACAGACCTATTGCTTTTGCTAGGTTGCTGGTTGACATGACCAGGACGTTTTTTCGGTGTTTCAGCTTGTCGAGCTGAGTCAGGAGGGCGTTGACTACCTGAGAGCCAATGAATGAGTGAAGAGGACCGTTAGCCGAGTTTCAATAACACTCGTACTCGTAGACCATCAGATGGTTCAGTGCCTGCCATGGCGCCAGCTCTGGCCGCGGTCAGCGATTCAACTTCATCTACGAGGGTTGTGTTCGGCATACGCATATATGCTACTTCTGAAGCAGAAATGGGGCTAACCGATAAGGACTACAACGAAACAGTCCTCGTCTTCGACCATTTCCATGATGCTGTTGAACAACCGTTGCACGAGTTTTCCCGATTCAGAAAACCATCGTGAAAAGAGAGAATGTGAGTTTATCTCCAATAAACGGGATTGCGTGTACCTGTCGCATTAGTGATTAACGAGCATATAGCTAGATCTTCCGGGGTACATACCGATGGGACAATCGTATCGACAGTTTCTGGGCTAGCGCCCGACAGAGGGAGGTTTTCCCTGTACCAGGTGGACCATGCAGTAGTACCACCCTATTCCACGAGACTAGGTTGACTATATGCGGGTCAGCGCTGATGTCCAGGTCATATTTCATCACTTACAGTCGACGTTTGCGTCACTTAGAACTAAAGTAGCATGTATGTAGTCGAGTAGTTTGAGCTTTATGTTATCCGCATATATCAGGCCCTCCCAAACTCCCTCCCATGACCTGCACGGTAACTCGCAGACGCTCGCGGCGAGCACATCCTCACCGCCGTCTGCACCTGAGCCATTGGCATACTCTTCGACGGTGTCATTCTCTGATGGCTGGTAAGTATGGATCTGGAGTAAGATCTCATTCAGTGGTAGAGAGCTTGAGTGACAGGATGATTCGGCGACTGAGATACGTTCGACGGAGGAGGCTAGTGTTGGATCAGTCTCCCAGCCATTCAGGACTGATGGGAGAGCAAGGCGGGTGTAGGACTGGGTGATATAGTCCCTGACGAGTCCTTGTATAATGTCCATTCTTCTTCGTGCTTTGGGGGCCAGGCGAACCTCGACTGGTTATAAAGCATCTTGAAGTCAGGATTTCAAGACCTCACAGGAAGTGCTTTACCATGTACGGTCCATACTACTTCGTTGTCGTTCCCATTCGGACTAGGGGTCAAGGACGATATAGAAGATGTGTCCATGATGTCAATTTGGGGTATATGTGGGCAAAACGACGAGCTGTATGGTGCTCTTATGCGGGTGTGACGGTAAAGAGAGAAGACGCGTTGCAATGCGACCAAACAACGCGTCAATAAAAGAGATATGGTCACATGATTTGAGATCATTCTTCCATCAGCTTGATCATCAACCTCTGCCATCAACTTGAGCGACCATGGCAGATATCGACGCTGCACCAACCTGCCCTTTGCCAGGCGCAGAAGAGGTTAGCATGGATCCAAAGAGAGCTGATGGCCTGCTCGACCCCTCAACCTTTGTCCCTCCAAGTCCCCTCCCAGCCTCTGGTATAACTATTGAATTCTGTGATAGAGTACGCTTGAATAGTCTTCGAGGTCGACACTAATAACATATCGTATCATCAGTGCCGCTGGTACGCTCTTTCTATGGACGTTGAGCCTAAGCTCGCATAATCCAACGTCTGCATTGATAGGCTTCACCGAGCTACATGGGTGTCAACCGAACTACTCCTGACGTTTCCTCCTCCAGCGCTCAAGGCCGTATCTATCATGCCCTTGAACGCTGATGATACTGCCGGTCGCTTTCGCGTTTGGCTGAACGTTGAGGATGATTCGCCCAAGCTGATGTGGGATCGGAAGGTCGAAGGTGGTTTTCCAGAGCTCAAGGTATTGGTAAGCCGGATTCTGCACAGACCATAGAGTCAGACGCATATTCAGCTTCTTTTAGAAGCAACGCATTCGGGACCATATTCAGCCTGGAAAGTCTTTGGGTCACTCGGACAAGAAATCGTGATGGTGCTAGGATGGTATTTCTTGACGCCGAAACCTGTATTGGGGTCTGCATGTATGATAGCTTGGCTGGTTGGATAAAACGGCAATATTTGTACCTGAGTACGGACCTCGGTGTCTCGCAAACTATATGAGTCCACGAGTTTGAGATTTTGTGACAAAGAGCAAATTATGATGTTGAAATGGTTAAAGCAAAGAAGCCGAGAAGCACCTTGTTTCCCGCCACATGATAATCCGAGTTGTTTCGTGGACGAAACTCTTGTTGAGCTCAGGCCGGTCCAAGTTACTTTTACTTCACCCCAAACCCTAATTACCTTTCTTTCTAGACTATCATGAGCAACGACCAGCTCGAGAAACTCATAAATCAGTGCAAAAGCAATGGTCCGTAACTCCCGTGTCCCAGATTCCGAACATCGTCATTTACGCGTGTGTCTAGACGTTGACCTGAAAGTGGATGCTGTCACAAAACTCCAAGCTGAATTCGAGGCTGGCATCGAGGTGCGTAAAGCTTTCGAATGTCTCCGTCTTCTTTGGTTGAACCGTGGTTTTGTTGCTCTTTTAGATCATAGACCCAGAACCTCTCATCGCTGCTCTCAAAGCATGCCTTCGTATTTCAAACCAACACCTAACGACCGCAACACTCTCAGCTATTCCTCCGTTTCTCCCTCTCATCATATCACGCCCCAATGCCACGCCCAACGCGAACGCACGTCCGTTTTCTGCATCCTCATCAACATCCTCATCTCCCGGCTCGAGTCATGATGTCTCCGTTCTTCGGCAAGTCATTAATGCGTTTCTACCCTCGCCAGGTGTCTTTGAACGCCTCGGCGATGCACGCGAGAAAGCTCGAGACAAGGCGCGTGAAACGCTCGTCATCATCGGTGGACTCGCGTTCCGTTCCTCCCCGTCGGCATCCAAGATCGGGGGTGGCAAGGGCCCTGAACCGCCCATTGCAATGTTTGAGCGGTTCCTGAGGGATAATGGATTTACTAGTAAAGTTTGGAGAGTCCGAGAACAGGTGAGTACTGTCTCTATGGAATCCTGGGAGGCAAAACGAACATATTTGTTTCCACCAGTCAATTCTCATACTCGTGAACATTCGACGAGCCCATCACACGTTCCCTGTCCGACCATATCTCCCGTTGTTGGTAGACGCTCTAGAGGACACAGACGGCAACGTCCGGGCCTGTGCGACACCCTCCGTCATCGAACTCTTCACCGGTCCAGGTGTCACAGACGCAGCACGTGCAGACATCAAGAAGGAGATGACGAAGAAGAACGTCCGCAAGACCATCGTAGACAACATCACGGCAAAGCTAATGAGCAGTAGCCGAAGTGCAGGCGCCAGCACCCCGCAGAGCGAAGGGTCGGAGAATGGAGAACCAGGCGGGAAGAAGGACTATATCCCTCCAAGCTTGATGTTGCAGAACCGACGCCCCACTGTTGGGGCTTCTTCTGGAGGACCGCCGGCTGCTACACCAATGGCTCGCGCGGTAAGCCACGGGAATGTGAGAGAACCCTCGAGACCTGCTAGCAGGGCAGCTATGGTTGCATCACCACCGATCCCGCAATCTTCAGGTGAAGCTGCGAGTACGGTTGAAACTGCCTTCGTGAGTCGTCTCCTTTGTATATTTAGACTCACCCCTGACTCGTACTTAGATCGCATCCTCCCGAGACTTGGAGAATGAGTTCGCGACGATGACCAAGGCTTTCGAGGTATGAGCGTTCAGTGAGTTGTTGGTATATTGTGATAAAAATATCTCTTCCTAGGGTAGGGAAACGGAACATAACTGGGCTGCTCGTGAACGAGGAATACAACGCGTACGAGGGATGCTCAGAGGGGATATTCACATCAGATACCCTGACGTTTTCCTTCAATGCCTGAGGGACGGATTTATCCAGTCTTCTCTGAAAGCCGTAAGCTCCCTTGCATCGTCCTACCTGCTTTTCCTTACTGTCATATGTCAGCTTGCAAGTTTGAGAACAACAGTGTCTGCAAACGCCTGTTCCTTGTATTCGGAACTGGCTGTTGCCCTCGGCACTGGGATTGATCCCTTCTGCGAAACTCTTTTCACGAACCTCCTGCGGATGGCAGGATTTACCAAGAAAATCATCGCTCAGCAGTCACAGCAAACCGTATCTGTCATTGTCCAGCATGCCTCCGCTCATCCCCGTACGCTCCTCACGCTCCTATGGAACACTCTGCAGGACAAGACCGTCCAATCTCGGACTTATGTGGTAGCGCATATAAAGCAGTACATCGAACTGCACGGTCACCGATCGAAGTCGTACATCGAGTCTGCCGGTGGTTTGGATATTTTGGAGAAGTCGGTGAAGAAGGCACTTGCAGACCCTAACCCTTCTGTCAGGGAGAGCGCGCGGGGCACCTTTTGGGTGTTCGACAGTGTTTGGCACGACAGAGCGACTGTCATCCTTGAGTCCTTAGACGCAACCGCGCGAAAGCAGCTAGAAAAAGCTTGCCCGGATCCAGATGCGATTGTCAGCCTACCCCCAACCACTCCGAACGTGAAAAAGAGCAGCATTGCAGCGGCGATTGCTGCAAGTCGTGCAAAAGCGAAAGCTATCGCGAATGCACCACCGACTCTCAGACACCAGGCCACGTCTACGTCGCGTGCAACTGGGGCTGCTTCACCACCGGCGAAGAGGATCGGTTCACCCAGCAGCCCAACAGGGAAAGCCTCAAATGGCCGGAGTTCTCCTACACCTGCGTCTCGACCATCGTTATCTTCTCGCTCGTCTCTTTCTCCCCCCACGCCTCCAAGGTCACGGATTCTCTCCAACAACGGAAGCATGCCACGATCCGTTAGCACTTCGGTCATCAATACCACATCCCACGCCAGAACGCCCTCGGATTCGGGACCTACCAGTCCAACAGATGCTATGCGGCGTCGAACGTCTTCTCCTCTCGCTCCACCTCTAATCTCTCCCAGCCGTCCTTCCACGATCCGCAGATCACCACAACCAACACCTCCAACTGCACGCAATGGCCCGCCGACACTCCGCCAAGCACCAACCGCTGTCCCAGTGCCGATGCGGCACTCTACCGCAAACATGCCCGACCTAGATGACCAAGACTCTCTCCTCCTAGCTACTACTATACCAATCCCGGATGATAGTGACTCCGAGATGGACGAATCTGTTAACCTCATGTCATTCTCGACACCGTTCAAGGTCTACCCACCCGCTCCAAGCGCTACCTCCCAACAGCCTTCTCAAGCTTCGTTCTCGCCGCGATCTGAACTCTCAACGCCAAACACCGTGTCGAACGCGCTCTCCGACTCGCACTCACCCGGGAAGCCCTCTATTGTGCCAGTCGAAGATGCACTCCGCGCACGCGCTGAACAAGCACAGAGTACGGCGGAACGTCTGCTGGAGCTTAATGATCCCGAAGCGGAAGATAACACACATTCCGCCATTCCCGCGTCTTTACTCCTGGGTAGTGGCAGCACCAGCACGCCGAAGCCCCCCAAGGCTGCTGTGCCCACCTTCAGGAAGAGTCTCGCGCCCCCCGTGACGCCAGATAACCGTAATACTGCTATCTTCCGACAGGCTGCTTTGTTCAAGAACAGCCCGGTCAACGGTGGGAAGCCAGCTGATCCCTTGATTAAGCCCTTGCAGGACCAAACGCATGAGAACGGGTGGTGGTTAAAGAGGGCTTCCAGTGAGTGCTCTTCTGGTAAAAACTTTACGCGCATATACTGACTGATACTCGACAGCGATCGATCATGGAACACCACTTAAGGGCGTCGAACCAGGGGACCGAGTGCAAGAGCTTCAAGAGTTCATCGCAGCCCTTGAAAACGATGACGCCGACATCCGAGTCCTGCGAAAGTTGATGCTGCTCTGTAGTAATAACCCCATCCCCGCGGATACGGCTTCACCGCTGAGTCCTAGACTTGGGCTGCCTATGAGCCCGTCGCCGTTCATCTCCATCACGCGTGCGCTCCCCCCGTTGATTCCTGATATGTGGACGAGAGACAAAAGCTTTGATCGTTTGTGGGAGGGCTTGATGAGATTCTTAGAGCCAACGAAGGTGCGTCTGTGTGCTTTTCCCGATATGCCGTTTTTGACGTGCTGCTCACTCAACAGGACACTGAGCGGTTGGAGTACGCCTTGATTGTTGTCTGGGAGATCCTTGAGAACCAGGCTGCTTTCCTCGAAGGCCGAGAATCAGAGCTTTTCTCTGCATTGTTCAGAGTGCGATACTGCAACGCGGCGGACGTACGTCTCGTACCATCCACCTTACCGACTGCCCGTCTGATATCATTCTTCACCTTGCAGGTTCTCGAGGCAACCAAAACCATCCGCGATGCGCTATGTACACGCATAGAACCAGTATATGGCCTGACTACGATGCACAGCAGCCTACGAGCCTTCCTTGCGGAACCTGCCGTGGACCCAGGCGTCAAAGCAGGGTCGCATGCGTTTGGGCTGATTGCACTTGGCAAGTTTATCTTGCGGTTGCCTGCTGAGGTGCTTGAGGAGGAACTACCGCGGCTAAAACATACCTTCATCTCTGTAAGTTTGGATGTTAGTCAGGAGGTTCATAGTACTCGTGCGTTGCTAAACATATATTTTGATCGCCCCTTCTAGGCACTTAATGACACCTCGACACTCGTCATCCGTGAAGCAGCTTATGCTGCCATCATCGCCTCACAACTAGTCCTCCGTGACGAAACCCACCTCTTTGCCCTCCTCGACGGACTGGACGACAACAAGAAAAACCTCCTCACGTACTACTTTGAGAAACACGGTGCGCGAGAGCTTGACTTTTCCGCTGGTTCTGCCGGGACTGCTGGCATGACGAAGCTCGAGGGGCAGATGGGGAGACTCGACAAGATGATGAATACCCCGCAGAGGGGAAGGCAGGGCAGTGAATAATATGCATAGTAGATAATAGGCCAGTCCTCGTTGAGGATGGTACATCACCCCTGTATTTTTTTTGACTCGCCTTACTGACTTGTGGATGGGTTCATTTGTCTGTAAAAGCTTTTCATCCACCCCACGCTCCTTCGTTCTCACATTCTCTTCCTTTTCTTCCCGGGTCTCGCATTTGACTGCATATCACACTCGTTATTTCCTCTCTGTTTCTTTCTAAATACCCTTTCCCAGCTTGCTCTTTCTCTCTTGCAACTGTACCTTGACAGTATACCTCACTCTCGTTCGTATCTATCATCTGCACGTATGTCTACATTACGCCGTTGTGCTCGCCTAGCTAATGGAATGACTCCGCTGTGCTTTCGTTCTGGCGCGATATCAGATTGCGTGAGGACTCCATAGGGGAATCGTGTTCATCGGCGAAGAGCAAATCTCCACAAGTAATACCCAATACCGGAGAGCAATCCTCCCACGTGTCCCGCCGAGTCGGTTGTTGTGCGCTATGAGAATGAAACATCAACATCCATTTTGAGGTGTAAGGGGAAGAGACAGAACAAAGCCACGCACCCGATCCGAGAAGCTCCGCCATCCATCATAGAGGAGGACACCAGGCAGGAACGCCCAGGCCGGACAGGGGATGACGAAGAAGATCAGGAACGTGTTGCGCGGGAAGGCACACGAGTATAGAGCGAGAGTAGCCATTATTGCACCTGGGTGGAGGCGAGACGTGTGAGTATGTGCGTGTGAGAGAAGAACACAATACCAAGAGGAGTGAGTGAGAGAGGAGGTGGGGGCCGGGTAGGATATGGATGCGAAAGTGGGGGGTGACCAGGGGGAGGTCGGGATGCGCAGGGATGATAAGGATAGGGATGGGTATAATTAAGTAGGAGGCACGAGAAGACGCGAAGATGATGAAATACGGAAAAAGCCTACCGCTTGCGCCATGAGACGAGACGTTTTCATGTCTGAAAAAGCGATTCCATGCGAGACTCGCGAGGCTTGCTGATATTCCACCTACAGATAGAACGGGTTAGCACAGCACAGCCAGCCAAGGCCGGTCCGAGATCGGTCATGAATGATGGACGGAAGCAGGATAGTGAAAAAGAAGAGGGGGAAAGGCAGAAATCAAACGAACCCAGGAAATAAAGCCCAAGGAATCGCTTGTTGCCCAAGAGCTGCATAACGGCTGGCGCCATGAAATAGAACGTTAGGCCATTGAATAATGCATGTGATGTATCCCTATGAGAGAAACACGCGGTGAGGAGTGTCCAGCTGTCGGACACACCATTAGTGTCAGGAAAGAAACAACAGTGAGCCACGATGGGACTGACAAACGTCCAGAGGTAACGTTCCGCATATCTACGAGGAAGTTGTCCCGCAGGAACCTTAGAAGCGTAGCATCTCCCATTTGTTGCTAGAAGCGGGATAAGCTTCATGAGTTCTAATGAATGTCAGCTCAGCCCGAACGACGCACGTATACATTTATTGCGCTCTGCCATGCAAGGTAGATACCGACATTGACGGCGATGATACCGTAGAAGATGTATTTGCTGTCTATAGAGTCGAGCCAGTCACCGCGCGGGGGACGCCGCCATGAACCACCTGAGCTACCACGGGAGCGGAAGCCATCTCTATGGGTCGCGTTCTGGAACCTTGTGCGGGCGAACTGGAGAATGTTTGATAGGGACGGTTTCGAGAATAGACCTTCACTAGCGACGAGCGCCGAGGTCTGTGTTGCTGGGGTTCGAAAGGCTGTTGTGGTGATGGTTGCAAGTTTGGACGATAGACGCGTGTGCTGAAGGCTCAATCCATGCCCAGTAACGCCACTAGCCCTGAACGAAGGATCGAAAAACCGACTACCGCATCGTGGACTGAAATTTAGAGACTTGTTGCAGGCTGTTCGCCGGAAGAGTTGCAATGCGATATTGGACATGAGCAAGACCGAGTTTCAGAGTATTAGCCAAACAACAACTGGAACAGCTCTTGAGCGACACCCATGTATCAAATAGTAACAATTGTCTAAATCCTTACACGATTGTGTGGCACCTTAGACCACGACTGTGACTTGTTTCATCGCTAACGACCATGTCGCATCATCTATTTCTCCTGTCACCGTCCGACGCGCCGATATACAGCTTAACGCACTACTCTAGCAAGCCAGCTCAGACGACATCTTACCCACTTTCTTCGAATCTACCTACATGGTCTACATCTGCATTTGCAGGCACACTTACTGCGCTATCCGGGGCATCAAGCGCTACTCAATCGCATCATGTTCAAGGGGGCGGTGTGAGAATGGGAGGGGGCCAGGACCGCCATGTGATACAAATGATTGCCAATGCAAGTCTTGATATCATTGAAGATGTGATGCGGAAAGAAAACGCAATGTAGGAGCGCCCTTTGTGCATCGCTTCCCCAGAGATCACCATGGGACTGTGGCAGGTATCTGAAATCGGTTGACAAGTTCAACGAATGGACGGTATCGGCGTTTATCACCCCAGGAAGTAAGTTGTCTAGCTGGATAGGGATATGTGATGGAGTTCACCCCCCTGCATAGATATGAAATTCATATTGCTGCACGAAGCGAAGAACGATGATGGGATTCGTTCGTTCTTTCACGAGGTATGGGAACTGTACTTGAAGGTGAGCTAGATTTAAAGTTGAATCTTCACGGCAAAGAGCTGGGAATGACAGCTCCTTGCTTTGGGCGCAGACGATGCTGAATCCGTTTCACACTGCACACACTCCCATACGGAGTACGGTATTTGATGCACGTGTCCGGGCGAGTGCGAAAAAGTACCTTTGACAATAATGACAGGCACGTACGGCTGAGCCCGCACTTGGCACCCTTCTCCGGAGGGGATTTCCTTTGTGGTGAACAAGACAAAAGACTCGGAGCCTTGGACCACCTGGGCTTCCTTGAGCCGGCTTTAGCCACACGTGCAGGAGCATTTGGGGCCATTGTATCCCGATTGTGTATCGCTAGTGTATGTTTTTAGGACGGTGAAACTGATAAGTTACCTGGATGTCCTGGTTGTCCTCGTGGGTAGTTTGGGGGTGACTCGGGTCCGGTTGTGGATAAAGAACAGCCACTTTATTGATCGTTAAACTTTGGACCGAGTCTCGCTTTCGAGTCTCTTCCTTGGTCTCTTCTCTCTCTCCGAACTTTGCCTATTCCGCCTTTTTCTCGTTTGTCTCCTCTTCTCCTTTCAATCCATCTATCAAACAAAGTATTCACATAACATAAAATCCATAAAAAAACAAACATATCTTTCTTCTTTTCTTCAGGTCTTTGGTTGGACCCCCATATTATAATCCCTTCGCAGGCCAAGGCTAGCGCGCAGTGTCGTCGATTTATCCCCAGACCCTCGCTTCCTCCCAGAGAGACAGAACCACTTCGATTTATCAGCGAGATTCATCCTGTGTCCTTAAGTGACCCATTTTATACCATCCAGCCCAGTAAGTACCCACCGATACCGCTGCAGCAGTCCATGCATGAATCCAGTGCTAACCACATCTCTTGTGGCATTCACTAGCTGTATCATCTTGTCACCTATCACCTCTCTAATCGCCTCTCCCCATAATATCCTCTTTGTTCTAGTACTTCAGGCTTTCTACTCGAATTGCCTCCCAAACCACTCTCTACAATTTCTCCCTTATTGAAGTAAATTCACTATGGCCACTGCTCATCACACCACCCACCGCGCTTCCCTCCTCAACGGTCTCCGCACAGGCGGCGTTCGCTCAACCTCTATGAGCGTCCCACACACCGCCGCGCCAGGCGGCTCCTTCAACGTCCCACGGTTTGCATCTACTTCGATTCAACAACCCGTCTTCCAAGAGGACGAAGACTTGGACGAAGTCGCCGAGCTTTTCTCCCAGAACCTGTACATCCAGAACAACAATGGCATGAACAACAGCACTTACTCTGGGGTCGGACGTCCGTTGACCGCTGCTGTCGATGGACCGAACAACAGGTTCATCCAACAGCAGTTGGCTGGACAGAGAGGTTTGAACCCGAACAGCGTCCCGTTTAGCCCAGCTTATCCCCACGGGAGCCAGCAGCAAGTAACTCCTGCTGAGGCTCAGTTGCACGCGTATCAGCAGATGCAACTGATGCAGTTGGAGATCATGCGGTTACAGGTCCGACAACTTGCAATGTAAATCTTGATTTTGGGCGCTCATTGTTTTTTGTTATTATAGAATGCGCAAGTCCAGCGCAATCAGCAGGTACAAGCAGTGGTCCTTGCAGAGGCAATCCGCCAGCAGAATATGCGTGGTGGCGTTCCGATGAACCCTCCCGCCACCGCGGGCCCTATGAACACGACCTTTGATATGCGTGCAAATACCCCACCAACTCGCCGCCCCAGCCAAGCTGAGACATTGAAGGCGCAATTGGGCGTCAGTGGTGCTTCCTCGCGCGAAGATCAAGTTCCGATGACCGCTGCTCTTGGTGGACGATTTGGCGCCCGGCTGCCCTCTAGCAGCATCGCTTTCCCTACCACACCGGATCTTATGCCGCAGAGTTCTTCCCCTCCAAAGCAGACCACGGTGATTAGTGGGGGCACGTCCCTTGGCGGTTCACCACCCAAAAACGTTCATAGCAACCTTCCCAAGGACAACGTCCCCTCCAAGTCTGATGTTGCCACCTCGTGGAGGCGAGGAAGTACCACCAACTCTGTGCTTAGCGGATTACGCACTGTCTCTTCTGCATCTCCAAGTGTCAAGATCACGCCTCCCCCTGGCGAACGCCTTTCGCCCCCGCCTGGCCTCACGCCTACTAGCAAGCTTCGCCCACGCCCATTGAGCTTCACTTCTGTGACTCCACGCAACATCCCGGTTGTCGCTATCGACTCGGGCAGCGAACATGAGGACGCCATGTCTTCTGCGAGCTCGACGTCCCAGTCGAACCCTACTACGCCTCACTCTTCGTCTTCACTTGATACCACACCTCTCTCGCCACGCGAGGAGGCAGCCAAGAAGCTCTACGAGGGCCTTGGGATGGGTCGCCCTGCGCCATACATCGTTCAGACCCCGATGTCAGCGCTGCCCCCACGATTCGTCAGCCAACCTCTTAGGCAACCCCGTGGTCCCCCCGCGGGCGCTGATGAGCTCGGCCCCAAGAACTTTGCGACGAGGATCAGGCGCAAGGCTATCGGCGGACTTGGTGTTCTCATGGGAGCGCGCGAGCGCCGGGAGTCGATTGAAGTTTACTGAAGCTCAAGGGACGGGATCCTTATCTATCGACCTGCCATCTTGAAGAAGAAACTTCCCCATTTTTTGTCACGAATATTCTCGATCGAAAACAATACCTTCCACTCGTTTTTCTCCCCCAAGACCAAACCAACCACACATCTGCGCTCGAATGGCTGAAACTGTGCATTAGATACATTCCTGGGCGCACAACACGGACAACAAAACACCTGGTGCTAGCACCGCCCAACCCCCACCTTGCCCTTCCTTATTTGCGATCTGGCTTGCCCAGGTTGTATCCCCTATTATTTGAAGACTTTCTTTTCTTCTTCTTCTTCCACTTCATATTTTTACGGACGTTGTTGTGTTTAGCGATAGTTACAAGGGAGGATGAGTTATACTCAGCATTACCGTTACCTTTCTCACACATTGACCCATACCCTTCAACACCCATCCCATTTACCCGCACACTTGCGTTTGGCGTCTTTGTTTCTTCTTCTGCGATGTGTTTGTTTATTTTATTGAGGACCCCCTCGGCACCTCAGGCCAAGATGTTGGGGGATTGGGTGGGAAGGGAAGTTGACCTTCCCGAGCCTGTACGACGAAGTTTTCTCGACACCTCACCTCCATGTCCTATACGTGTACCCACAGTGTCCAAATGAACAGTTCATCATGATGCATTTAGGTGTGATTGAGTTTATGTGACGATGGTCTGAAGCGGCTTGTGGAAAGAGGTTACACCCAAGTCAACGCTAGTTGTCGTCGAGGGTGCGAGACGATCGGGTGACGCGCCCAACAGGCTGTCCCGGAACTTAGTAAGACCAGTGTACTGTACGAGTTGATAGGCCAGAAAGGACGTCTACCAGGCGTCTGCATTGAAGAAATTGCCTGAAGATGAGCAGACTTACTCATTTAGTGAGACTTCACAGTATCAAGGGCCAAATCCGCCACCACCAAAGAGTCCCGAAGTCAAGATCATGATGGATATTAAAGCAGAAGGGTAACCACGGCTGAATATCGACGTTCTATTTACACCGTTGGCCAACGATTGCCTTGCCATGCTCCTGTGAAATGTGTTTTGTTCAGTGATGATACAATGGGTAAGCGTCGATGAGGGACAAACCTGCCACTCCTCTCTACTTATCCACAACTGATGGAAAGTGCCCAAACTCGCCAGAATGCTCCCTCCCAACCATCCTCCATACCTTCTCTCAGTAGGATTACCAGGCGCGTGTATTTTAACCTTTGAATGGATGTTAAAACCGGTAGCACTTGTTGCTTTGCCCAGCGATGCATTACTTACATGAGAGAAGTTGCGAGAAAGCTCGGTCTCGAGCCGATCACCGAAACCTGCAAAGAGACTCCCTCCACCAGTGAGGACGACGTTGCCCATGAGAACTTGACGCAAGTCTGGGTCACAGGCGCGTAACGACTCAGAGAGCAACGCAGGGAGGTTTTTGGGTAGGTTTGGGTTCTGGGCCTGGGCGTCCGAGATATGAGTGCATTCATTAGCGGCGGGGCAAGAAAGGAAGGGTTGAGCACTGACCACTAGTTGCGGGGAGTGGTAGAAAAACTCCTCGCCTACTTGGAAGCGTTCAGACCCGAAGTAGGCGTTGTACCCAGTTGGGAACTCGTACTGGCGGGGCGGGCGGGATGCAGCAGCCCTGTGGACAAATGTGAGGTTTGGATTGACTAAACCAAGGGCATCATCCTTGTGGCTTACTGCTCGTTCCATCCTTGGTCGAGAACACCGGCCACACTTTGGATCCATTCGTCCACTTCGCGACCTTCGTACCACGATTTCCAGCTTTCAGTCGTACCGGGAATCCTATCCCCGCGTAGTGTGAACTTGGGAGGTGCCCCAGGCTCTACAGGCTAAAGTAATCGCAAGTATTAGACGTGTCGAGAATAGAGCGGAGGTAAACGTACAGTTTTCGTGGCGATCAGCTGGTGGGGGTACAGCTCAATGCCTCGTCGTGTCGGCGTTGGGCTTGCGAGAATATGTTTTGCGTGTGCGTGCACGAGTTTTGGGAGCGCAGAAGAAACCAGACCTGTCTCTCGTGGTAAAATAGCGCGCTGGTTGTCTTGATGCGACCTTACCTTTTCGTAAGACAAAGCCGTCCACGACCGGAGTGATGCTTGCCATGGAATGTCCGACATCAACCACTAGGGCAGAGCCCTTACCTGCGGCAAAGCTGATATAAAACTTAGATATTGGACACGCCAGAGAAACCAGGCTCTTACGCGTTCAAAACCCCTGTGTTTGCGATGTAGAAAGCCGGAACTTGAAATTCTTCAAACATAATTTCTGCCATTCGTTCCCTGTTTGCTGGTGTATTCCATGCGGGCTCCGTCACGAGAATGGGGTGTTCAGATGGGTTACTCCGCATCACGTCCACGAGTGCATGGGATATCAAGGCAGGAATTGGATTGAAGTCGAATACTGACAATTTTGATTTTATCAGCGTGAGTCCCATACAGTCGCAATGCATCTTACTGAGCCCATCTCGCAAGGGATTCCCAATTTCCATGCCCTCTCTCCAGATAGAAGGTCCATGCTGTCCAAGATACAGTTTCGCATCATTCTTCGGTTTTGTGCCCTCTTCTGGGTTCGCTTCTGCAGCTGTATCGCCCATTTGAACATCACCATCGCCTGCCGTTGGTTTGTAGCCATATGAAGAGGATATAATGGCTTTTGGCGTATCGTCTCCTGCATATCCTGCTCGAACTGAGGACGAGCCGATGTCGACTACAAGGGCGGACACTTCGTCTGCATGATACGCCATAAGTGAGAAACAGAACACAGGTTTGATTCTTCCACGTACCTCCTCCGTAGTTGACCATGTTAAGGAGTGGCTTGTATGGTCGCGGTTTTGGTGTAAAGACTCTATGATATTGCCCGATGAGATCTAAGGCTATTGGCTTCTAAGTGTCACGTGATCTACACAACTCCTGTGTATCGGCAGTGGCCCTTGTCTGTCCAGCCATGAAGTAAATACAATTCTACTTTCCTTATCAAACGCAATCCGGGGACTTTCTTCATTACACTCTGTGCAATGCACAGATTGGTGGGACCATTCAGGATTCTGTAGAGACATTTGATAGGTGTTATTTGATCTGAATCCGAGGTAAAGAGTCCGTTTGAGGTGGAAATAGGCTACAAGTTACTGGTGGTTTGTCAAGGAGTGTGCCATAATATTTAAACTGTTCTGGAAGCGAAGAAAAGGAGCGCCTGAGGAAAGCTATATCGAGAGCAACGAAAACACAAGAACGAAAACACTGAAATATGGGGAGCAAAGGAAAGGGATAAACAGGGCGAAAGAAGGAAGTAGTAATAGACGGTTAGAAGTGGTAGTCCGACAAAAGACTGCTATGCTACAGTTTGTCAGTTTGAGAGATATTGCAAGGGGGTATCATAAATGAATGTGGATGTGTAGACGGTGCGATAGTCCATGAAAAAAGGGGCGTGATGATCATAACTTATCGTGTAGTTTAAATCCGGGTCGCAGACGCGAGCGCTTTCCGAGGATCATTTACGGTGCGAACGTTGGGCCCAAGAGAGGTGATGACATTATGCCCATCATGCCTTTTCATCGACGATTTTCTCGTATACGTCTTGTCGCACGAAACACACTGGACCTTCTGCCCCATGTGTGCAGCGACATGGCGCCTAAGGCTTTCCTTCTGCATCCCCTCACTGCAAGGGCCCCAAGAACAGCGCATCGTCGTCTTATCACCTCCAGGAGTGACATCATGCCACTTCTGCAGGTGCTGCAAGACACTGGGCGCTGTAGCGGCGAGGTAGATTTCGCACTTCATTCCGTTTATCTCGCCCCAATGGCAAGGGTAAAGATGTAGCTTTCCAGTAACGGAGCAAACGGAATGATGGAGGTCCCACTCGTTAACCGAAATCCCCTCCTCCTGGAGGAGGAGGGCAGGATGTGAGTTTGTGTGCCATGAAGGAAGTAGCTGGCTGGGCGCGACGGCACCGTATGGTTCGTTGCCTTGCTGTGCACCGGTGTGCGCTGCAGGAAGTGTGGACGACATTCGTCGCATTTTACTACCAGTGCCTGTATGAGACGGGGAGGCTGGGAGAGAAGCCAACGGGGCGGGGGGACTTGAGGAGGCTCTATTGCGGGGTGCGGATGGTAAGGGCAGCACTGCTTGAGAAGAGTGGGCGCTTATCGGTGCAGAAACCGACGGAGGACCTTGAGTCGAGAGACTACGACCTGCTGGTTGTGTCCTGAATAAGAACATTGTATCCCCAAGTCCGACATAATTTGGACCCGGTGCGGAGGGGCGAAATATGAGGGGAAGTAAACCGCGCCTGGACAGTCCATCCAACAAGTCAGTCAGAGATATGCCTCGCCTGAACAGTGTGGTCATGAGTTCACGAATTAGACATTCAATGACGTCCCCGTCTTCGAGAATTATGAGAGGTATGTGAGACTGTGGTCCTGCTTGTGAGGCTGTGGGTAAATTGCCAACGAGGGAGGTGACTCCTGGTGAGCCACTCGACCAGGCATCCGGGCGGTCGGGTTGATCATGTGTATCTCTGTTGTCCCAGAAATCCTCAGACGAATGATACTGAAGGTCAGCCGAAGTGGAGGGCAGTTGATGGGCATAGGAGGGAGTGGGCTCGAAAGAGTTCCTAGATTGAACGGCGGGAGAAGAGGGGCCATCGGAGGCTCTCCCACCGTATCTGAAACGATGACGGTGAGCAGATGCGCTTACGCCCAAAAACAAGTGCTAACCGTTGATGAGAGATTCCTGGCTGGACGATGGCACCGTAGGATGTTAGACTACCTCCAGCGCCTCTCGATGGCGATCGCGGCGATACCTCAGGGTTGAGCTGTAAAGCATCTTCCTGGCCCACAGGAGGCGCGCAGTGCAGGCATGCAGGGGACGATGAGGAGTCGTAGAGATAAGATGTAGGACGGCACAAGCAGTGGTAACACACCATAAATGACAATGGCTACTTTCTCGGGGCGAAATATGGAGGCTTGTTATACTTGGGGTGAGTCGTGAAGACACGAGAGCCTGCTTAAAAGGCAAGGGCCCGGGCACGATATGGCTAAATCTTAGGCTGACATTCACTCGCACTGCCGCAGTACTGCACCTACTACAGCAACGAGTGATTCCAAAGGAACAAGGCGAACCCCGTGACGAATGCGTAGATGGGTTGACTGCCTGTTGGGTAAGGGAGAAGCTAAGCTTGCAAAGACTCATGGACCTCAAACTCAGAGGCCTCAAGTTCTTACAGCAGTATATTCACCTGAAGCCCCACCAAAACAATCCCGGACGCTCGAACCTTTCCGTAGTTCAAGCTTCAAGGGAAACTGAGGACAAAACCCGGACATACAGCTTGGCAGACGGCTGGTTATATAACCTTGCACACAGCACATTGTGCCTGCTTTCACTGCATGTGACGAAGCCTCTCCGGAAGCTCTACAGCACCGAGGCTGAGCTGCAGCGTGGGTGAACTGGAGATCTGAAACTGAGTAAGAAGCACATAAGATTTGTGACGAACCAACCGCAACCAGTGCATTAGAGCTATGGATATTTCCCCTCGAATATGGAAGTAACAATTCCGGTGCTTGCTGTAAAACTTGGGCAGTGACAACCTTCTGATTCCAACTCACAAGAAATGCAGCTCCCGCAGAAAGTTCCGTAGGAAATCGCGACAGCAGCTGGTACTGGTAGGCAAAAAGCTGATTGTTGGGTTCTTCCATTCTAGTTTGCCGTGATTCATATACGCCTGGTGTAAAGGTTGTATTGGTCATCCAATCCTAAAAAACGGGAAAACATGTAAGATTGGCTACCTGGTACTATCTGATCCTATAGGGTTAAAGTTGTTCCTTTAGCGCTTGTTCATCTGGCCCCGTACCTGAGAGGTTCAGCTGTGCGATCGCGTGGCACTCTGTCGTTTCCCGCCATGTCGTAGTCACTAACGTCGCTCTCTGTGTTCCAATAGAGAAACATATACCCAAGTTGCTGCAAAGTCCGCTGAGTCCTACGCATATCTACGCAATGCAAATTAATGTTAGACGCCCAGACTGAGTTACGTAATCACCCTAGAGTGCTCTGTTTTTCGTGAAGTTAGTTATGAGGTCTGTTATTAACTAGGCGTTTGCCTTCCTGCATCCTACACCATGGCAGTCGCAGAGCAGGCGATGGAGCGGAAGAAACGGAAACAACGAGAGCCTGAAGAAGAGCAAAAAGGCGCGTTCGCCGAAGCCGTAAGGTTGGAGATGATGAGTGACGAGGAAGGAGATGACGGAAAAGCCGACGGCGACGCAGAATCGGACGAGGAAGATGTTGAGGAGTTTCCGGAGATCGAAGCTAGAACTGACAGCGAATCAGACGAGGAACGTAGCGATGATGGAGAGGAGGAGGGCGAAGTCGACGAAGAGGATTCTCTTGGCTCGGTCTCAGACTCAGACTCGGACGTACACATGTTCCCGAAATCAAAGACTATTGTCTCTGAAATCACCGGTCACCCGAGACGTGTATATCCAGAGATAGAGCCAGACTACGATTCAGATTCGTCAACGGAAGATGTACGTCTATCTCGAACCTCCTGAAAGTTGTATGCTGACATTGCAGCATCAATCCAGGACCCCAACCGCGTCGGAAACATTCCAATGCACTGGTATGACGATTTACCACATATTGGTTACGATTTCAATGGAAAACGAGTGCTCCGACCTGCCAAGGGGGATGAGCTGGATAAATTCTTGGAAACCGCGGAGGACCCGTCATCCTGGTGCGTTACGCGTTTTGGTCGCGGGATTCAATTGGTTTATCCTCGTCAAGGACGTCTGCCCTGGACAAAAATACTCAGATGGACAAACCGTTGTCCCCTGAGGAGTTGGATATCATTCGCAGATTACAAGCTGGAGAAAACCCTGACGCTGCGTACGACCCATATGAGCCTACAGTGGAATGGTTCACTGGGAAAGGCAAGGAGGAAGTCATGCCCCTATCAGGTGCACCCGAACCCAAACGCCGATGGCTTCCTAGTAAATGGGAAAAACAAAAAGTACCGTTTTATTGCAACTTGCCGATCCAACCGCTCAACTATCCTGCAGATCATGAAAATCGTTCGCGCGATACGACAAGGTCGTATTGTTGGATCAAAGCCCAAGACTTCTGGCGATAAGACACAGTTTTACGCGATCTGGAACGAGCCATCCTCGAACCAACCCCCACCGCTCCCTGCGCCCAAGCCCGCTTTGCCCACACACGCCGAATCTTACAATCCACCAGAAGAATATCTTCCCACCGAAGCCGAGCGAACAGAATGGGAAAACACTGACCCCGAAGATCGCGAGTGTGATTTCCTTCCCCAAAAATACTCAGCCCTGCGCCTAGTGCCTGCTTATGATCAGTTCATCAAGCAACGCTTCAATCGCCAGCTCGACCTTTACCTTGCGCCACGAATACAGCGGGTTCGGCTTAACATCGACCCTAACAGTCTTATTCCGAAACTTCCAAGCCCCAGCAGTTTGCGGCCGTTCCCTAATTATCGCTCTCTAACGTATACGCACACAAAATCAAGAGCACGATGCATCAGCGTGAGCCCTGATGGAGGGTGGGTCGTCAGTGGCGATGAAAACGGTATCGCTAGTTTGTGGGAGGTAACCGTCGGACGTGAAGTAAAGCGGTGGGCTCTCGGCAGTAAGATTGGTGCGGTGGAGTGGTGTCCCCGCACGGATGCAAGTTACTTCGTCGTCGGCACGTACGTGGTGGTCGCATTTGGTGGTAAATTAATCACTGATCGTCAATTTTCAGAGAGGATAAGCTACATTTCATCGTTCCACCAAATCTACCTTCAGCAATTCTGCACTCAACACAAGCTAGCCTTGCCCCCGCCGCCCTCCCTCCAGCGACTCAGTCGTCCATCAAGTGGTCGTCCACCTCTGGGATAGAAGATGGGATAATTTTGATCGTCAGTCTTCCAGCTGGGTCTGGATTACCTCGGCAGGTTGCATGGCATAGAAAGGGCGATTATCTCGCCTCCGTCTGTACGTCTAGCGTCCCTCGTGCTGCGGCGTCTCTGAAACAATTTTTCATCTTCTAGCGAGTAGCGAAAGTCAGGGTGGGGTTTGGATACATCAGGTATCACGCAGACATTCTCAGGCGCCGTTCAAGAAAATCAAAGGCGCCGTTCAACTGGTCCTGTTCCACCCGATTAAGCCTCACTTTTTCGTTGCAGTAAGTCTGGGAGCATTGTTTGCCACATCCCCTTCTCAGCCTCCCATTTTGCAGACCCAACGTTACGTTCGGGTGTATAACCTAGCGGAGCAGAAATTGATCAAAACTCTGATGCCGGGCATAAAATGGATATCTTCTATGGACATACACCCCTCAGGAGATCATGTCATTGTAGGAGGCTACGATAGAAAACTCTGCTGGTTCGATCTAGAGCTCAATGATAAGCCTTACAAAATCCTGCGGTGCGTTTACTTGCTCCCGTTCGTCTTGAGCATTTCTGGGTGCTAATTTCGGCGGTCTTTTCAGTTATCATACACGAGCCATCCGATCGCTCCACTTTCACCCAACTTATCCACTTTTTGCCTCTTCTTCAGACGACGGGTCGATCCAGATCTTCCACGGCAGGGTTTATAGCGATCTAATGACGGATCCCCTGATCGTTCCTCTGAAGATCCTGCGAGGACATGCTGTTAGCGACGGGCTTGGGGTTTTGCAGGTCAGATGGGCGAGCAAGCAGCCCTGGCTGATCAGCGCTGGAGCGGATGGAAACGTTCTAGTTTGGTGTAGTTGAAGCTCAGCTCTTTGTCTGACTTTCTGACTATGAAATTCAGCCTTTGTTGAGCCCGAATCGGGGTTTGTCTTTGGGTTCTTGTGGCGTTGACGCATCGTAAAGGATGCAACCTTGATCGGTTGTATGATCTTGAATTCGACTCACATGAGTCTCAATGGGTGCTGTAGTTAGGTGAGTAGCAAGAGGGTACAGGACAAGGGAGGAAGGGGAACGATGAGGTAAATCTATCACGGCTAAGTCGCGCAAGTTTTAAATTGAAGGATGGCAGACTTTAACCCTCGAAGACAGCACCTGGCCGTTATTTAATACAAGTCTCATTGGTGCAAAACATATGGAGGCGCGTTCGTCCTTCGGCACCGTGAAGAGGGACCGGAGATCTCCGAGGCACTGTCAGTACATAGACTGATCGGAGTCAAATTTGCTTCCGTCAGTTCTTTTAGGAACGGATCAAAGATATGTTTACTGACTCCTCGTTGCAACTTGAAGCAACGGGTACCTTCGTATCAAGACGAGATGAGCGTCTTAGCAGTAGCCCATAGGCGTAAAAGGGGGTAAGCCTTAGGTGCAAAAAGCTGGCCGTTGCGCTGACAGAATGGTAAAAACCCGTCCCCGGCTCAGGAGACTCATCCCCACGCCAGCCTGTCACAGTCCTGACGAGTTGTCTACCCCAAATAGCGGCGTAGTTCTTGAGCTGCAACGGTACGTAACGATCCAGCAACTCTGAGGATTCCCGAGTATCGGTGCCAGAACTGCAAAGAGCTATATGAGTCCCTGGACGCCGCCATACCGCGAGGGATATAAATACTCCTCCTCAAGGCCATTAACTTGCAAGGGATTCATCTTCCAACCCACCTTCACCAGTACCCTTCTTTACTACTGACTGTGTTGCTTCGCTACCTCTTAATTGTACCGCTTCACTTGTTCCGAGCACGCGATGGTCAATTGGAAAGATCCGCGCGAAATGGAGACGGAGGCATGTGGGTTTCTGTTCATTTGCCGACATATGCTCCTTTTCAATAACCCCCACCTTGCAGTGGCCTTCACCAAGGTCGTGTACGTCCTCTCTGGACTGTACATTTGGGAAATCATCATTACATTCTACTTCGAGCTCTCCATCATCCGAGGCAAGCGCAGCGCAGCTTGGCCACTGGTACGTCTTTCATCTGTGGGGGTTCTTCAAATGCTGATACTTGCGATAGAGTAAGTAATCTGTCTGAAAAAAAACAGACCTGCTCATCGATGACCAAGTTCCCTTCTTCCTTTGTCGATATGGCATGCTCTGGGCCTTCATTGGACTGTGAAGTTCTTGTTCACTCGATGCTGCAGTGTACCTGACGAATCCTTGGTAGAATAATATCGTTTAATGTTTCTACTAAGGTAAAGGCAGCGTCCACAAAGTCCTTCTGTCTGTTTCTACTGCTTGCGATTGACTTATTACTTTTCTTCAGGTTGATTGTGGGGTAAGTGCAGTTTTGAGACGGCTGTGAAGCATGCCTGACGAACATCTAGGCCTTATACACCTTCATATCAGTAAGTTTATGCGTGCAGTCCAACGACAGCAAGCTCATTGCCGCCATCTAGGTTGCAGGTAATACGACAATTGCAAGTGCATCCACATCTTTGATGATCAGGACGTAAGGCTCGTTTGCCTCAGAAATTAGGCCCATCGCTGATTTCGTGGAAGCATCGCCCTTTGGGAGTGGAAGAAATGGGTGATACTCGTCATCGGTGCCCTCTCTTTGGGCCAATGGGGTATCCTAATTCGTGGGATGACCATCGTAAAGGCCGTTTGGAACGATACCACCGGATCATGCGCTGTGAACTACACTAACCATTTCCTGCTTAATCTCAATTACTTCTACAGTAGGCTCCCCGCTCCTATATAGGAAGATCGCTACTGATCTGACACATTGCAGCCATGGCATTTGATCTGGTCATTCTCTTATTCACCACTGTAGCGCTTGGAAGGCATTTTAGACACTCCAGCCTTTCGGGTCTTCTCTTTCGCGATGGGCTGGTTTACTTCCTCATCACGTCCACGTGCAATACCATACCTGCGGTAAGACAAGTTGTTTTGCAAGTCTCAGCCAGACAAAAACTTACAAAGACTCTGGTCAGGTTTTGAACCTCTTGGATCTCAACGGTAATATTGACATCCTTTTCGTCTGATTTTCCCAACACTTATTTATCCCCAAAACAGACGAGATGAACGTGTAAGTGGCCCACCGTGTGCTCTCTCTTAGGGCCTAACGAAATTGTACCTCTTGAAAAGTGTCGCCACCGTAAGTGTGACGCCCCTCCTCCAATTTTCCTGCACGAGCTAACCTCTGCTCCAGGTTCCTGCCGCGGCCGCCTCGTAAGATCCATAACTCACGTTTCACGATGAAATCTCATCATTTGATAGAGCAATCGCAGCATGCCGTGCTGTCATTCGCCTCAAAGAATACGGCAACCGATCCAGCTACTCCACTCCCTCCATAAACATCACTAGCACCGCTACTAGACCACGCAGTTCGGGCACTTCCCCGAAAAATCGGAGCAGCTTTCTTACTATCAAAACAGGGAAGCCGCTGAGGCCACAAGTGCATGTCAGGACTAACTCCTTCGCTATGGAGGAACTTGGGTACGCCTTCGTCGGAGACCGAGGACAATCAGACCTTGACGATCATAATTTGACAGCGCAAGCGCGTCGCCTGGAAGTGTGACTCCAAAATCTCCACCGTATGGATTCGGAGCGTGGCCACAACACGAAAGTGATACTTCTGTTGAGTCTGTGGCGAAAAAGTCGGCTTCCCAAAGTGAAGACAAACGCTTAACCCTCAAAACCGTCCAGTTCGCGTCTGCCGTTTGACAGTCCGGCTGGAGCGGACGCATTTTTGTGGCATCCCTATGGTTCTCCAATTTTCCGTGTTGCACGCTTATTTCGAAGGGTAGAAACGATTCGACATTCAATGTACATTATTTTGATACCATCGTTGTAATCGCTGATTCCGTACATACGTTTATCGGGTTTGTACTGCTGTAGTACTTTTGTCAATGGTGCAGTAATGTGGACGAGTACAGCCAGGTATGAAGTCTCCACATGACATCAAGGGCGCAACTGGGTATTTGCTGGCAGTCGACATTAAAGACTTCCAGTCACAGAATGAGACGGAAGGAACCGAGATTAGTAGGATCATCTCCTGCGCGAGGGTCTCCCAGCCTTTCTCCGTGCTGCCAGCCCTCCTTGCCGATTCATGCCGTGGCGTTTTGGCACGGGGTCCATCCCCTTTGATTTTCTCCACTGTTCTCGCCGCGAGCCACGAGGGCCGTGAGTTGATACGCTTGATGATCCTTCCTTCAACTGCGATTGATCTGCTCCATCAAGCTCCATGCCCTCTGTAAACATGCGTCCGTGAATAAACAGCTGATGAAAAAATACAAAAAAATTATATGAAACAAACCTCTATCGTTAACAGCATTCAGTACATCATCTGGAAGGTAGAAATACAAATCAATAATCGACATTCAAGCCCAAGTCCATAATGATTCCCCAACAGTCCATCTTCCTATCCCCCGATCCGCAGTAAAGCGAGATTCTGAGGCGTCACACACCATGGGTGCAAGAAACCCAGAACTGTGTATAGTTTATCTGAGTCCAACGAACCTTCAGACTCTGCTGCAGCCCCCTCTGCATCCTCCAAGGGCATATCCCCATCCTTGTCCTTCTCCGTGATGTTGACAAGTTTGGCATTGAGCCTGTTGAGGCGAGCAGCTTCTGTGGCTGCATAGATGCCTGTCTGGCGCTTCTTGGCGCGGAAGGAACGCTTTACTTTTGAGCGTGTTGATTTGGCCATGAATACGAGTGATGGAAAGGTATAAGGATGAGGGGGTAGATGAGCGGTACTTTGTGCAGCAAACAAATACTAGTACTGGCTGTCTTGTAGATTAGAAACGGCACAGCCACGTTTTGTGACACCTATTTGTGGCGGCTTGCACACTACAGCGTTGGCAACAAGACATCCTCTGTCGGGAGCGAGTGAACACTCATCAGCTCAAGCTAGCAGTGACTACGCTTCCCTACACCATCAGCTAGTCCGTTCGACAGGGGATGTCAGTTTATCTTTATATCCTAGTGATACCCAAGGCCCAGTGCACCGAGACTGGTCTATCTCAGAGCCCGTAAAAGTTTAACGATTTTGCACGTATACGCCTCCCAAAAGCAGGGTGTGCGGGTTTGGGAACACAATTAAAGCATCCTTGAGGGTTGACAAAGATCTCACACAACGTTAACCCAAGGGATGGATTAGATCCCGGGGAGACATCATACACCATGGTTAGATCCTCTGAGATCAAGGGGCGGGAGGGCCATCAGATCACTTGTTATATTAACATTATGCAATTACAAACAGTTCAAGATACAGCTGGAGTGTTTTCCTCTGGAGGGCAGTTTTGGTATGCAAGGATCGTTTATTGTAACGATCGCGATCATTCTGGAGGTGCCTCTCTGTGGAAACAGAAAGAGATTTAGTGAGGGACGAGAAGTAACTAAAAGAGGCACTTATGATATAGAGTACGTTGTTACACCTGCAATTGTTGTGAGTAAAGCGTCTTGCGATATCATCATCAGACATACCGAATGAAGACTTCACCGAGCGTGCCTGTTGACTTTCCGTCTTGAAATTCCTCGGTATTTGCCAGCTAGGAAGAAGTGAGTCCAATTTCCGCACGATACGCAGTTTACACTTACCTGGAGATTCATGTAGCCATCTGTACTGACCAGGAAGCCCTTGTATTCAAGTCCCCATTTTAGCCTAACGAATACAGGCTTGCCGGTAAGCTCCTGCATAAACGGCTTCGGGTTGACTGGGTTAACCTGCTCGCCGATTAGCACCAACAACACGTCAGGTCTGCCAGTATAACATACCGTCGACATCTTGGTCTATGTGAAGGATACGAGTGTCGAGAAGGACGCGCAGGAGTATTTGCGGACTTCGAAAAGGGAAATCACCAAAACGGGAATTCGTCACCAGAGCCTTATAACAGGCCGTCTCCTCACCGGAATCTCGCACATCTCTCAACTTTCCGGGCGTTGCTTTGTCCCATATCTTTCTTCTTCGTTGCTTGAAAATGTCAGACCGAGAGGGTCACATGGGCTCAGGGCCCTCTGATGATGATTTGTCGTTGCCAAAGGCGACTGTAGCGAAGATG
Organism: Hydnomerulius pinastri MD-312; assembly: GCA_000827185.1. Lineage (NCBI taxonomy): Eukaryota > Fungi > Basidiomycota > Agaricomycetes > Boletales > Leucogyrophana > Leucogyrophana pinastri. The sequence goes on from KN839835.1 coordinate 1,518,258, forward strand.
ATCAGCGGTATGTGTACCTTTCATTATGAACGCTTACTTCCCCGCGTTTGGCACACGTCACCCATGCGCCTGCACCCCCGTTCTAGAACTACTTCCCAGCGAGGTTACGTGCGCAAAGGAGACACGAGATTTGGTTATCGAGTGTTGTGTAGGTAAACATACGCGACGAACTGGCTATATTTCCGCAGGAGGTTCATGTCGCTTCCACAGAGTTTATCCATTTGATTTCATCAGAGGCAAATGAGATATGCGAACAAGAGTCCAAAAAGACGATAGCACCAGAGCACATCATCAACGCGCTGAAGGTCCGCACGTATCGTTCTCATGCTGTGCTGTGCACTGATTTGTTGCAGCGTCTCGGATTTGACTCTTTTACATCTGAGGTAGAAGATGTCCTCAAAGATCACAAACAGCAGCAGAAGGTACCTTAACCCATTCTTCAGCTCATCACCCGCTGAATACTCGTCCCAGGATCGAGAGAAGAAAGCGGATAAAATCAAGGATTCGGGCCTCACACCAGAAGAACTGCAAGCAAAACAAGAAGAACTCTTTGCATTGAGCCGTGCAAAATTTGCACAACCTCAGCAGCAACAGCCACCCACGTGATGATGCTACTAATCGCTGGATGAACATTGCTTTTGTCACTGTACATGTCTTGCGTTCACTTACTGTACTTGCCCGGACCATGTACACCAGAGTACTACTTAATGATCTTTATTCCTTATTTCTTCTCAAGTGACGTTGGCGTAATGCATCCAGCCTTCTCTTAGGCAAATCGTTGTTCCACTGTTCTATCCCAGACTCCGAATGGGCTGTTAGTGTCGGCAAACCTCCCTGTTCAATGATGTAGGATGCCGACACCGACGCAAAAAACGTGGCTGCGGTTTGTGTTCAATCAAGCAAGATATCAGACTCGGTTAATGGTTCACCTTCGTAAACATCACCATCCGTCAAATGCAAACCAGCGGCGAAACCCCCTAAAAAGCTATTTCCAGCACCTTTGTAAACCCATTCAGTATACAGGGCCGTCGACCTGTTGGTATGAACTAACCAGTTACATCGACGACTTTTTCACTGTCATGGAGGGTCCAAAATGCATCAACCCATCGGCCACCTTCTGCCCGCGTTGCGACATATGCTCCTAGTGCACCACTTCGTATGATGACGCAGCCTGTTCCGGAGTCGCCCACTCCCAATTCAAGGAAGCGAGCTGCCGCGGTTTGAACAGTGTCCCGTGTAACAGCAGACGTAAGAGAAAGTAAACCCAACGCCTCATCCGCATTGGGGCTATGGTGTGAAACTCAACCTTCTCTGGTCACCGGAATTTTCGTATCGGCTTACCTTAGTACTGAAAGCGAAGGCAAGGCCATTATCAGCGATGGCAATTCTTCCGGGACACACCTATCCTGATAGACATTTCAATTGATGCAAGCTTGATAACTGGCCGAACTGACGGGTATAGGTTCAAAGATCATGATAGGTTTCCATCCTTCCACCTGTTTTGCCTCGGAAATTATCTGGAGCGCGCGAGTTGGCGAACAAATAAAGTGCAGGGCCAAGGGCCGCGCAAGACGTGTTCCATCCAGATCCCGCGGTGTCAACCGGATTCGTGGAGTAAGGTATTTAAACCTGCGTAATTTTACACGTAGAGTTCAGGTGTTGTAAATTCGGATAGAAAAAGTGCTGAGACCCTCTGACATCACCTCGGTATGAATTCAGTGCGCGTGTGGTCTCGCGATCATTATGGTCACGGAAGTGCCAGACTTCGGGTCCGTACGATAAGAGTTTCTCCTGCACGTCTTGCGGAAAATTGTAGCCCCGATCTATTATCATTCCAACCTTGTCCGGGGATAACCTGTATGGAGCTCAGCATGTCCCGAGGGGCGATGCGGAAAATTTGCAGACCAAATCCGAGCTCCAATGGTGGCATACGTGCCTCCGCCTCCCATCTATAGTAGGACGTAACGTCAGCACATGAGCTTTTGCTGCTCTTATAAGTTATCGCAAGAGCTTTCCTGAGAAGGGACGGTTTTGCCGGTGGGCACTCCACTCTCGTCAGTAAATGAAAATTCATCGATAATGAACATTCCAAGGGACACGAAATGGGGGTGATTCGCCATTGTGGTATAGAACGTTGGAGAGTCTGAACCACTTGAGCCACTTTGTTGACGGGGTGAACTTGACAAGTACTAAGTATGTAAGTAGAACTGATATTACTTATCGGGCTCGGAGCGGAAGAGAACTGTAACGGAAGTATCCGTGGAGTTGGGAATGCCGGCGGCTAAGGCGGCATCGCGACGGCAGAGGTTGCCGCTGATAATTTCTGGATATCCACCGTGATCATGCAGGTGTGGGCAATCATATACGACAAAGCAGACTTTCAGGACAGTGTACGTATCTAATCCAAAATATCATTCTCACAAGCCTAATTCGAACCTGATAGATCTATCAAAACGCTTTACCTTTGGTCGATCAAGCAGCTCAGTCAAAGATCAAGAGGTTTCATCGTCACGAGGATGCTTGTCGTGCGCCATCTCCTCTTCATGTCCGCATGTCTTTTGGACTAACACTTTGCTCCTTTCCTTCGAAGGATCTCTGATCGGTAGTCTTCTGCCCCGAGTTCTGCTCAGGAAGCGAGGAGTCGCAAGAGACGCAATAGCTTTTGCCGCAACCGAGACCGGAAAGCCGTACTGCGTGAGTTTTTTGGCCCCCGACATGCTCGTTTGCTTTCCCCCATTGAGCTTCCTCTCAAGACGACCCCGGGTATCGATCCGCCACTAGGTTTTAACGTCTCCCACGATGAATGTGTGGTAGCAATGGCATTCGGGACAGGTGACCTGGGTCCACCGGCCTACAACATTGGAGTCGACGTGATGCAGCTCAAGGTTCCTCCGCGAGTCAGCTTTTCTGAATTCGTGGATAGCGTTTCCAGCCAGGAAAGTTCAGCTTTCTTTGCGACGCTCGCCTCAACTTATCCTACCCCTAGCTGACAGCACTCGAGCGAAGTCTCGTGCTAGCTGACGTCCCCGAAGGAGAAGCACTACGTCGGTTCTACTGGATATGGACTCTGAAGGAAGCTTACACCAAAGCTCTTGGAATTGGTCTCGGGTTTGACTTTCGCCGAATACAGTATGATGTTTTGGAGGAAAAGGTTTCTATTGATGGCGAGTTAGCGAGAGGATGGCAATTCAGGAAGTTCGAAGTTTCGCACAGCGGAAACAAATACGTCGGATTCGCCGCGAGGTTCATAGGGGGACGAAACACTAGTATCTCTGACCTGGACGAGGGATGCCTGGTTTGTTACGACGCAACATCTTTTGTTAATAGGGCCATAGAAGAATTGGACTAGGGTTTGTGTATCATATTAGATGTGTATGTACTTGGAAATAAAGGGTGTATGCTAGCATCAATGCAAAGTTGTGAGGGGGTACACCGTTCTATGCTATGATGGGGTACCCTACGAGGGTTCTTGCACAGACAAGCTACAGAGACGTCTACAGATAATTAATATGCGAGGAAAAATTCTGTTTCGAATAATAGTTCATCGTCCGGATGAGTTCTACTTGAAAGAGGAGATGACTGCCACACTCTCTTGGAGCCATCATCACGTTTTTGTTGCGAACACCAGTGCATGCCAGAGAGCTCGAATGCATTAAGTTCCGAAAATGAAGCAAGCATATTGGCCACCTGCTGATAGAAATCCTATACACACGATCAGCTTCGGTGGCGACCCATTACTGATCATCACAACTTACGGCAGTGGGAGCTTGGAACATGTTCTGTGTGGTCATAACACGAAGGTAAGCAAGATGAGGTAGATGTCGATGGAGCAGCTCCAAGAAAGGCACAGGTAGCGAGTTTGTCACTGCTCCCAAGACAACCACGGGAGCATTGGATTGCGCGAGCAGAAGAACATCATCCTCTGTCAAGCTGCCACCGTTGAGATGGATATTCCTGACTGGCCGGCCAGGAACAATTAAGCTAGCGGCGCGCGGAGAACCGATGAACTGCTCTAGACGTGGGATAGAGGTTCTTGGGAGTGAGGGAGCCGGAGAAGTACGCGTGAACATAGTCGGGATCGAGTCCACCTCTAGCTCGAGGAGGGATGGTATCTTTTCCAAGAAGTTGATGACATTGTCATCGAGCGGGAAGGTGCACGTAAACTGCACCAAGTAGGGGTAGGAGGCGCGATGACACGCCTCCTTTAAAAGCCAGCTGACACTGGAGTCTACAAGCAAATTAATAGAGTGAAGCTCTGACATGTTTAGAACCGCTTTCGCTAGCATGTGGTAAAATGCGGGGAAGACAGGGGAAAGGGAGTCTATGGCGATGTGAAAGGACCGAACGTAGCGCGCAACGTCAGGCTTTGTGGCAAGCAAGATCACGACGCAGAGGTTGCGTGACCAAGCGGACGCGGAGACATGACGATAGAGAACCCGCTGCGCCACCGGACACAGAGACGAGCACGTCTGAGCGAGCGCGGCGAGTGCATTGGAGTTCAGGTTTTGGGAGATGCTCTGGAGGAGCTCCACGGGTAAAGATTGCAAGGACATTGGTGGCGGGTGTCCAAGCTGAGACGCGGAGTCTCTTATACGGCCACGGTAGCGCAGGAGCGTGTCTGGAATATTTTTCAGAGTGATCGCCGCGTGCGGAACGTGTGAAGCAACGGGATAAAGAAAGCTGTCAGATACAAGCGAAACGAACTAAGACTGAGAAACTCCGTGGAGGATTCAGCATGGCGTTAAGCCAGCTGGAGAATGATTTACTCAAATAAAAAGGGATGCGATGTGGAAGGGACCAACATGGTCCGCACTGGTTTGTTGCATGAGGCGTGCTTTGTTCCTAGCACAAACTAATGCTGACACGGGAAATCAATATATTTCGGGTCAGATTACATAACTCCAGCTTCATTCCGTCTCTGGAGGTGCCGTCCCTGCGCGTCCCTGCTTCACCTTCTGACTTGTTTCACCCAAATTTCATCCTTGGTACAGCTTTCTTATTCCCTTGTCTGCTTGAGCCTGACTTTCGTATTGTGCCAGTGTTCAACGGGATTATGCGAGTGTTACCGGTGCAATTTTCGTGTGTTCGAGTAGCACCACTGATCAGACTGCCTTCCGTTTCCCGAGTACCCTCGAAAACGCGCTATTTTCGAACGGCATCGATCTGGAACTCACAGACACCCTCCAGTACCCATGCAATTGCTCATTCCGGTCAGCGATATAACGCGCGTCCTCCGCGAATTCTTTAGGTTTCCCGGCTTTTGATTGACGCTCGCTTATAATCACCTAGCCCCATATCCAAAACGTACTCATACCTGCGGTGAACTGACTCCTGCACACGCGGGCTCTCGTGTCATCCTGACTGGGTGGCTGCTTCCTGAGCGGTAGTTGCCTTATTCGTACACCTCCCCGCTGGTTTGACTGACTTGTCTATATCAAGCAAAGTTTCAAAGGCGCTGTCCTTCTTTCCCATCAAAGACTCTTCTGGAACCACACAATTGGTTGTACATCGGAAAGGGCACATTGGGGCTCAGTTGGCCTCTTTGTCAGATGTTCCTGTAGAATCAACTGTCTTGATCGAGGGTCAAGTACGCGTAAGGCCTGAAAAAGACCGACGGCATGTCAGTTTGTGATTCTCCTCAGAAGCACATCTCGCTCTGGACTGCACCCTGACATATTTCTCAAGGATGGCACAGGAGAGATCGAAGTTCAGGTTGACAGCTTCACACTTCTCAATCCGGCGGCTGGTGATATGCCATTCTATCCGTCAGATAACTTGACTTTGGTCGGTGCACAGACACGGACGTTTGAGATCGTAATTAATGAGCTTATATTGCAGGTGAATGAAGAGTTGAGGGCGCGCTTCCGCTATCTGGATCTAAGAAGGACTACACTTTCCAACAACCTTAAAAGGAGAAGCCAAGTTTCCCGAATTGTCCGCGAGACACTCCACGATGAGGGTGCGTGTAGAAAGATGTGCATTTGGGGCATAGCATGAGTGAATTATGCATTCAGGTTTCCTTGAGGTCGAGACTCCACTGCTTCTGAAATCATCCCCTGAAGGAGCGAGAGAATTTCTCGTTCCAAGCAGAGTTGGACGCTCCACAGCGGAAGGCAGCAGCGGAAGTGAAGAACCCCTCTTTTACTCCCTTCCGCAGTCACCACAACAACCCAAACAACTGCTCATCTGCTCTGGCGCAATAGATAAGTATTTCCAGATCGCGAAATGCTTTCGCGACGAAGATGGGCGCAAGGACCGACAACCTGAATTCACGCAGGTTGATTTGGAAATGGCATACATATCTTGGGGATCGCCGTGCTCTGGGCGCAACTCCGAAGGCGACGACTGGCGAATTGGCGGTCACGAGGTTCGAGCCGTAATCGAGTCACTAATCCGAAACATATGGCAGCAAGTTGAGCGCGTTTGCCTTCCAAGCTCATTCAAGGTGATGACCTACAACGAAGCGATGACACGTGTGAGCTAGTCATTTCCACCCATGCTCTCCATCAGCAATATAGCTATATTGATTACTATCTCAGTACGGTTCAGATAAACCCGATACTCGCTTTGCCTTGGAGGTGGTGTCAACTGATCTATTCTCTTCACCCTTGCACTTACTCCTTTCATTTCCAGATTGTCGATGTAGCTCCGTTGCTTCCTGATCATCACCAAGCGTCGCTTGCAAACCTCGGAGAAACTCTTGAAGCCCTAGTTGTCCGACGCTCCGAGAGCGAACCTTTTTCCCGAGCAAATGAGAAATGTAAACTGGATAACGAGCACACTATCGTAGGTTCCGAAGCGAGGTCAACCCAATTTTCCATTCACATCATGACAAACAGGATCGCATTATGGTCTCTAACGAGAACATACTGACGTGGCTATGCAATCATAAGCTTGTCTCGTTCGGGTGGCCATTGACTCCCGAACACCATGTTGCCGTGAACGAGGCGTTGAGACTAAGCGCCGGCGATAGCGTTTGGCTATCTCGCCGCCGTGCTGTTCCCGAGGTGTGTATGGTAGCTCTCTTGCTCATTCTTGTTCTCATGCGAACAGGGCGGATCCACGGCGCTGGGTCGCGTACGGACACATTTGTTTGAGTCAGCACAAAGATCTGGTGGGCCCGACTCTATATCTTAGGTTTTGTCATCTGATTCTGTTTCAGGAGCTTACATTCCTCCTACATCTCCCCACTTTTTGTGGGTGACCGAGTTCCCCCTCTTCACCAGGGCGGATCCCGACAAGGACTTCTTAGCCCATGGACGATGGAGTAGCACACACCATCCGTTCACAGCCCCCATGTGGCAAGATATTGAAGCCATGTATGCTGGTCGCATTGATCAGGTTCGCGTCCGATCATTTTACCTAACGTCGAGGTCCTCTTGATTGACTCCTCGGCATTTCGGACTCCCCAGGTTCGAGGGCAACATTACGATCTTGTATTGAATGGAGTCGAAATTGGAGGAGGCTCGGTTAGGGTACACGAGGCAACCATGCAGGATTACATTTTTTCCCAGGTTCTGCAGGTAGGATGGGTATTTATTTTCTTGCTCGGCCTTGGGCTTTTGACACCGTGGAAATAGCTCAGTGATTCCGAGAAAGCAACCTTCGACCACCTCCTGCATGCTCTCAAGTGCGGCGCTCCGCCTCACGGAGGCATAGCTCTTGGTACATTTCGAATTTTCCTGCGATCTGTGCATCGGGAATGCTGACAAACGTGTGCCCTGCTTTGGGATCCAGGCTTTGATCGATTGATGTCCATTCTCTGCAAAACGCAATCGATTCGAGATGTTATCGCCTTCCCGAAGACTGGTGCAGGAACTGATCTTCTTTTCAAAAGCCCAGCGGCCATCTCCAAGGACGTGCTATATCAGTATGGTATCCAGCCTATGCATAGATGAAGCGTGTTAGGGTACTTCATAAACATAACTCTGAGTCGCCTGCAGTCGTAATGCTCGTATCACATAGATCTCGGAAACATATCCTCCCTCATCTTCGTTCTCCATTCTTCGCTCTCATAATAACTAGAAGTAACAAAAATAAAAATGCCGGTATAAATTCATCAAACTGGTTCAAACCGTGCAGACTCCAAATGCACTGTATGATCTGATTGGCTGTCAGAATTGAGACTGTGATCGGTTTCTTCATCGTGGCTATATGAGCCCGTATGTGAAGATGTGACAGAATGACGCGGTGTCGCCTCTCCGCTCATCGTGACAGAGTATGGGGACTCGCCATAATCAAAGTTACCCCATGAGTCTGGTACAGGAGGCAACGACGAGCCTCCGTTCAGCTCGGGAGTCGAGGATGATCTGGGTTCAGGTGGACCGACATCTGCAAATTCGGTCGTGTGCCGTGTGTGGGATTCATCAATGACGGAAAGCATGCTGCGAAGCTTTGACTCTGATTTGCGTGAATGATGATTCGTCGATGGTGGGTGTGATTGTCGTCGCTTTACTGTCGCTGAAGGGGATGCCGAACGTGGAGGGGTGGAGGAAGGTGATGGCACGTCACTCCATTCCGAAGTCGTGTTAGCAAAGAAGCCGCCGGCAGGAGCCCATGAGTTATTGATGATGTTAGGTGGCGAAGCGTCAGCACTGGAAGGCGGTGTAGTCGTCATTGGACTGGGAGAAGGAGACGGTGCGTTGGCAATGACAGCCAGGGGCGGCAAGATCGTGAATATTTGGTCTTCTGCTTGAGGGGGTCCGTACGAGTCAAACGGATCTGGTACAGATTGGAGCATAGGTTCCAAAATGGGATCAGAGCTGCGAAAGCAGCAAGGTTTAGATTGAGGAACGGCGTCATAGGACGCACTGTACGTACGCCTTTGCTGTGAACCGATCAAACACGTCCATGGTGGAACGTACTCCAACGCAGACCTGATGCATAGATAGGGGTTAGGCCGTGACGAAGAGCGCGGATATGACTCTACCTTGGCCTGCACGACGTCCCAGACCTCTTCCTCGTGCTCCATAATTTCCTGATAATGCTGTGCTTTCAGTCCATCTAACTCATCAACCTGCCGTTGTAGCACAGTCAATGCTTCTCGGAAGCTCTGAAGGTCTGATAATACGTCAGCAGAGCACCCCGAGACGCCCGAGAAGCGAACGTACTCCTCTGCTTTTTGTTCATATTGGTCGTTTCAGTGTGGCGGATAATTTCACTCTTTTCTCGAAGTGCTTTCTCATATGAGGCAGAGCGTTCCTGTGGATAAATAGAAGGATTTATGACCGGACATGAAACGGAAAGGGCCCCACGTACATGTACTATCGTCTTGTAGGTATCCAAATGCTGACGGAGAGGCTTCTCAAAACTTTTGTCGAGCGTTTCCGCCTGTTAAGAGGGTTAGAGGCGATGAAATGCTGTCAGAAGGAGTACTGCGGACCAAAACGTGCCAGTGATTGCCTATAAGGTGATGCAGTCCAGAAGCTGCTTGCAGCCTGGTGCCTGCTTCGTATGAAGGTCCTTTCAGACTGCGGTGTATGTCAACTCCAGTGTCGTCAATTGATGAGCATGCTGAACAGACCCTGAGCATTTCTCCAATGAATCTGCAAATGCAGCGGTGACTTTAGACATGTGGAGCAGTGCAGCGCGATAACTTGCGCTGCAGTTCATGAGCTAACACAGGTGTATAAGAATACTTATGATAGATACTTTGCATCCAAGGAAGCACGGTATACGCACTTCGTCGTAAGCTTGTAAGCTTACTTTGAGGTTTGCGCGAGTAATAATCTTCTCGGGACCATCTGCGCCAAAATTCATGGCTGAAGCGTGGGTTGCGTCCGAAAACGTGGGTGAGGGTGGACCAGGAGAAGAAGAGCGCTTTGGTGATAACGCAAGATTACTGAGCAAGCGAGTTTTGCGAGGCATACTTGCAGCAGCGAGGCAGCCTGGCGTTAAAAGTACTTGGTGGATAAGTCGCAAGCCGTCTCCAGCCTCGCAGCCTCAGTCACTCCATGCGTACTGCTCCCCGATTTGGTGCTGCGGTTAATTGACATGGCTTCCTGGGCGTCTATCTTGCAGTAACAATATTTCAAGTTCAAATTATGCAAGTGCGAGCTATGCATTGGTTCATAGGTTGTCTACGGCGAAGTATAATATGCAACAGTTTCTATCGTAGAACCCAACGCTTGCTTTCAGCCTCTGGTAGCCCATCCGGATTAGACGCGAGGTGTTATCTCGAGCGATGTCTTACCTCCAACAGACATTTTCGTATGAAGAGCACAGAAACTATCAGACGAAAATGAGTATATAAAATAGCAAGTGCTCGAAACGCTTACAGGATCATGATGAGGGTGAAACCCTCGACTCTTTTACTCCCGATGAAATAGCTGACATCCTCTCTGGCGAGTCTCTGAGGAAGAACAACTTTGCTTTGTGGTGCTTGTTCTCCCCGTCTCCACCCCTCTGCACGATCTTTATATCCTTCACATGCGGGGAGTTCACAAAGAACTGCATTTCAATGCCTGTCCGCTGGATAACGTTCCGGAGAACGAAAGATGTGTCTGGCCCCCGCCTCCGCACCGACAATAACACCCCGGAAAAGGTGCCAGGAGCGTGTTCGGTGACCACGGTGAGTACAGATCCAGGCTGAAGCCGCTTGGGGTGCCTCCGCGAAAAGTAGGTAGTAAGCCACTCGCGCTTTTTAGGCGTTGGCAGAGCTTGCTGCAAAAAAGCCATGAGACCTTTGCCTTTCCGCAGAGCTTCATGGCGGCCTGAGGGAATTGATAGCGGAGGGACAACAATAGCGGCTTTGGAGAACGGATACGACGCAGCAGAGCGTGCTTTGGACGACATTAGCCTCGCCATGGGCCTGGACGTGCTTGAAGCCATGGTGAAGTTTGAGCAAACAGACGCGTTCAATTTTGGGACAGCACTTTGGACTTGTGAAATTCCAAGTGACAAAGTCAGATGCGGTACGGCTACTTCCGGTAATTACTCAACAAGTTCACAAGCGAGGGAGAACAAGTGTCCATTATCGACAGCTTTACAATTCAAAGCAAACAAAATGGCAGACAATACATAGCAGGAACACAATTGAACATAGCACGACGGTGCCTCGAACTTGAACACCCCGACAGTAAAAATGGGGTGCGCAGAACAGCCAGGGTAACTGACGTACGAAGTGCGAGGGCACCACGCTGTGCTACAGGAGGTGCTGTCCATTTTTTGAATTAAAACCCGCGTCCCCGCCCTCTGTGATTTCTGGTTAAACACAGCCCTCATCGTGACCACACAACACTCACCTGCCACGAGCACGATAGGGGCTGTACCCGTAACTGCCCCCGCGATACCCACCTCTGTATCCACCCCGGTACCCTCCACCTCCCCGACCTCGACCTCGGTTGAATCCTGGAACATTAGTACGTTTTGCTGTAACCTAGCATCATTCATCAGCCGCTAGAATTTTCTAGAGTGTGATAGATGCTCACTTTTATTAGTCTTCCGCGGAATAATGAATTGTCCATTGCTAAAGCCGCGTCTATGTGTTCCGGCTCGGCGAACTCAACATATGCAAATCTAAGGCAATTTGAAGGCCCATCAGAATGAACTCAAACCCGCACGTAACCAAGTTCCATACCCTTTGGGATGACCCGTGAATTTGTCGCAGAGAATGGTCACTCGATTAATAGTTCCACAAGCCTGGAAGTGGCCCTGGATTTCTTCTGGGGTTGCGCCATAGTCGACCTACACATTGTGAATCCGCAGAAGTTAAGGGAATGGTAACCCAATGAAGGGTGTCCAGACTCACATTGCCAACGAAAACACTCCGACTGTCCGCCATGGCCTTATCCTCCTCGGTTTCCATCGGAACGCCCTGATCCATTGCAGCACCGCCCGAGGCATTCTCTGACTCTGCTGCAGCTTGTAGCTCTCGCAGTTTTTTGGCCTCCCGTTCCATTTCCTCCACGCGCTGCTTCATGAGCTGTATTTCCTATGAGGGCATCGAGAACTTCAGTTTTAGGGATCAGAGGAGAGGGAACGGTGGAACCTTGGACTCGGCTTCCTCTCCATCGTCGATAATTGAATCTGTGCTCCCGTCCAGTGCTGTTTGTGTCACGTCTGTGTCCGCCATTTGATGTTCTCTAAGTAAGACCTCAACGAAAGTTTGCCTGGATAGTGCCACCGCGTATACAAATAAAGGTACACAATCTCTCGACATGCTTCAACCACGGCCGCGGTGGCGGTAAGTATCGCTACACTGCCTACAGTACTAGTGCTCGAAGACTCGAATTCCGGCCCATAAAATCATGAAAGTATCGGCTTGTAATATGACTACTCACAAACCGTCTGTTTCTGTCAGAAGACCATTAATCTCTGCGAGTCCAGGCCGGCATAGGCTCTGTTCTGGTCTGGACGCCCCCTCTCAGCATCAGGTCAGTACACTATTCTAATTTACGATTGCCCACTGTGTCAGAACAAAGGCAAGGTGTCTTATTGAGCCTTCGGTCCGTACACTTCAGGGTATGTGTGCTCCTCCCACTGCGTGCCCGCTTTCAATCTGAGTCCCTGACTGAGGAATATAGTAGCGAACAGATTTATTTACATAGGAATATTCAGATATCAGTGTCGATCTGCGGCTGCCACTCTGGACCTCTTATCCGTTATGAAATTACATGTAACGATGTAGGGCCAGCCAAGTTGACCATCAGATCGGTCCACGACCCGCCGCCACGTTTGGTACGTCCCCTCTGCTTCCGGCCCCTCCTCCCTCTGAAGATTCCAGGCTTGTATCTCCTTTAATTTTGGCATAATGTGACCCAGGTAAGCCCCAAGCGCGGCTGGTCTGCTGACGGGAGAATTCCCAGCGTCCCGGCGTTCGATGGTGTTAATGAAAGGACCAACAAGGAGATCGTCGGGGACGAAAGAGAAGTCGACGACGATACCCAGCTCGGCCATGTTCGGACAATCCATCAGGAAATCGGTGAAGCCCCCGAATGTTATCCCGGACGGAATTGTCCAGCCCTCGTAATTGAGGTATAGCCTCTCGAGTGAAGGCCAAGCTTTCGCCACCTCGGCGAGTCCGGCATCATCAAGACTGATAGTGCATTGGACGTCGAGTTCTATATGCTTCAGATTACGGAGCTTCAGAAGGGGACGGAAATGATCCATCGTCAAAGCTGGATTCTCGCCAATGGGCCAGCTATCCTCCGAGACGCAAAGGTGCTTCAAGGTCGTAGGTGTTTCAGGGGACATAGCAAGGATATCCTCAAACAAGCCCTTCAAAAGATCGAGAGAGGAGCCAGTCTCAACGGATGCGACCTCCAATGTTTCCAGTGGTATCCGAACCACTTGACATAAATCACGGGCGTTTTGAAGGCCATAGAAACTGAGGGTCAAGTGACGAAGCGTGCTTAGCGCAGGAAAATAGGGGAAAAGGTCGATAGGCAAGGGAAGGGAGAGGGCAAGGCAGCGGAATGTCTTGATCTGAGTAAGGTACAGAAGAGCGGTATAGCCGATCCTTGGGCAGCTTATTTCTTCTGGGGCGACAAGTTGGAGGACCATCATTGTCATAACGCGGCATGCATCCGACGAGTCCACTAGTCAGCCGCGGCCGCGGCCTAACTCGTCGTTCGAACTGACATGCAGATCCAAAGTCTTCAGTCCGGGGCACAAGCTTGCCAAAGACGATATAATTGATAATGCGCTGGGCGACAATCCTGAGCTAGGACGTAGTTTGAGCGACCTCATATGGGGAGTCAAGAGGTTATGGAGGAATGGCATTTCCAGATCGCCTTCGGCCCAGTCTAAGGTATGGAGGTTGGGTAACAGTGGCCCAAAGAAGGGAGGTACACCCAGGGCGCGAAGCACGGAGTGGCTGATCATAGTCGACTTCGCAGGTTCACTCGCCGAGATCATGATTGGGCCGCCTACTGACCGGACGCGGTGTGCATACTCCTGGAATACTATCCAATCTGCTATCTCCATCGGTCTACGTAGGACCTAGTGGTTTCTAGTGAGCCATTGGCAGACTCGCAATGAATTGTATCGAAAGCTCACCATTTCTCGGCATTCTGCGCCTGGCCAATCCCTTGCAATGTCCGAGTCTGGCTCGATTGGAAGTGGAACGTACTGAAAGAGGTCGCTGGGGAAACATTGCAGGAGCCTGGCAAAGAAATCGAGGTGCTCCCAGAGAGTGTCTAGGGCCGTCGTTCTGAATGCTCGACATGTCCTTGCGGCGTTCGCAAGTACCTTCTTCCCATTTGCTTTCTGCCTGGTGCCATCTGCTCCAAGCACGTGGAGGAAGATGATACGCTGAACTTCGACAATAAGCAAACAGCGATGCATGGGGCTCAGGCTTCTCTGGTAATCCTACAGCCTTGCCCCCTTTCCCGATTGACTGACTCACTTGATGGTGGTCTTACTTCAGGAAATTTTCATTGCTGATGTGATATCTCGCCTGCTGGTTGAACGGAGTGTGAAGTTACACCGTACATCGCCAATCGCTCGAGTCTTAACTCCTAGCTCTGTCAGGCAGTCTCATCTTTTCCCCAGGGCCCCTTGCAAGAGTGGACTCATCAAGTCGCAGGCAGACACAATGGTCAGATCACGACGAGTAGTTTGTATCCGCCAGAGTGCCGTTCCCGAATGCGATTCTTCGTATTCACGATGGCGGGGATCAAAGTTTATCGTTCATGTGGGTCCGAATCTTTGTGGATCTGACGCGTCGAATCCCCTCCTGTCGAGTTCCTTTCACAGTTAACTAGTTGCAGCATGAATCTCGTGCAAAACTCTCGCTTCCGAGACTCAAAACGGTCAATTCGCGCCGATGATCGATAACTATCGATTGAAATGTTCTCACTCCAATTGTGACAGCATCTCGTTGATACTCAACCAGGGATGTACGAACTTGGGTACTCATTCGAGACGATTTTAGGCATCAACCTTCACCACTTCCCTCGTGTACACGGGCAAATCCCACATGCTACCTTCCCATAGTGTCGGGCTCCAGGGACATGTGTGGCATGTGGGCAACGTGCATAGTGCATGTGTCCAGGTGGACAATGCATGGCATTTTTCTTGCATTGACCCTCAGCGCTACACTGTACAGCATACAAGCTACTTGGTACTCAACCATCCCATGCGTTCAGTAACCCGGACGATGTCTTGGCCTCGGAGAGCGTAAACAGGCGCTTCAATTTTCGAGGAGGCACTCGCTGTGACCAAAGACAGATTAAGGTTTTTGGCTACTATGGCATGCAACAACTTACCGGATGCGTTCTTGCATCGCAGGAGATCAGGATCAGCGGTTTTCACGGCATGCAGGTACATCCCAACTGAGCCCAGAGTCAACAGCACGGACAGCCTCAGGTTCATCCCGGCATGCATCATTTCGTCATGTGCTCCACGGTTACGGCGACGGATGACCCAAGTAGGTTGAGTTAATGCCTGGAGGAAGATGGTCCGCGTTTCTCTCAGTGCCGCAAGTCGACCGAAATCCCGAGCCTGCTTTCACCTCCGAGGAGTCTGTGCTGTGGAGCACAAACGAAATTTTGCAGAGCTTCAAGGTAACGGGGAGAGGGTCCTATATGACATCATCTCTACTGCGGTAAAGCAACCTTCTGCAGAGCCGGCCAGCTGTTTTGTCAGTGCCCCGAGACCGTCAGCGATATCCAATGTTTTAGACAGTCGTGAGGCGCAGTGACCACGTGTTGAAGGGCGGTGGTGAGTAAGCAGAAGGTCTTGCCCGCAGGTGCACGCGGGGAGGTGACTGTCAAACCTCAAAACACATCCCATTTTCGCCATATTCAAGGCCGAGTCCATGGGGCAACTCTACAGAAACTAGGCTTTTCGGCCGCGTATTGAGCATTCAGGTTCGAGAAGTTTCCCGGTTTCAAGTGAAACGATGTCCACCTTATGTTCGTTGACGTGTGGTAGGTGGTAGACTTAGCTCGAATATAACCGACTTCTTCGTTGCCATTCAGTTGATGTTACTCTAGCACCCTGTGGTTGCAAACCAATACATTATACTGCACATGTCAACGGCACTTGGCCACTGTAATTGCGAAGCTGAAAACCCCGTCACTTCCCTCAGCTAGATCATTCTCCCCTCACCACCGCATGTTGAAATCGAGTGTTTCGTTTCCATACTCGTTTGGAAGTCGAATCCTCCAGGCAGGGTCGACAGGAAGTTGGGGCTACCATAAAGGTGCTGCATCGTGGTATTACTCGTGGGGGGGAGTTCGTCTGAGGGTGGATGCTGTTGGTCTGATCTGAAGCGGAGGGTGCTGATTGGCGGCGGAGACGATGGACAGATAGGCTAACGCTTAACAGAGGGCGTAGAGAAGCGTCAATAGAGAATGGACGTTAAGTTCCCAAGAGTGAGGGAACTCCCCAATACGCAAGTTATGTATATGCGGAGAACAGTTGCTATCTGATGCGTCCGATCATCTGTGCACTCAATCATTCCTGACTCACCAAACGGGGATGTCCTAGCGCTGAGCTACTGAGATGGTGGCAGGACATACTTAGTACCCTGTTTTCAGAGCCTACTGTGGCCTCTCGGGATACTTGATATGCAGTAAAGAGCGAGTTTCGAAGCTTTAACAGAAGTGCCTTTCTGACAGACTGGCTAGTTCGCTCTCGAACTTGACACGCTCAGGTCACCAATGGAAGGCCCTGGCGATCAGGAGTCATTAGTGTGATTGGACCTCGAGTTTTCCCAATGGAAACGAGCTTACGACAGTTTTGGGATCCCGGGACGACGAGTTATAGACATATTGTCATTTTCCACTGTGATCGCAAGCTTAACTTCCATTGTTCTGCACGTGTAGTAGATCAAGTGATATTCCCCAATTGCGCCAGATTTGAATGCGCCAAAGCAACAAAAGATTATTTGTTCCCGGAGAGTATCGTTTCCCGGTCCTGTTATGAACGAAGTTTCCATGGGACTAATGCTCCCAGATGACTTCCACCATACGCTAGAACGAAAATCAACTAGATACCGCAGCAGTGTTCCTTAATACGAGGGAGCGGGAGTAAAACTGTGACCATATCCGAGGTATGTTACCGGAATGCGATAGACGGAAGAAACATACGTGGTGAAACGATTACTGGATCGGTAATTGACTGACGTGTTTCTAGCCGCCACTGCATGATCGAGGAGAGGTACTTGGCACCCCAAGGGTCAGAAGAAGTGGTCTGTGACAGTGTTGGCAAGAGAATTAGTCAGAAAGCAATGCCTCTACTCGCTTGTCAAATGGACAGAGAAACAAAACCATTCACTTGGGGGCTATGCCGTCTCGGACTTGGCCGTCTCCAACGGATTCGGGTGAAGGGGTTGTCCGGAGACATTGCTGGGATCGGGTGGGTGGGGGTGCAATTCAAGTCACAGGAAGAGGTTTTATGAGATTCATTTCCGAAGTCGTTCTTATAAAAGACGGAGCGAAAGCGAGGTAAGCTGTCTGTACCTCAGAAAACATACCTTTACCTCCCCGTTTTACTGTATCACTGACTGGGCATACATACCACGGTACGTCGGCATCATCGTCAGTGCACTGGTTGTGGCTCGAGGAAGGCTTACTGTTGGATGGCTGTACACATAGCTCACCCGAAATGGACTGGCTTAGTCATCCTTGGTATCGGGCCGACCCGACAGCTCTCCGACGATATCTTGAGGCCGCTCAAGCACAAGGTCATCAGTTTCAAGCACAAGGTTCTCCTAAGCGCATGGTACAGTCCGAAGACTTTTATTCCATGACACACCAATCAAAGAAGAAACGCATCGACGACGACTCTCTAACTGTCGACGCTGGCACTAAGCCCATTCAGCTCCAGCGCAGGAGAGTCTGGCGTGCATGTGAAAGCTGTAGGTGAGTAACCTCCTGGACTGACACCTCTTGGTTTCACCCGCTTTTGGTGACGAAAATTGATTCCATCGATTGCAGACGGAAGAAAATCAAGTGCGATGGCGTTGAGCCCACTTGCGCACAATGCCAATCCTCTGGATCGCAATGTACCTGGCTGCAAACCAAGGACAGGGCGGCTTTAAGCAGACAGTAAGCTCATCGTTAATGTCCGTCATTCCCGCGACCCCTCACGTTCACTCTAGCTATGTGCAGGAACTCGAAGCGCGTCTTTTACACATGGAGTCTTTGTTTTCTCAGATTACTCCTGTGCTTGAGCAGCTTGGGCCTTCTTTAAATCTTCCACCAACTGCAGGCCCATCCACAGCAGCAGGAATCACTGGGGATGACACTCTTCCGCCGGCATCGGCAGTGCTGCAGGCGATGTCGTCAAAAGCGGCCGCCGATACTCGCACGGAAGATAGTTCTTCACCTGAATCGTCGGGCATCAAGATGGAAGACGATGTCTCCGAATCCTTCGGACAGCTCGCGCTCGACGAGCATGGCCACATGCGTTGGATAGGTGGCTCTTCCACAATGTCACTGATCCAATCCTTCCGTGCTCTTACGACAAATCCACTGCATCGTGTCTCCCCAATGGAAGAAGACCCACGAGCACCTGGCCCTAGTGTCAACAAACTGTATTTCCCAGCGTCAGTCTTCTTTGGGAAGGTACACGCCCTTCCTGGAGCAGAGGAAGTCGAATACCCGGATGAAGATCTATGTGATAAGCTGGTATGTATACTATACACCCGATAGGCTAACTCATATCTAATCATGATTGCGGTCTAGGTCGATGCATATTTTGAGCGCCTCCACTTTTTAATGCCCATTCTCGATAAGCCTTCGTTTATGACAAGGTACAAAAAGTTGATGGGAAAAAGGGCCGAAACGGATTTCATTCAAGCCGAAGCACCATTCATATCCGTCGTCTTCGCGGTGTTTGCGTGCGCTGCTCGCCTGGTCATCGACTCACGTTTGACAAGCGAGCGCGCAGATGATGGTGGCATGGGGATGGTTTACTATGAGAGGTAAGGCTCCACCGTTCATGGCAACTACCGGTATTCGCGTTGACAATAAGCTTATCAACAGGGCCTTAATTCTGCACTACATCAGTCATGCATCGATCCAAGTGTCCCACGTCCAAAGTTTCATTCTCATGTCTTCGTTCCTATGTTCTATCAACTGCCTGCCCCAGGCCTGGCTCCTCGTGGGACAGGCAGTACGGAGTGCGCAGGATTTGGGCTTGCATGTAAGCATCGATCACAAATCCCGCGGTGATTATTGACGCGTTTTTCCAGCGCTCGCCACGCCGTCTGGCCATATCGTCCATTGACAAAGAGACCCGGCGAAAAATTTGGTGGAGCGTGTACTGCCTAGACCGCATGCTTGCGCTCGCTTTGGGTCGCCCCCTCGGCGTTGAGGACTCAGATTGCGACGTCGAGCTCCCCGTCGATGTCGATGATGAGTATTTGCCGGAATACTACAGCGGAGTTAATCTCTCTCAAAAGCCTCCGTCATTGATGTCGGGCACTATCGCTCTAGTGACCCTGTATCAGATCGCTGGGCGTGTCCTTCGGCAGGTGTACGCCATCGACAACTGCAAAGAGGTACTCGAACCTGAGAAGAGGATCGAGCTACAACGCTCTGTCGAAGCTCTCGATCTCGAGCTAAGTAGGTGGATTGACGAGCTTCCCGCTTCTTTCGGAAATGTGGCCACGGAGGTCAAGCATATTTCTATGACTGCTGTGTTATACAGCCACTATTATTCCGTGCTCACTACACTTCATCGCAACTTTCTCCCGGTCAAACGCGATCAATCCGTCGCACCGAAATCCACCGCGAAGGCCGTCTCGTCCGCACGCTCATGCATTCGCCTGGTATCATCGTTCAACAATGTCGTACCGCCCTCGCACCACCTCGCATTCTTCATCCAACATCTCTTCAGCTCCGCTGTCATCATTCTTTTGTACGCGATGCATTGCTCGGACCCCAAGGCCGCAGTAACCGCCATGGATGAAGCAAAGAGCTGCCTTCCTGCCATCGAGTCCTGGGAAGGCTATTGGCCAGGCGCTCGCAAATGCAAGGAGTTGCTCACGGAATTGACGAACACGGCGGATGAAGCCATCAGGAGAGCAAACAGCGATGATAGGCAAGCTACTGGAATGCCGATGGCTCAAAACGTCGCACCAGCAGCTCTTGAGCGTAGACGATCTCTTGTTGCGTCATCGTCGACAGGGCAGGCGCCAACAGTGAACCGTCCAATCAAGATGAAACCCAGGAAAATAAGCCGCTCAAGGGATCCTAATACCACACGGCGACCTCCTGTTGCTTCACCGTACCGAGTAGATTGTAAGGCAGATGTGCGCTCGCTGATGATGCTTGCTGACATTTCATGGACCGCAGCGCAGCGCAACCGATCGACGTCGCGCAAGCGGGCACACGACGAGAGCGAGGGTGTTCCTGGGTCGAGCGTGCTAGCATACTCAAGTGCAGCGTTCTCGAGCCCACAGTCGATGGGCGGGAAGTCTAGTCCTCACAGCTCCCCAGCATCCATCAATCTACCCTCGCCGTCGATGTCCACCATGGAAGCTACGCAGCAGCAAGAGGGAAGCCCGCATTTGATCGGCGCATCGCCCTACAATTATACGGGCGTTCCTCTCTCACCACTCCACGTCCCCTCGCCGTACGACTATTCAATGCACCATAGTCCCTTGGCGTCCGCCGGTGGACACCAATGGGAATCTGGTCCAGGGGAGCGACACAGTCGTGGTGTCGACATGTATGCATCTGGGTCGCAAGGTAGCGCGCTGCCATATGCTACTTATGAGCAGCATGCATCGTCAAGTATTGACCCGTCATGGTACAATGGCTCGGATATGGGTTACACCAACCTATCTACCACGCCACCGACCTCTTCGTTCACTGCGCCCGGGCTTCCGTTCCTGGGACTGGATTATATCCGCAACTATAATTCTAACGGATATACAGTAGGTGGTGACCAAGAATCCCTATGGCAAACATTTGATGCAGGCGCATTTGGGCTTGACCCTGAACTGCCGTTCACTCTTGGTGAAACCCCTTCGGAGATTCACGAAGGGCAGCAGTCGCCTTCACGGTCACACCCTTAGAGCGCATCCTTCAGGACGCTCGTAGTACGGCTTTTACGCCGTTGTACTCCTTCAACTTCTTTCGCCAAACGGTGCTTTCCCAAATTCCCATTTAATCATCTTTGTTTCATGCCTTTCCATTTTCTTGCTTTGATCTCTCTCTCTCCTTTTTTTTTTGAACTTCCTGTCGTTCGAAAGGCCTGTATCCATATGCACCGCTGACGACTACTCTGATTCGCACAACTCACATTACCTTAGAGTTGCTTTACATGCTAGGCAGCATATCCACCACTAATCCTTTGGTGTTCACTTTTCGTTCGAGGCACTGGACTCGATTTCTTTTTCTTTTTCTTTTTTTTGGTGATTACGATTACGACAACGCTCAAAAACGCTTGTATTACCACCTTGCTTTGATTTTCGCTTACTGTTCGATGTCCAGTTGAAGTAGGAACAATGGCATATGTCGACGCGTCAGACGTCTTGTTTGAAATTGAGTGAACTTGCCCGGTCTTCTAATAACACCAAGGCTAAAAGGTCTTCAGGTTGTGTGCAGCTAGGAGTCACCGGCTCGGGCTTCGTAGTAGCCGAGCTCTGGGGTAATGTCACAGGCTCATACAGGTTGATACAACGGCCCAGCGCTCAGCACTCATCCTCGAACACAACACCATGACCAACCATCCAGTCGTCAAACTCACTTCGGAAGCGTCGTGGAACCTCGTGTGTACCACAGCTACTCTTACATAGTATACAGCTAACAATATTTAGGTCGAGGACAAGTTCACGCCATATGGGAAAGAGACGCTGGCCAAGCTCGTGACATTCCTTCAGGTCATTTCTGTCCTCTTCGGGGGCCTACGTTTTTAACACGCTGCATAGGACGAGGTCTACCCCTCTGCCAAGCTTGCTCACGCCCAGATCCCGAATGACCCGGTGCAGCGGTGGAAGACCGTCGTTCCGGTGATCGAGGAACTGAAGGTGAAAGCGCGCAAGCTCGGGCTCTGGAACCTTTTCCTTAGCAAGGCGCACTATCCTGAACACGGCGTTCCTCTATCCAATCTTGAAGTACGTCCAAATTAACACCAAATTTGCGAATGACAGCTGACATGTGAGTAGTACGCCGTTATGGCAGAGGTAATTGGGCGGGGTGGACATATGGCGTCTGAGGCGGTTAACTGTGCTGCTCCTGATACCGGTAACATGGGTATGTGCTGCCAGATGTCTCAACTTGCTTAGATGCTGACCCGTGCGAGCAGAGGTACTCGCTCGGTATGGCTCTCCCGAGCAACAGAAGAAATGGCTTGTTCCTCTGCTCAACGGCGAGACACGCTCTGCCTTCGCAATGACGGAACGATTTGGTGAGTGCCTCACATTTCCGTCAATGGTTGACATCGATGAAACAAAATATATTCAGTATCATCTTCCGACGCGCGTAACATTAAAACCTCCATCCGACAGGAAGGTAACGAGATTGTAATCAATGGACACAAATGGTTAATCAAACTTTCTGTCTTGTCGATGCGGACCTCTCTTACTGAATATTGATCCCTCCCATCGGCTCAGGTGGATATCAGGCGCCGGTGATCCCCGCACAAAGTTGCACCTTGTTATGGGCAAGAGTGACCCGGAAAACCCGAACGGGTACAAGCAGCAGAGTGTCGTCATCGTCCCTGCTGACGCCCCTGGTGTTCGGGTTGTGCGTCCGATGGAGGTGTTCGGGTATGATGACGCACCGGAAGGGCATTGTGAGGTCATCTATGAGAATGTCAGAGTTCCTCTGAGCAACCTCGTGCTCGGATGGGGCAGGGGATTCGAGGTAAACAAATTGTCTTCTTCAATGAGCTTGGACATAAACCTCACGATGTGTTGTTGAGATCATCCAAGGACGTCTTGGGTAGGTCGTGACTTCCCTTAACTTCGCTCGCACTTTAAAGCATTATTTCTATCTGTAGACCTGGGCGCATTCACCACTGCATGCGCTCTATTGGTGCAGCCTCGCGAGCCCTTGATCTGATGATTCAACGAGTAACAGACCCTTCGCGCAAGACATTTGGCAAATTCCTATACGAACATGGTAAGTGAACAAAACGCGCTTTTGGACCCCTGGGGCTGATGGCATAAAACCAGGTACTGTGATCGCTGAAGTAGCCAAGTCCCGCGCAGAGATCGAGTCTGCAAGGCTGTTGGTACTCAGTGCTGCTCTTCAGGTGAGCTAAGCAAACTGTTCAGTCGTATCTTAACTCGAGCTCTTGTTCCAAAAGATCGATAAATACAAAGCCAAGGGCGCACTGAAAGAAATTGGTATCGCCAAGGTGCGTCAGTTCTCTGCGTTTTGCTTGAAATATCGCTTAGATTATGTGGACGTCCATTAGTTCGTAGTTCCCCAAATGGCGTGCACCGTTGTAGACCGTGCGATGCAAGCATATGGTGCCGAAGGTCTCAGTCAGGACCAAGAGCTCGCAAGCATGTATGCTCAATTGCGAACATTGCGGTTGGCTGATGTGCGTGTTTTCTGTCTTTCTTTGGTGATGTGGACTGACGCCATCGTTTGATAGGGACCTGATGCGGTAAGCCCATGTCCTGTGTGACATTATCTTTGAACTCACTCCAGATTCTTACAGGTTCATATTCAACAAGTGGGCCAAAGAGAGCTCAAACGCGCACCAGAATTGCATAAGCGCGCAACAGTGCTGAAGCAAAAAGAGCTTGCTATCATGCAGAAGGCGGGCGTGAAAGCTCACTTGTAGGAGCAACTTCTGAGATCATGTATAACATTGTCTAGATTTGTTATTACTTACCATGTTGCTTGTGGTTCTTGCTCGGTATACTTACGCAGGGATCGTCAATCTGCTCCCGAGTCTGTTTTGGCTTCTTTACAAATGACAACATTGGGCTTCGCAGCGCTCTCGACTTCTATCACCATGCCCGACGTCACTTGACTCCTTCAACCAATCTTTTGCACTTCCACAAGACTGATTTTGTGTCTCACGTACGGACGCGAGATCTCTAGGGCTGTTCGGCGTGAACTTTGGTCGTTTGGCTTGGTTGAAATTACCACGAGGTACTACACCCGGTACACACCCACCGAGAAGGTCTCACCGCCTTGCAAGTCGACGTGTTACTCGTTCTTTCGCTGATTCACAACCTTTTTACACGTCCACTGGAGATGTCTGTTAATGACGAGGTGTCCTCGGTTGGGCCATACGACGTCACTCCGATTCTCCAGTCCCGATACTTTATTCTTCCGGCCTCAGCAGCCCTCATGGGTACTCTAATTGGGGCAGTCCGAGGCTCACGTAGGGCCTCGCTGAGGTTCCTAGCCGAAAATGCACACCGGCCCCCTACAACCATCCGCGGGTGGTATCTCTACAATAAGACCAAAAACTACCGACGCATGGCAGCAGGGCTAAAAGAAGGTGGCCTGCATGCTGCGAAACTGGGAGTTACCGCACTAGTTTGGGTGACGATGGAGGATGGGTTGGAGCGATGTGGGCAACCATGGGCCGAAACGAGAGAACTTGGAGCAGGGGTGGGGACGGCAGGTGTCTTTGCGACCGTGTGTAAGTTCTCCCACTAGCAATGTAAATTTCTTGATTTGCATGGCACTAACCCCGGCTTCATTCGGGTATTGACAGACCGACTTCCGTGGCGGACTGGGAGTCAAGCAATGTTGCTTGGGGGTCTTGTGGGTGGAGGGATGGGATTCCTACGATGGGCTCGGGGATATCTGGAGGAAGCCGCCAGATCCCACGACCATCATGACGACACACCCCGAGATGAATCCGTAGATAGTGATTCTGATAACAGCGGGTCGAGACTGCGGTAGAATCAACTTTAATGAACAACTGATTCAGATCCACATGTACAGTGGTCTACAGAACAAACTGACTTAATGGCTTTTGGTGATTGTAACAAGTTCTTCTGTACATGGAGAAGGTGTAACGCAAAGCCGGGCTGATTTCAAATGAGAAAAAAAGGGAACAAGAATACAAGATGAATATGTCAAAGAAATTTTGTGGGGGAGGCTCGGCAAAAAAAGACCTGCAGTGGGTCTCGCCCGTTCATCAGGCTTGCCAAAATACGTATTACATCTGGCCTGGGTTAATCGAGATGCACAGCGAGCAATGACCTTTCTTCCTGCCATTTCTCTTAACTTTTATCGAGCGATTTGACTATTTTCCAAACGTGTTCCGCGCCTCGCTCCATATAGCTATCTGTTGTGGAGCCTGACAGCAACTGCTATATCAGAATGGTGGTCACTCCAGTGGCTCCATTATCAGAACGATCTGCTTCGTTCGACGACGCTCCTCTTCCAGTACCACCAACATCCTTGTCTTCATCGTCCTCGTCCTCGCTATCGTTTTTACCACTTCCGAAAGCCATGATTAAATTATGGCCTGCCATGCTCGACCAACTCACCCCCCGGGCTAACGCCGATGGCCGTGAGCGCCCAAATCCATTCGAAGCCCCGGGTTCTACAGTCACGGTACCACTGTCTTTATCTCCTGGTCCATCATTGTCGACAACGACGGTGAACAATGGTCCACAGACACCGACACTGTTGTCTCCCTCTGGTTCGATACACCACCATTTGTTGGGGACAAGTCCGGCGGCGACTCCGGCGCAGGCCGATGTTACACCACCAGGCCCCCTAACGCCTCCATCCGGTGCCTTTGCCGCTCGCATTCCTACAACTCAAATTTCCCTACATGCTCCAGACTTTTCCATGCGCAACACCAAAAAATCTGTTCAACTCTCAGACTCCATGGAAAATAAATCCAGTTCGCCATCGTCATCGACCACCTCGACAAGAGCTTCGTCAATGACAATATCTAGCGTAGGGCCCTCGTCGCAAACTGCAGGCCCATCGGCCACATCCAAGGGGCAGATCCACGTCAAACTCATATCTGCGCGTAGCCTCAATGTGTCCTCAATCCATGCACGACCATATGTCGTAGTCCAGTTCGAGCAGAATGAGTTCGTCAGTCGCGATCCTACAGACGAGATGGACAAGGAGGTGAAAGGGACTGCGATAGCTCTGTCGAGAGCATCGTCATCAAATGCGCTTTCGGCGCTCAGTGCTATCAGTGCATCGCGACCAACCGGAAAGTCAAGTACCGGCACATCACCTTCTTCTTCCGTCTCATCTTCAAGCAAAGTTCCATCCCCGATAAACCTGCCCTCAGCCACGCAAGGACTTTTTGGGCGTCTGTCAGCACATAACCCTGTGTGGAAACACGAGGTGTCTTTGTGAGTGCTGTGCTTGCGCCGATAGTGTCTTCTCTCTAATTCCACTTGTAGTGATGTCACTTCCGAAGAGTCACTCATCACGTTCAATGTCTACGATCGCGTTTCGGACCACTTCTTCCTTGGTACCATTCAGATCAAACCAATTCTAACACATGAGCACACCGTTGACCAATGGTACAAGTACGTATACTGTTTGCAATTCCTTCCCATCGCCTTCCGTCTTGTCACCTCACCGCTCTTTTACTCATGACGTTTGCTTACACATAGGCTCTGGCCGTTCGAGAACGAGGTTGTAAGCGGCGAGATGCATATACAGGTTACATTTGAAGCCTACCAGGTAAGCATGGAACTTGCCTCGTGGCTTCCCACCTCCCCCACGCTCTCGGCCTCCTCTTCGCACAATCATGACTGTTGACAACGACACTAATTCTTTCGTCATTTTTCACGTGACAGACCAAACGAGCGCTTACACCACGCGATTTTGAGTTCCTGAAGCTCATTGGACGAGGAACTTTTGGAAAGGTTTTCCAAGTCCGAAAAAGGGACACGAAGCGTATATATGCGATGAAAGTACTCTCAAAGAAGGAGATCGTCGCAAAGAAGGAAGTCGCGCATACAATCGGAGAACGCAAGATTCTTCAGCGTTCCTTGGAGTCACCCTTCCTCGTTGGTCTCAAATTCAGCTTCCAGACCGATTCGGACCTTTATCTGGTCACGGACTTCAAGAGCGGGGGCGAGCTATTCTGGCACCTCCAAAAGGAGACGCGGTTTACCGAAGAACGTGCCCGATTTTACATCGCCGAACTCGTTCTCGCGTTAGAACATCTACACAAGTATAACATCGTTTATCGCGACCTTAAACCGGAGAATATCCTTCTAGACGCCACCGGACACGTCGCGCTTTGCGATTTTGGGCTGTCAAAGGCGGATTTACGGTCCGATGAGCTCACCACAACGTTCTGCGGCACGACGGAGTACCTTGCGCCTGAAGTGCTATTGGATGAGCATGGCTACAGCAAGCTCGTCGACTTCTGGTCGCTCGGCGTACTCTTGTTCGAGATGTGCTGTGGATGGAGTCCGTTCTACGCGGAAGATACTCAGCAGATGTACAAGAATATCTGTTTCGGGAAAATTAGGTTCCCCAGAAACGTGATTAGTGAGGACGGAAAGATGTTTGTGAAGGGGGTATGTTCCTGTCTCTTTGTTTCGTGTAAAGGACTGATTCTTACATGATTACGTCTAGCTTTTGAACAGGAATCCCAAGCACCGACTCGGCGCCCAGCGCGACGCGGCAGAACTCAAGGAACATGCTTTCTTTGCGACCATAGACTGGAAGGCACTATCCATGAAACAAGTCACACCCCCTTTCAAACCCGTCGTCGAGTCGGACGAATCCACGGCAAACTTTGACCCGGAGTTCACCACCGCAGATATCCGAGAAGTTGGCGTTGGTTTGGATGGGAGCGGCAGTCCGGACGAAGAAGACCCGAGCGAGGATTGGACGCAGACTCAGCCCGGTGGCCAAGCGTTTTCTCATACACCAAACGGCCCATTAGGGAGTGATCGCCATGCCAATGGTGTCAATGGTTCATCAAACGGCGCCGCCAATGGCGCGAATGGACTTAGCGTTAGCAAGAGCCAGGGGATTCAGATTGGGAAGCGGAAAAAACGCGATGTAGCCGGCTCGCCGCTCACCAACAGTGTGCAGGAGAACTTCCGCGGATTCACATATTCGGGCGGCGAGAGTCTGGTGACGCCAATGGGAGTACTGAGCGGGGAAGGAGACGACGAGGAAGCTGTTGATGAAGAAGAAGTTCCTGAAGTCACGACAGAAGACGAGTTCGAGGATGAGGAGAACTTTGCGGGGCGCTACTCTAATCGCAGAAGAGGGATAGATGATGACATGACGATATAAGCGTGCATCGCCCGCGGGGACCTGGTCAGTTACTCCTTTACACCTCCCAAACAGACTTTTCACCGTCACGGCTGGAATTTTGGCTCAACAAGGACCAGGCATTTGGTTCGGCTTACTTGTTCCCCCCAGCAACGACACTTTTTTCTCGTACATATGCATATGATTCTTGTTTTTATGCAGCATTTCCCCTCCTCGCTGATGTCCAATCTGCTGTGTGTTGAATTCGGTCTTCTTATATTTACTCTCCTTGTCAAATGTTGTTCCCCTATAGTATTAACTATCACATATATCAAGAGATGTAATAATCAAGTCTGTACATCGAATCTTCCATCTGAGAAGGAATCTAGAATCGTAGCCTCAAAACCAAAGTTCTTCAAATAGCGGTATATAGGTGGTGATAATTGCAAAAGATCACCAGTCATGCAAGGTTTTGCACCCCGGCCTTGCCAAGTTAAGGCCACCGCGGAGTATCGACGGCAAGACTTGTCCGGCGATGACAGTATTCTTCACGATGGACTCGACATCGTGTGGAGTGACACGCCCATACCATACGCTCGCCCCCCTCGGAGTGTATATCTGGGGCAGGGATTATTGTTCAGTAAGAGTCGAGAGGGAACAAGCACCACCAGGACACATACAATCACATTTCCTGCAAATTTGTGTCCACCGATGTGTGAGTTCCGCAAGATGAGGGCTTTGCGCTCATCTTGGAGGGTTTTCAGCTGCGCCTCAAATGCAGCCTCAGGATCTGCATTGCTTTTCGAAGAGTATTCAAGAGTTGGGTTACTTGAAAGATCTTCGAGCTCAGTATAGGTTTCCCAGCCCTCGTTCTCGAGGTACTGAATAAATGCTATTCGAATCATCTCAGTCAATCTTATTTGAGCCAAAAATAGTGAAAGGTTCCGTACTCTTCTCAAGGATAGGAGCAGCAATCGCACAACGTTTGTCACGTCTCTTGTGTGAGCCTATTTACAAGAGTGAGTCAGCCCCGGACGAACCCTGACAGGATCGCATCATCTCGTACAAAGTAAGATCACGCAAGAATACGGCAGCACCCACGACTTGAGTGTGTCGGATCGCGGGGAGGCACCCAACCGTCCATACGATGGATCGAGTGCGGCAGCCCACAGTGCCTCTGCGCCTGCAAGGGAGCGCGGTACATCTGCGACCACCTTGAAGTCAGGAAGGACGATGACAGTCTCTTGGGTGTGATCCTCGGAGAATGTCTTGTGGCTTCCATTCAGAATTGCTAATCTGCGAGTGTCGTCCTGGGCAAACAGACCAGTGGGGAGCGGCTTTCGGGCCCCTTTGTTGCTGTCGCCTGATTGCTGTTTGCTCCCGGAACGAAGCTTCTCGTCAGCACTGCTCAGGAAAGCAGCAAGAGTACCATCGGCTTCCGTGACTTCCTTCTGCCAGTCTGTTTTTCCTGTAGATATGATTACCTGTGATGCCAATTAGTTCCTTTTGAACGCATCCGAGTTGAGACGAAGAACAAGCGTGCCTGACGCCGGTACGGTTTCACTGAACCTAACATGTCTGAGTCCATGTCTACATCCATTTTACTAGTGTAATCGTCGTGATCTACAAATCAGTAATCAAGAAGTATTTTGGAAAAGCAACGACGTCCACCTTGATCGCATGGATCGGCGCAGGAGCGACAGTCTGCCTCCACGACCGGGACATCTGCAGCCTTGAGATTATCATAGACCTGCTGAGACTCAGAGGAAAGACGCCCAGTAATGAAAGCCTTAAATTTTCCGAGGGCGGTCATGGTAATCAGCACTTCAAAAGTGGGGTGTGAGTACTTAAAATTGTAGGAAGCTATATGGCTTTTATGTTGCTAGATAATGTGTATGTGTGAATTCTTATCAGATAAGCTGGCTATTGCCACCGGGTCATGTAATCTTTCCCGATGCCGCCTGACGCGTCCGCATAGACCACGGCATACCTGCATCACATTTTATTACTCACCTACCCGCACGGTCGCAAGGGAACTTGACGAAGGACTGCAGTTTCAGGTATTTATGGTCAAGCTGTCTCCCCTACCATTCTTCCATAAGAACTCTGTGTATTACTGGTGACCAACGAACAGCACCGTCCTTGGGGTAAACAGTTTCCCCTCCACGAAAGTCGCCCAGTCCTTTACATCTACAACATCCCCGAGAATGAAGGCTTCTTTCCCACGCAAACAGCCATCCATTCTGTGGTCCCGAAGCATTTGAGGTTAAGAGCGCTGTAAGGGGGCAATAGCTTGAAAAATCAACGGGAATACTGCAAATCATAAGACGTGAATCAGCAGTGCACATATGGTTTGGCCTACACCGAAACCTACCTTGGACTACTTGTCAATCTGGCTGTCCGCGTCAATCTGCGACTTTACCCTCTCAGCATTCTCCTTCACTGCTGTCCAAGACGGTTTCCCATCTTTTTGTGTGCCCATCAAAGCCTGATACACTCTATTCACTCTCTTTGCTTTACTCTCCGTCCAACCAGGGCCCATGGTTTCAGAGTCATACATAGACGGATAGTGCTCGTCTCTCCCGAGGAAGAATTTGGGTGACTCTTTCTGGTACTGCCTCATCTGATATATTTCAGCAAGGGAGTGCTTCTTCTGCTCGTCCGCAAATCCCCCGCGTCTGGTGAATGCCTCGTCTATGGCTTCCGAGAGGTTCTCGGGTGTGATGAAGCGGTCAGTTTGGTGGTAGAGAGAGACGAGAGCTTCCATCTTCGTGTCATAGTGTGTGGCTTTTCCCTTCGAGGCCTTCGAAGAGGCGCTGCGTCTGGAAAGTGCAGCTAATGAAGGACACCTTGAGACTTTGCTGAGAGTTGGCAACATGACGGAGCGTACGTTCTGAAGCGGCTGAAGCTTTCCACAAAAATCATACAGCGCGGATCACGTGATGGGCGTCGGCGTTTACAGCACAGCCAATCAGCATCGAAAGTTGGCCAATATTGGCTGATCCCCGAGTCGACTCGGAGGAGTGCACTGAGAAATTGTTTTATTGCAGTGGTGTTTCGGTCATAGCAGACATAGGCAATTGATACAGAACAGTGTAAGGAGCCTGCGTCCCGCCACTGGGATCACAGCAACAGAGCATGCGAATACTTGGCGAGGGGACGGACTGGTTAACCGAAACAACTGATGATCCGCGCGACTATATAGCTTTGATCACTCCCACAGCTGCCTTCGAAGGCACAGGCCGAGAGAGAGGATTCGGGGGTAATGAAAAGCTTGCTGAGGGACCAGCACTGTGGTTATAACGGTAGATGTGAGCAGGAGTCTGGGCTCCACGTCCATCAAGGGATACGTTATCCGCGAAGAGCGATTAGAACTGTTACAGGAACATAGGCGTCTTGCGACCATGATTTGATGGGCTGATGGCCGGACGAGCCAGCGTAAGGGAAGCAATAGCAGCACAATTCAGTGCAACCTCGGTATGCTCATTGGTATGGATCCTCGCGCTTTCCTTGCCCGATGTAAATTGATAAAGTCACCAGGGTGATATGTCGGGTCCGTACATGTCGTGAATGATTGATTCCCTACCGGCACCGATCGCAGGGGTCACGTATTGTGAGATGATGGGGTCACATCAGCAAGTAATTCAAGATATTCTGCCGTGTCATGAGCAGCAGAGCGCATAAGTCCTAGCTCATACATTCGGGGGCCAGCAATCTGGACAATGGCAGGATAAATTATGCGGGTCAAGGAAATTGGTGCTGACTTTGTTTGTGTATTGGAGAGCGTGGTCGGTTTGGATTTTGTTTTACAATGTCTTCCACAATTTGGGCAGTGTGTCTCTATGTATGTTAGCATAATGGACAAACAACTCCTGACCTTGCTCAATATATTGCTCGTCGTCGTCGCCCCCGTTCTCCACGACGGAACCCGTTGATACCACGTCGTTGGCCTATATGATGGGAGGGAAACTGGCCCGTGCGCAGGTCGTTTTCTCACGCATGACATAAGCTACAGCAGTTCTCTTTCAACGTTCCTTTCCAACCTCACTCAACCCTCCAGTCGTCAAGCACGCCGCAACC
The DNA here is from genome assembly GCA_000827185.1 of Hydnomerulius pinastri MD-312. Classification (NCBI taxonomy): domain Eukaryota; kingdom Fungi; phylum Basidiomycota; class Agaricomycetes; order Boletales; genus Leucogyrophana; species Leucogyrophana pinastri. Next base: position 1,550,411 of record KN839835.1, read on the forward strand.
GGCGTACTCGTTTGTGTTGATTATCTGTCCCCGAACAGAATATCGCTATAATGTCGCAACAACAACCAACAGTCATGCCCTCGAATATGCTCACGCCAGGCGAGGCAGAGCTTGCCCAAGCCAACTCGTATTACCCTCAAGAACCAGCAGACCTAACAGGCGGATTGCCCATCAACCTCGATTCCTTGCGTGATGGACCACCAGGGAGCAAGCCGTTCTATCCCTATTCTACTCTCATTCGGTGTGTGCACTGTTCTAAATTTTAGCACATTTTTCCCGTTTCTGGTTGGTTCGCCAGTATACTAACCTCAGTGGTGATCCACAGATATGCAATCAAAGGCTCTCCCAACCAAAAATTACTTCTAGAAGACATTTATTATGCCATTGAGTCGCGAGTGCGTACTATACTGCCAGGTGAATGTGTAGGTGCTTACGACACGTCATCCAGTTCCCATATTTCAGATCAGCACCGTCGGGCTGGAAAGTGAGTGGAATGTCCGAAAAATCCTGTTTAATACGATACACAGTGTTCCTACCGCGTTCTTTGTACACGCGAGACGCGACCGCGATGTTGATGTTTGATTGTGTTCATATTTGTTTTGGCTCTCGTTCTTGTTGCAAAACAAACAAAACTGATCCCGCCCCTACCCATCCCTTTGCTTGTGTAGAATTCCGTCCGACACAACCTGTCTCTCAACCCATGCTTTGAGAAAGTCCCTCGCCCCCTTACCGACCGGGGGAAGGGCTCATACTGGACCGTTAACGACAATGTTGATCCGCGCACGGGCGTTCATCGTGTGAGAAAGAAGAAGCCAAAGGGCGCAAAGGGCCGTCATTCTGAAGAGCAAGACGTCGATTATCATACGGGCGAGCCATTCAACGACCCTCATGCGCAGTTTGTGCAAGCGCCCCCACCACAAATGCACCCAGACGATGCAGGTCCGAGCAGGCAAGGTCCATACCCACCTCCCTATCCGCCTGCGTAGGTTTCTCATACTCTGGCGAATGCTTCATGTTAATTCTTCATATCAGCTTCGATCCTAACTTTGCTATGATGCCACCACCACCGCCTGGGATGCGTTTCCCTCCGCATCCCGCCATGCCAATGGACAACCTGGAGGCAGATGAGAAGGGCAACTTGTCTTGGCGCCTTACCCTGATAAAAGAATTGAGTGGCTTGCAGCAGCTGGCGGTGGAACAAGAGCAAGCAGGTGTTGAAGAAGAGTGGTTTCGCATGATGCTGTTGCGCATCCGAGGTGCACTCATGGCGCCTGCTTATCACGATGGGATGCACCCTCCCCCACCCGGAATGCCTCCCCATCCTCCGCCCAATCCTGAGATGCAGCAGTGACGCCGATGGTGAAATGTGCAAGCCATGGACTTGGGATTCCTTTGTTCACCTCTTGTCTGGATTTGTCTTCGTTTCAAGCACTAAGCTGAGTTAGTGCATTCGGATTCTCGTATACTTTCACTTGCTGTCTGTACACTACAAAAGATTATAGTATCGCTTTCACTACTTCAATGCTACGCACATTATTTCTTTCGGACTTCCACATTGCTGTGTGTGAACATGATGCATGAGATTTGATGGAAATTGAAGCGTAAATGTCTTTGGGACCAATTCTTTCTCCAGTCTTGCGATTGGTACGAGTCTTTCATTCCACTGCCTCCGCGCAATGACAAATGTTATCGGGGAGATTTGTCGCCTGGAGCACGCCATCATTTCAAGTACTGTACTGGTAGGTGTTTTGTACGTTGCCGCTGACATTGTCGCCAGTGTTGATAGGGCCTCTGCGATTGCCCGTAAATTACCGAACGGCCGAATCTTTGCTTATCTAAGGGCCCCCAGTGTAATCAGATTACCAAGGACAAGTAACTCGCTGTTTTTCTATCTCTGGATTCTTGGACACCTGACATTTCCTACGCCTTTCCCGTTTGTTCCTCTTTGCCCGCCTTCTACCTGCGACGACAGCGGTCCATCTTTTGGTAGACACAACAATGGCACCCACAGCAGTCTACAGTCCTGTTACTGTCCCGGAAATATCTAAGCCTACAGACATTCCATTGACCAGTGGAACCAATACACCGACAGGACCAGAGCTAGCCATAGGATCTCTAGGGACGGCGCAGGACGGAAAATATCAGACACTTGTGACAAGCCTGGATGGAAATGTAGCTGGTAAATCTGTAGAGAGACAGATGCTCGATCGGTTGGTTGATGGAGGTACAAACGGTCTCTCCTCTTCTCATCCGTGCATCAACTGACCAACCGGCTCCCAGCCACCACCTTGATGCCTTCCAATTATTCATCCATACACATTCTCCTCACACCCTCGGAATACTCCTCCTTGCTTCCGACCTTGAAGCCCCTGCTCAGCCAGTTGCTTGCCGGCCTTAGCCCCCTTGGCAAACTCCATCTCCTTAACCTTTCCTCAGGTCTTCTTGATTTGCCTCAGGAGCTCACTCTTACTGGGTTCACCATCCTAGAGACTATCCCCGAAGGCGAAAACGCACGGATAGTTGCCCAGAAACCTGCTCATCCAACTTCTATTTCCCTCCCAAAGACCCTTTCTAACGGCGCCCTGCCTCTCAGACGAAAGGCAGATCCGGCCCGTCAATCTTCTAAGAAGGCCCTTTGGACGCTTTCGTCCCCTTCCACACCCTCCATTGATGCAGAGGCTCTGTTGACCGCCGCTGACCGCGCACGTCCGGTGCCGACATGCGAACCCGTGACTGCAGGCGCCCCAATTCGCAAGAAAGCATGCAAGAACTGCACGTGTGGCCTTGCGGAGATTGAGGCTGAGGAAGCTGGGACACAGAAGGTCGTCCTTCTTGATGCGGATGGCGCTGTAGAGGTCGGTGCTGGTGAGGGTGAGAAGGAGCGACTGGTCGCTGCTGCGAAGGCCGCTTCCAAGGCGACGAGTAGCTGTGGAAGCTGCTTTTTGGGCGACGCCTTTAGATGCGCAGGCTGCCCGTACCTCGGTATGTATAGTTTACCCTTCATCATTTTGAGATCATAGCTAACCAATAACTATTGTATTCCTCAGGTCTTCCTGCTTTCAATCCTGGCGAGAAAGTGGAGATCGACCTGGGAATGGATGATATCTGAGATTCTGAGATGCGTTTTTGCGTGTGTCAGAACTGCTTTCCCTTTGCATAGTTAATTCCCTGGGTCTTTTCAATGTTTGAACGACCTTGATCATGTAGATATTGTATAACATGCTCAATGTTAGTATAGGTGTATCATATCATCAAGTGGCAGGTATGATGTGATGAAGTCGTGGTGAACTACATGGTCAACGGAACGCTATTAAGGATCCAATGAGGATCACCCTTGTCATCCCTGTAGTAATAGAGGGACTTGCAAAACCTGCTGGTCATCGCGACTGTGACTCCTCCGCCTCAACATCCCACTCGTCGCCCCAATCTACGGCGTCTTCATCCGCTGCCCCCTGTGCTTGTTTGACAAGCTCAAGTAGTACAACTGGATCAAGCGGGGTGTCCTCAACATCCGAGCTACTATCAACATCATCAAGGGCGCGGGACTCGTCTTCCATGTGGTAGGCCTCGGTTCCGGATCGTACTTTTTCATCGTCATCGCTGCCAGAGTATCCGCCCAGCATAACTAGACCATTTGTCTTGTTAATCTCTGTGTCCTCCTCAGACTGTGAGCCACTCTCGCTCCCATACCCGCCAACGAGACCAGCAATAGCTTTCCGGCCCGCGTTTTGACTGAGCTTTCTGCGTTTCACAGCTCTTTCACCATCTCGCTCGTCTTCTGAGAACCGAGCTATCGAGCCAGCTTTGTCAACGACAGTGCCTTGAAAAGATGACGCATCCGGGTCGAAAACATGAATGGTCGGAAACTCCACAAAATGGGTGTTTCGCAAGAGCTCGGAGAGGTTCAGGGCTGGGTCGAGTTTGTGATAATAAGTTCCTTTCGTCGTGGTTGGGACTACTCCGGGGTATATCGCTTGCGGAACGTCGACATGGGCATAGATGTAGCAGTGTGGAGGATTGAAGCCCTCGGGATCGTCTGGGTGGGGGTTGACTAGAGGAGGTAGCCAATCCGGAAGAGCTGCCTCCTTCAGCTTTTGTGTTTTTGATGGGGTCCAAGATATGTGACGTTGGAGTGCGGTGAGGAGTGTCGCTGTGAGTTGATTTCGGTGTGAGAGGACAGTGTGTGAAGGTGGAGGTGGAGACGAAGCAGATGTAGCAGTTGTGGGAGGGTAGAGCTTAAATTCAATCGTAAGGAGAGGGGACTTGGACCTTAAAGACCGTACGAAGTTAGTACGATGTGAGCTGAAGAAAAGGGAGTCTTACTTTTGATCAAATGTCGATTGATTCAAGTTTCTGCGCTCCATACCGTTTGGCAGTAGGTCTACGTCAATATCTAGTGTTTCGAGATAAGCCTTCAGTATGTCCCTTTTCGACCTCCCAGCACCCGCCTTCCGCCTCCCGTTCGGAGCTCCCCTGCCTCTGCCTCCTCTTCCTCGTATATCCTTACCTCTCCCGCTATTCTCCATTCCATAGCCGCCACGGACAATTTCGTCTCCCCACTCGCCCACCTTTCTACCCACGTCCTCGAGGTAGCAGTAGTCGCGCAACATCGTACCCCAACCATACATGTTCATAGGGACATACTGGACTTTATTGCGCTCTCCGGTACAACCAGTGTCTAGTTTGTGCTTTCGCGAACATGGAAGAGAGCAGGTGGGGGTTATACATCGGGGACATGTGTATCGTGCTGGAGTTTTGCACAGAGCACACACGCGAGGCTCGGGGGTGATCGAAAGCGAGGACGACGACAAGATAGTGTCTGTCATGATTTCAAAATTGAAGATGCCAGTAGCAGCCCAAAGTTACGTTGGACCAGCAGCGTTCCCTCTGGCCTTTTCGGTCCTGGCGTACAGTCAACCAACATTGTACATGTGCATATCGAGCCGATTTTTTCACTTACCAGGACAGAGGTTGGAAGCTGAAGAAAAGGGGTTGGCACAAGAGGTCACGGTAAAACGTCAACGATCGCAAAGTCAATTGCAGCCGTGCTTGTGACCTTTTGAACTTCTTGATTCCGGGGAAGAACTTGAATTGCCCGCTAACTAAGCACTTGCCGTCTCGAGCTCGTGTCTTGGGAGAAGGTATAACTAAGAGTCGAGAAAATTTCCTCGAGTTGCTAGGCTCCAGTTAGCCGGAAGAGCTCAAGTCGCAGGATAGGCCGACCTCTCATCGATTTTCATCGCTCCGCTTCTTCTCGAGAACCACGTTTAACTCAGGTGATGGCCGCGGTCACGCAAAGCCAAGTTCATGCATATGAAGTGGCTCTCTTCGGGGAGTTCTTCGCTCGCGACCTCAAAGCCATACTCAATCGTCTCACTCTTCACACCGAGTCCGCGGCTCCTATGCATACCCGCGAGATTGTATTTGAACACATTGCTGCTCAGACCCAATCACAATCTGGGATTCAAGGGGATGAACCAGTCTTGTTGAGAGCCAGGAAAGAGCTCGGAGACGGCAAGGAGAGTGGATGGTCAGTGTAGTGCGCACGGTTGTCAACCTCGAGGAATATGAATACTTTAACTCAATTACGCGACTAGGACTCTGTATTCATACCTCAAGCCAGAGTCTGTACGTGTACACCCAGAAGCAACCGTTCGCCCATGGGCAACTTGTGAAGTAGTTGGAGACGCTCTTAGCTTTGCAAGTGCTCTTGGATATGTGTAAGACCAGCTCCCAACGTCGCTGGGGCGAGGTAATAATCATTGATCACGGATTAGGCGTCGTTCACAGATATATAAACGTGGTTACGCCTTTCGGCGTGGACCACTCATCATTCAAATGTTTCAACAGGAGCAGGTACGATCTTCTACTATTCACCGCCTCTCGTTTCCCATTCTTATATAAATCAAGGTCGATCCGAGGACTTCACTTCCTATCCCAGCTCATGCGGATACTCTCTGGGAGGTGGAGGTGAAAACCGCGACGCAGGTCAACACAACTGCTCCTGCAGCTGGTCAAGTTCAAGTGAACACTGTTCGTTCGGCCATTGACGCGGTACTTGAGGTCCAGTTAGTCATGAAGGGGTTGCTGGACCTCAGACGACAAGACATCTAATTATATACCTCGACGGGCTCTCCTATTATGCGCTTTCACCCGGCTTGCTCTTTGGTACGATGGGCCGGATTACTTTGGATTTGCCATCCGCACAGAACCTTCACATCAGTGGATGTCGTCACACTTGCACGTGTCTGGAGTATATCCGGAACACATACAAGCCCCAGGGTATGTGCTGCATAATGCTGGGATGCAAGTACAGCATTTCCTCATATGAGCGAAGCTACTCGGCTGCTGTGAGCACCAGCTTTCGAGAAGACCATGTAACATAGCTGGTATCTTTTCCTAATACAGCAATACCTGGGGAATGCACAGCAACTGCCCGGAAGACAAGGATGAGTGTCCTAGATGATTGTCAGTGCGTCTTTCAGGGCCTTCTTATAGTACGGGCAAGCGTCCTTTTTATCCGACCCTTCGACCTTGGTCATCCCTGCTTCACCCTGCGCCTTTAGTCGCGCGACGACCTCATCATGAGCGCTGGAATTCCCAATATAATCTCCGCAGCACAGCCTTTGACGGCGCTAAGATATTGTCAAGGTGAGCAACCGTCCTCCTTCCCTCACAGTCACATTGATCACTTCACCGGCAGTTGCGACAACCTTCATTGTTCTCTATGATCATGGTATGAATGTGTTTCCGGGGTGTCGTCTCGCACTGACCAGTGTATCTTGTCCACAGCTATCACTTTTGACAGAGAGGTCAGGACGTCTTTATATCTGGGAATCCATGTCTGATACAGCTTATCCCGAAGGTCGACCTTGTCTGGTTATACAAGACAGGCAAACAGTCCCATGGAGGGGTACGATAACTTCATTGGTGAAAAGTGGATTTCTGGCTCACGAATAAACAGCACACGCCCGAAACAAAATTTGGCCTGATGACTGTGCTCTTTCTCTTGGCGAGTGCTTATTGCCACATGTCCAGTCTTGTGATCTTACGTGTGGAATTAACAGACGCGATATCTCGGCGAGGCTGTCCTTGTGTGAGTTTTATTGTTGCTGGTGCTATTAACTCGTCATTCATCACGACGTTGCAGTTTCACGAGCTTAAGTGAGTGATCGCTTTTATAAAGTGGGGTCCGCGACAGTCCGTAACGCAATTTCATTGAAGTTTATATTAGCACTTCGTTCAGTCCCGAGGTATGTCCATAGCCCTGGAATCTATGGGTCCAGTTTGCTGATGAAGCCGATCTGCTACTATAGACGTAAGTCTTTTCGTTTACTGGAAAACAAGTGTTGATGCTCACCTGTATGTAGATGTAAGCAGTCATTTGCATTCGGCGGGGATCGGCGAATATTGATGTCACGCATAGGTGCTTGGCTTCTGGGCTGTCAGGCCTGGCTAACTTTCATCTCAGTATGGGCAATTCAAGGTTTGGGTTCTGTCCGAATCAAAGATTCACTCTTGTTAATCGTATGCGTAGGAATCATGCAAATGCGCGTCTATGCGATGTGCGACCGATCCAGAACTGTGCTTCAGATTATGCTGTTATGTTTTTTCTTGGAGATAATCAGCACCTCCGCACTCTTGGGCTACCATATGCGTAAGTGGTCTTCGAGTTTGAGCTGGCGTAGCCTAAATGTTCTTCTCAGCAAATAATACTACCTCGCACGTTTTCGATCAGATGTGCTCATCGAATGTTGACGTAACGGGCTTCGTAATTCTCTACCTCCCAACCCTGGTTTTCGAGCTGGTCCTACTTCTGTTGGTGCTCGATGCTGTCCGACGGCATGTACTGCAGACTCGCCGATATACTGGCCGCTGGCAGATCAGTCCCATCGTGAAAACCCTAACTATCTACAGCGTGCTCTACTTCCTTGCGTTAGTACCCATTCTAGATGTAGCTGTTACCGGGCTGACCATTTTGCGTGCAGAGTGGTGTTTTGCTTTGGGGCCATTCTCATCGTACCAGTGCGTTTGTCTGTCCCTCGCTCGCTAACACACTTAATGATATGAAACTCCCCTAAGAAACAAAATTTCTACGTTCCGGCCGCTTTTCTCCTGAGTTCCTTGATCATTCTAGCCACTCGATTAGTGCTAGCGATTCGGGAACCTCGACCTGCGCTATCTCTTGAGATTCCTCCAGAATGTGTCTGGGTCGTCAACTCCCCTGACTCTGCAAGGACTCTCCGGATTTCCATTTCGTCTCCGATGACGGATATTTTTACCATTGAAGAGCTGGAGAGTCCAAGATCTGCCCGCGCGTTGGACTATGCATAGCTTTGCTGTCATGGGGCATGCACCGTTGGCGGGGGGCACTAGGCTGGGGTGGTTCCACCTGCACCAGCGCCACAGCGACATCGACATCATACCTAGTACCAGGAAGATAAATCAATAAAGGAATCGCAGATCTTAACCAATGTTCCGAGTCTCCTAGCTCCTGTTCTGTACTGGTATGGGGCATGCACAGTCTGGTTAATGTTCCGTCACTCAAGGCTGCTAGACTACTCGGAGTCAGAGTACTAGTAGTATGGCTCCTTCTATCAATAAGTATCATAAATCACAGCTGCAGCTAGTACTATATACCAGTATTATCGCGAGCATCTATCAACTGAGACACTGCATTGACATTGATGGTTCCGTCGCGGAACTCTCCGAGTCCAAGTCAAGCTAATTAGAGACATGGTGTTCCCCGAAAGCTGGTGTTGGAAGTGTGGTGAAACATCCTCATGCATCAGATGGTCAACCCAATCACAGCCAGTGTTCACACCAAGTCCCAGCAAAGCGCCGGACACACTTCAAGTTGTCCGAGTCACCAGACGCCGCATCGAAGGATCTGCAGATTCAAGAAGCCGCCCCAGCGCTGTACGGCTGGCTGCACCTTTCTACCGCTAGAACTTCCGAGTATTGTGACGGTTTGTGTGTTATAATTCGACTGTCTTGACACCCTCAGGCTGGCGCTCCGAATCGTCCGACGTGAGTTCAACACAGGGTCGCAAAGAAAGGTGAGCCTTTCGAGCCATTCAGAGCATTCTTCGCGCCATCTACTAGCACTTCAAGCACAAGCCTGTTGACCACCTAATTTTCATACTCAAGCTGCTAACCCACACTAGTCGACGTGAAGATCGCGCCATCCAGCTGGGCCCCAAACATGAACTCCCCGGACTTGGATTCGCAATGGAGAGAGTTCCATCTTGCAAAGATGTTCCAAGGTGAGTATTAGTGTATACCTGCCTCCAGGTCGGATAAAAACCCGCGACGCCAGCGATATCAGTGGCCTTGGTCATTTACGATTACGGTGCGAGGCTTCCTTGAACTCCAAACAACCTTTGCAAGGCTGAACGTGTCTGCCATACAGCTCTGAACATTGATCGAGAGGTATGCTTGTTCGAATGCTCAGTGCAGGGGTGTTCTTTGGCTGATCTGTATGGCGGGCAGGTGGTGCTCGTGTGGGTGAGTGAAACCACAAGGCCATTTACTATGCACATGCTGACGACCGTCTCGCGACTTCTGTCTATGAAGAGACAGCGCTTCACACCAAAGTCGGCCCTCTTCTTCGTGGTAGGCATCGTGCATGTGGCCACGCAGTTGAAGCTCATCAAAGCTTCAGAATAGATACATCGGAGGTGCTACAATAATGCGAGAATACGTCCCTGCTGGCAATCACCAGGGCTTACTGACGAGGAGCTTTATAGTGCCAGTTTTGCACGTTTCGTACATGCACCCCAGGCTTTTAGCGTGAGGGCCCTGCTTATAAGCTATAGTAGTGCACATTGAGCTGATCAAGAGGGTTTGGTTTGTCAAGACGTAAGTATCGATCTCGTGCATTCGATGTGCTCCTCATAGTAAGGATCCCACAGTTGTAAGCAGGTTCCTTGCTTGGTAAACTCTTGTCCCTCATATCTCTCATTCGAAGGTAGCAGCTTTGTCCCGTTTCAAGCATGGATGACTGCGTTTTCATTGTGGACTATGCAAGGTTGATTTCCATAGGATGCTACGAGTGGTTGACGTCACTCAATTGGATTCTCCCCAGGTCTTCTTCAGTTTCGATGTCACGCATTCAATCACTTTCGGAATGGAAGAGTCGTTGCCATGTGCCTCGCTTTCGCCGCAGAAGTGGCTGCTATGATAGTCATGTTGGGGATAATATCCAGCACTCATGGTAAGATGAGAAGCTTCAAACTTGCTGAAGTGATTGTTGACGTTTTCGAAGGAGAAGATACTGTTATACCCGGACCAATGTGCTCTCCTACAGACATCAGCAGATACCTGTATACATTCACTGTCCCAGTCATACCATTCGAGTGCTTCTTAATCACTCTCTCATTCTGGGGAGGTCTCCAGCACATTCGGGAAATGCGCGATGCTCTCAATGACTGGACACCCAGCACTAGGATGATAATTCCAATGAGAGACGCTTTGATCCACTTCGTCATGTAAGCAGTCTCGCTCATTCGTATACCTGAAACCAACCTTTTCCAGAACCTGCACATCATACAGCATTGCTGGCGCGATTTGGTTCCATCATGTGAGTGTACTGGCGGCTCATTAGGAAAGGTCCTGACCCTTTGATTACCCCATAGCCCCTCATGTTCGAGATACCACTCAGCGTGGTCCTCACTGCAAACATCATTATTGGCTCTCGCATGTTCCTCAATCTACGTCATTTAACACACCGATATCATCCAGAGGACCTCCCGGAGAGAGTCACCCCCAATTATCCTCCAAGCCCTCTGACGTTCGCGTCGCATGCAGAAGACAATGTCATCGAGATGGAAAGCTTACCGCCTCTCTTGTTTGATTCACAGCCATCGTATCTTAGCCATGGCAAGGAGTGAAGTGGGATTTAGGGAGGTCGACCTTAATATCAGCAGGAATTAAAGACATTATATATTATATCCAGTATGTTCTCGACCTTTAGAGCTTCCAGACTTGGTGTGACTGCAAGCCTAGCTCTCCTAAGACACCTCCCACTTTGCCTTGAGAGTAGTTGCGACCATATGCACCGGCAATAGCTGTCACCATTCTAGATAATGATGTGAGTGCTCGACAGATTGTTGGGAAGGAAGGTGACACTGACGGTTCCGGGCCGCATATCATCACCAGGACTTTCCTCTCAGCTGTGAATGGGGTAGTCGATGGTTTGAAAAATCTCCCCCACCATGACGTGCTTTGTGTCAGGTGGAGTGCGTCCTGTATTGCGCCCTTGCCAATGCGACCACGTTCGATGGGAAGGGATTGGTCGGCTGCAGAACCGGTCGACGAGTCGACGAAAAGCCGGAGCTTGAATTGACTAGGCTTTTGTTGGGCAAGGGTGGTTAAGTGGTTCATCATAAGTGGAGGCGGAAGATCTGCTGAGGTTCTTGATCCGTGGAGTAAAGTCAGGCGACCATTGAAGGGAGTATCATTGGTGTTGAATAGACCGTGCAAGAGCTGATAGAACGGAGTAATTCCCGTTCCACCTGAGATCTTCAGTTGTTGTGATCAGACATATGATAACGGAGCACAATGGCGAGTTAGATCACCATGATAATTTCATCCCAGTCATTGTCCTTCCACGATCTCGACCAAGTCTTCACAGGTCCGCGCATTTCGATAGAATCCCCAGCTTGCTTTGAATGGAGCCACCGGCCTACTTCCCCGTGCTCGTACTTCTTAATCCAGAATTTCATGCGTCCATTTTCGTCTACCCCTTCCAGTGGGGTATAGGGACGTTCTACTTGTATATCATCATCCTTGATGAAGACCGACCATATGGGTACAAATGCCTCCATGTCGTTGTGCGGCAACAGTTCAGGAGGTACAGACAGCGTGAGCAGCTTTGTATCTGCGGACGTTGGGACTGAGTCGACAAGGGTCGCCGGTGTAAAGTGCGACGGGTTTAAAGGCCTTGACTTGTGAGTCGGCGCATGCCGGGATTCGTCGGGCAAAAGGAAGTAGGCAGCGATGGAGGAGACTCCGGCAAAGGCCAAGACAGGCTTTACCAATCTGGACTTCTGCAACGGTCGTCCGGTTGCAAGCAGTCTTCGCTGCATGCACTGTCTCGCGAAACCTCCATGCCAATAACGTCGGACTGAAAACATCAAGGAGGTTACATCCGAAAGAGGCAATTAGCTGAAGCCTTTGGACAATAAGCGCAAACAACCGCCTATTGACCCGCCAGCCTGAGCTTCTATACTTCTTCCGAGAAACATACTATCCCCCGCCAGGCGGCCTAGGAGCCTAGGTCTTTACCATCCGACACTTCTACACTTCTCCTACACTACCCACTATTAATACCCGAGGATGAAGCACTCCCGGGATCCCACTTGTAGCTACGTATCGAACATGACCCCTAACAACACTCAACCTACTATTCACGCAACGCTGGCGTTGCGACACTGCCAAACAGCTACTCAGACACTCATTTCAGCACTAAGATCAAGTTCCAACACTCCTCATCTAAGCGGCGGCGAATCTTTCGATGATTTTCAGTCGAATGCTTGGGTCGATGGTCCAGCGTATCGCCCACCACTCACTGGACTGGGCATTAGTTATAGCAGGGACGGGGACGCGAGCTCCTCCGACGTCAAGGTGGAAGTATTCGACGAAATGATTTATCCTGAACACTTAGAAATCCCAATGCAAATCGACGGAGATGAAGATCTCGTTTCCTCACTAGCTCGAGAGATTGACCCCGAAGGGTTACTTCTACCATCAGATTTCTCATCTGTGTCCAACCTCTCTTATCTGGGTTCTTTGTCTTCCGTGGCTCATTGTACCACACATTCCTCGCTGGGTTCAGTTCCCTCTTGTGGTGACGCCTGTTTAGATCACATGAAGCTCGGCCTTGATGATGACGACTCCCTCTCGATGGAAAACATTGGACTCATACCTGACGTCAACATGTACGATCGGTCTATGTCTATGGAACCGCCTACCGAAAGCGTCAACCCCCTCGATACCGTCGGGTCTCCGCGATATGTCGAACGTCCCGCTCAGGGGCAATTCGCGTTACCGTATCGAGAGGCCTCGACTCAAGAGCTTGTTGACAAGGCTCCAGTCGCTCCGAAGGCAGAGGATTGCCCCTCACCAGGGGTGATCCAGAATATCATGTCCATCTTGACGCAGCCCGCTCCTCAGTTCACATTCCCTCCTTGGTCACCCCCGAAGCCACATTCTCCACGAAAGAGAAAGAGGTCGAAGCTGTCAAGGGCCGGACTTCAGGGATCGTCGTCCCCGCCTTTAATGCCTTTACCCAAGGCCGAGGACTCCGACTTTACCCCTGATGACCGATATCAACCCCCTGGTCCGTCTAACCTGGATGGCCAGATGCTGCCTATCCATACTCCCGACATCACGCGCTTTTCGCCGATTTTCAACGCACACCTCGGTATCGAGCTGAGCGAACTCGGTTTCCGGGCAGATAGATTCAGAATAAGAAATCCTGGACGAGATATCGATAGAAATTGGCTTTCTCACTTTGCTGGGAAGCTTTCCGAGCGCGGGGAGCTTCTGAGCGATTTTCGGTGTTATGTCATCGGCTGCGATCAACGGAACAAACGCAGGGATCACATCTTGGTTCATGTCGGTGCTCATATTGGGCAGCGACCATTTGCTTGTTCCGTGTGGTGCGCTGATTTAATTTACATCATTGTGTGTGCTGATACATAGGTCTATAGTTCTCTCCGGTTCCTGCGCAAAAACGAGTGCAAGCGGCACGAAGCCAGCCATACGGGTTACAGACCTTATAGTTGCGACATCTGCGGTCAAACTTTCGTCCGGCAGGATCTCGTGAAGAGGCACGTCAAACGAACGCACGGCTCCAAGGATGTGAATGACAATGCTCCGAAGCGACCGAGGAAGAAAGCTAAGGCGCTGTAGTATATCGAGACTACATACTGCGCTTCCTGCTGTCGCGGTGTCACTCATGTGCTAGTGCATCTTAATGATTGACGAGACCCCAGTGCTCCCAGGAGCCCATGCGATTTGAGGAGTGAAATATACTTCGGCCTTGTGCATGTACAACACCGCCCATTGCGATTATCTTCGTGGTGCTTTGGCACTTAGCAGCACGACTCGGATACGATGACGGGATGGTGAGCAAGAGCCCCTAGTCCTGTGGGGTGACATGGAGTAACTGTCTGTCACGTTAAGTCACAAGCATGTCACGACGTTTTCCCCAGTGTCGACGTTGTCCAAACAGGTCACTGGCGGACGTATTCAGCAATGTCAGACAGAGGTCGCTCAGCGTCGCCAAAGCCTCTCCACGATGCAGACGTGGACATGGAGAATGGTGCCAGCGATGACAAGAAAGATGCCAAGGTCGTCGTCGTGAATGGTCTTTCTCGCAACGTCGTTCAAACCCACCTCCAAACAATATTTGGATTCTATGGAGAAATCGTCAAGGTTGATCTTCCATTGTATCAAAAATGTATGTTCACCCTTCTTTACCACCTACGAGCTTTGCGAGTCTTACGAGTGTCCGTTTAGCTGGTCAAAATCGGGGCAAGGCAGCTTTGGAATACGCCGATCCAGCATCGGCACAAAAGGCCGTATCACACATGAATGGCGGGCAACTAGATGGTCTTGTCCTGAAAGTAGAACTATCTGACCTCCCCATCCGTACTCGCTCCCGTTCGCGCCCACGCCCCGCGCGCAATGGACGCGACCGAAGGTCATACTCCCGTTCTCGTTCGCGTACGCGTTCCCCACCGGCTCGCAGACGAGGAGGGTACGAGCCTCCGCGCTACGCGGACACGTACCGAGGAGCAAGGGGTTATAACCGTCGTGGGCCTCCTCCAAGGGATACCTACCGCCCCTCTCGCTCTCGTTCACGTTCGCCGATCAGGCGCGGGGACCGCCTACCGCCAAGAAGGAGATCCCCGAGCTACGAACGTGGTGGGACAGGGTTAGGAAGGGGTCGCCGCAGTCGTTCCAGGAGCTACTCCGTGCGGTCGAGTCGCTCGCGCTCGCGATCACCCTCTCGTTCGCGTTCACGCTCTGCGTCTTATTCGTCGTACTCAAGGTACAGCCGCAGCAGAACTCGGTCAAGATCTCTCAGCCGGGGAAGGAGGAGCTACAGTAGGGATGACATCAGAGATAGCAGATCCAGGTCCCCAGCGTAATCCGTCGTTGTACATCTTGGTATCAAGCAAAATTGTTGCTGTCTTATATAATTATGAAGGACTGCTCGTATATATATTAGAAAAATCTTCTCCGAAAAAGAATCTAATCGCTCGAAATTGAGGAGTCGTCAGCGAGGAAAGGTCTAGCACGAAAGATTCGTTATTGCGGGCAGGAAGAACCAAGCAACTGGCTGCTCACGCATATTCGACATCGTTTCTAATAGCATTCGACATCCACTCCTCATCGGCCTCTTGTTGAGCGAAGCCTGGGCCACCTGCAAGACTTAGTACTACTGGGAGCAGCACCAAACCATGCAGAGCACCAGATACAATCAGAGTAACCCACATGCGGAAGTAATAGATCTAAGGGCGGTTTAATCCACCGATGTAGCCTCAGAGGTCCGTGTTAAGACTCACCTCTAGCAGCCTTGAACGTGTGAGCGCAAGGACCGACATTCCAATCAACTTCGTGAATGTAATTCCAGACAAAACCTGCATCAATGCATTCTTTAGCCCACTCAAAGACCTCATCCGACAAAAATTGCTCACCGACGGCCCAACGTCTACCAAAGCAGTCCACATCCGCTCGTCTCTCTCTTTCTGGCCAGCAGGATGATCCGCAGGCAAGCCCGACCCAGCACTCATGAACGCCCTCGCAACATGCGCGCAAAACTCCACCGCGATACCCAGCGAGATGACAAGGTTCACCAAGCTGATCGCATTGAGGCTAATACCCCAAACAGCCATGACGCCCATCACGGTCACGACAGTCAGCGCAACCACACCGGTGACGATGGTGCCTGTCCTCCACGAGCCAAGGAGAAGTGCGGTTACTACCAAGACGGCAGCTAGCCCAAGCCCGAGGATTTCTTGGGTGATGGCGATTATATGCGCGTACTGGTCAAAGAAGACATAGTGAAGGGAGTATGGGAAGACCTTCGACCCGATATACTCTGAGACTTCTTCTGCGACGCGATGTGCAGCCTCGAACGAGTTGATAAAGTCAGCTTGGGACCTTAGTGGGGTATGGAACGTGCGGAAGTGAGACGCAGCAACGCTTGTGCCAGATTCGTCCAGTGCGAGTGCGGTTCCGAAGGACGCTTTGCCAGCGAGGGGACATTCCTCGTTAGTGGGAGAGATCAACCATTGTTGGAGGTAGCGCATGAATTCTTCACCCTCAGGTAGTCCGACCATGGTGATGTTCCAGGCTGGATCCTTCCCGTATAAACAAGGCTGACACAATCGTTCTGAGTCTCTGGGAGTACAGAATCTCGAAGGGTCAGCCTTCCGGACGCGGCAGCAAGTCTCCATAGCGGGGTCAAGCCACTTGAAGAAATCGTCGATCCAAGAGGCACTGGGCTGCGAGATGAAGGAAGCAGCGGGTCTCTTGCGTTCAGCCTCCAAGATATTGGCCATCGAAAAGTCGTCGCAGGTGGTGAAGCGACCGCAGAGCTCTTGTTGGCCTGCACGTTGAGTAACATCGAGGTCCGCCGAGACGAAATATACTGGTGGACCGACGTCCAGATAAACGTCCAAGTGATCAAAGTACGAGTTGAGGTACGAGTCCGAGGGTAAAGCAAGTCTTTGGTCTGGACGAAACAGTCAGTGAAGCATAGCGTATTCGGAGCATTTTTGCAACTCACCAAGACCAAGCTCTATATGTTGCATAGATATCACAGATAGAACAAATAATCCAGCAAACGTCAGTAGTACAGCACCTTTGACGACAGGCTGCAGAAGGAAAGGAGCATAGTGTCGACGAATAAAGCGAGCAATTGTACCCAAACCACTACCACTGAGTGGAGCGTCCAGTAGCGCAATACGGGAAGGTATCCGAATGCAGGGGAAACAATCAACGCGACTTGCCTGCAATTTCTATCATCAGCGCCTAGGAATAACACACAAACTGCAGGGACTTGCCTCAACCCTCTTCAGGTCTATCGCGAGCGCACTGACAAAAACTGTGACTTGTAGCAATGCATTGAGAAGCACGCTTCCAGCAGCATACAGAGCAAAGTTCCGCACAGCTGGCATAGGTACCAGTGCACCCAGCGCAAATGCAACCGTCTCGGTGACGGTACTGAGTAAAATAGATGGTCCCATCTTCGCCAGAGTCCTCGCCACACGCTCTTCGGCGGTGAGGAACAAAGGTAGTGACGCAGTATCAACGGAGTCGTCTTGAGTGGATTCGAAGGGCGAGCGGTGAGACTGAGTTGGCGAACGAGGCATGGGGAAGCTGCTGCCTTGTAATGCAGCTGAGGCGTTGGGTCCATGAAGGAGGTTCTGGCGGTCGAGCTCGTGCACTAAGATGAAGACGTTGTCGACACCAACGGCGAGGACGAGAAAAGGGATAACTTCAGCAATGATCAATGTCGTTTTGACACCAACTAGGGAGAAGATGCCGACAGATGAAGATACGGACAGGATGACGAGCCCGATGCCAAATAAGCCTAGTGTGAACTTGGAGTTCACGAAGAGATTCCGTGGCAAACGAGGGAAGATGCGTGGTATTGTGCGAGAGTCGACGGATATGGAGGATGAAGTAATACTTGATCGTTTGAAGAGTAATGGGAAGTTCTGAGCCCACTGTGACAGTGAGGCCATGACGCCTTCCTCCTCTCGTCCTGCGGTTCCACTGCCCAACGTCAAAGAAACGTAGAAGAACATGGCGAGATATGAAAGCACCACGATCTTGACATCCGTGTTGGTGCTCTTGCTGATTTCTTCCTCAAGAGATACTCCAGTGGAGAACGCGATTCGCATACCAGCCTCGGTCGGGATTCGTTCACTGAGGTCGAGTAGATACTCTTTCAGCGTTTCCTCCCACTCCATGGCCTTCGCTTGCTCAGCGGTATCAAGTGAGTCCGATACGACGTATGTGATCACAAGGGCCTCAGCGTCCAAGTACGATTTAGTGCCCGTAATGCTCTCTGGTACACCACCAAGCACGTACTGCGGACCTAGCGGCTGCTGGAAGTCAGGGAGACAGTCAACGGGAGAGTTGGCGCATTGCAACACGCGACTCTGCCATGTTGACGGGTCATAGTCGCTGAAGTCATTGCCAAACCAGGCACCAATGGATTGCACGACGCATGCGCCACGGGGTCCGGCGGGTTTGAAACATACGTCTGTGAGGCTGTAGCCGTTGGGGGATGAACGGAGGGCACGGATGTCACTCTCTACGTTAAGCCAGTAGTCGAGGTGGTCGTACGAGAGCACGGCGCGATCGTCGGATGTGAGCGAGACATTGTGGTGGGCTCCCACGGGCATATCAGGCCCATTTGTGACAAAGATCTGCTGTGCGCGGTAAAATGGGCCAAAATGTTCGTCAAAGAACTCCTTCTGCAGCTTGCTCTCGGAGTCGGGGGCAACCCATAGCCTGACCGGGTCTGTCTCTATATCGAACTTCTTCCAGCCAAGATTGAGCAAGCCGACAGCAGTGAATACGAGAGCGAATGTCAGGAAGGGAGATGAAGCCGTCCACAGACCGAGGCGATAGAACATTCGCCTCAGCACGGTGTTAAGGCGATATTGGCGTGGCTGAGATGTCGCGAGAGGATCGAGGAGCGTTGCTCCACGACCAAGACCTCGTGATTCCGTAGACTGTGCTCCCAATGAATCGTCACCGTCGCCTTGGGAAAGCGAGACTGCTCCGACCAGGCCGCGGCTGTGTATTCTTGGTGATAGGGTAGTAGATGCAGCGTCGGCGGATAAAGCCATGCGCTCGTATCTCTTCTCCCTTCGCTTCCGAATGGTAAGCTGCAAGACATACCCGAAGAGGAATGATGCTACAGCCAGCGCGTAGGCTAATACGAGTACGAATGACAAGCAGGACAGGAAACCGACATGACACGTCGGTCCTTCACCCGGAGCAGAGATCTCGGGTAAAGCTTGGCAAACATCTGGACAGTCGATACAAGTACACCGGCTGGCCAGGTCGTTATCCGCACAGTTCCTTGGAGTAGGATCAAGAGGAGTGAACTCCGGAGGCGACGCCGAGGGGTAGTTGATCTGAAAGGGACTACCAAGGTCCTTCTCGTCTCCTAGGAATTTGAGAAACTCTGAGTAGGATTTAGCACCGCCGCCAATCAGGTCCATGGCGTATCCATTAGTTGCTCCGACCTGGACACTCTTGCAACTATCATAGAAGCCGGAAGCAAACTGTTCCCCAACAAAGAAGTCGACAGTTTTGACCGCTGTCGCGCCTGAGCTAGACTTTTGAGTCTCGGTTATGTTCAGGAATGATCCCTGCTGAGGAGAGCAGGTGAAGGTACAGAAGAACGACCTGAAGTTGTTCCGACAAGCAGGGCAGGATGAAATGAGGAGCTCTGCTTGCGCCAGAGAGTCTCTAAGGGTTTCCACCTGGTCCGAGGTGCAGCAAGTTGGTCCCTCGGCGAATTCAGCGCCGCAAACAGACACGAGTAGGTCCCTTGCTCTCTTGTTCTCCGGCTGCGATGAGAGAGTACCAGCGTCAGCTTACACTCGTGATACAAGGCCAGAAAAGCATACCTCTACTGCCGGGCCATCATATGGACATGGTAGTTGCTGACCGAACCACCCTTTCGTCCCACAAGAACCCCTCATAGCACATTGTCCAGTGTCGCTGTCTGACATTGTGCTCGGTTGCCGAGAGGGCGAATATTACTACAGCGAATAGCGATGATTGTGGAACGTTGGATGAGTTATTAGCAAAGAGATTAGATGAAGGAAAGGGAGGGAGCAATAAACTTGCGGTGAAGTGAATAGGCTGGGCTTGTCTAGCTTGAGCTCAGAGCTGAACAAACCACGCGATACCGCAGGAGCCAGTAGTAACAGTGACGCCAGAGAGGAGACGAGAAAGTTGCCACGTGCAGAGCCATCACGTGCCCAACGGAGATCAAGTCTCGGAGACGGAACCATATTCAAGATCAAAAGCCCATCTCTTCCACAATCCACATCGTCCATCGCGTACAGGTACCCTGGGGTGTAATGGCAGAGGAATTGAAGCAGAAAAAAACCAGCAACGCTTCCAAACCAAAAAAGCGTTTCGTGGGATCAAAATCTGCTGCGCCGTCAAGACCTGGTGGTTCCGCAGTTGTTGCGAACCAGATCCCAGAAGACATCTTGTCAGATGCCCTCCTCAATCAAGCTATCAAGCAGCTTCCGTCAAACTACTCTTTCGAGATACACAAGACGATACATCATGTCCGCAAGACCAGAGCAAAGATGGTCGCTCTCCAGATGCCGGAGGGCCTTCAGATGTTTGCTTGTACCATCGCGGATATAATTGAGCGGTGCGCAGGTGATCACGAGTTGCATTCATGGGACACATCTCATCTCAACCTATACACAATGTCCATTCAGTTTCACCGATGCGTTGACCGTCATTATGGGTGATGTAACCTATGGCGCATGCTGCATTGATGACTACACCGCTGTAGCCTTGGGCTGCGATATGATGGTCCACTACGGACACAGTTGCCTTGGTTCGCAGTTTCATCAGAGACAGAATGATGGAGCTCTGAATCGTTCTCCCAGTGCCTATTGACCAGACCACCATCAAGACACTTTATGTGTTTGTTGAAATCGCCATCGACTCGACTCATCTTGCCGAAACTGTGCGCCTAAACTTCCCCAGCGGTCGAGCTACTTTCCATGAGCAGCTCTTGGATTCAGAAGAGGCCAATGCACGAATACCAGCCGGTCAGCAGATCGGTCAAACCCGCCATCTTCGTATCGAAGGACCACAGACGTCGGGCAATGCGTCGGAGGAGCGCGATCTCCAGCGTTCATCGACATCAGAAGAACCAACGCGGCTGGCGTTAGTGTCGACAATTCAGTTTGTCGCAGCTCTACAGAAGCTCAAAGAGGACCTCACGGTGGACTACCACGATCCAGCAACGTCACCAGGTGGAGATGCAAGTACCTCGACATCCAACGACTCCTTGTCTCTCCAAAAGTCCAATCTCTGGACTGGCAAATACGATGCAAGCATACCTCGCTCAAAACCACTCTCGCCCGGCGAAATCCTAGGATGTACCGCTCCACCACTCAACGATGTTGACGCTCTAGTGTAAGTCTCTAAATTCGACAATTAACCCATAGTCATGACGCTCATCCCTGACCCTGGCCAGATACCTCGGCGATGGGCGGTTCCACCTCGAGTCCATCATGATCGCCAACCCCACTGTGCCCGCATTCCGGTACGACCCGTACTCCAAGAAGCTCACCCGCGAACGCTACAATCACGACGAGATGCGTACCATCCGCGACCAAGCTGTCCAGTCCGCCCGTAAGAGCATATCCGCATTCTCTCCTGCTCTCTCCCAACCACAAGACGCTCTCGCACTCGAACGGGCAGTCCCGCCATTCGACTCAGAGCCACCCGCACCCATATGGGGAGTCGTCCTAGGCACGCTCGGCCGCCAGGGAAGCTTTAAACAGCTCCAAGCAATCACAAATCAACTATCCACATCCCGCGTGCCAATCCCCTATATGCCCATCCTCCTCTCCGAGCTCTCCCCAGCGAAACTCGCTCTCTTCAACTCGCACATATCGACATTCGTACAGACGTCTTGTCCGCGGCTGTCCATTGATTGGGGGTATGCGTTTGATAAGCCGTTACTGAGTCCTTACGA
Organism: Hydnomerulius pinastri MD-312; assembly: GCA_000827185.1. Classification (NCBI taxonomy): domain Eukaryota; kingdom Fungi; phylum Basidiomycota; class Agaricomycetes; order Boletales; genus Leucogyrophana; species Leucogyrophana pinastri. Next base: position 1,572,189 of record KN839835.1, read on the forward strand.
GACGAATGTGGCGTTGGGGAAGGCGAAGGGGTGGATGGATGAGGTGAGGGAAGGGGAGAAGACGAAGAAGGGAACGTATCCGATGGACTTTTATGAAGCTGGAAGTCCGTGGGCGGTTTCCAGACAGAAGGCCTCATTTTGAAGCTGAGGGGAAGAGGAGAGAGAAGTATCTACTATCATGTAAAACGTTACAACACCTTCACCAATTTGCCATTGGCTCCAGTACAACACTGGAGCACTGTGCAAACTGCGGATTTTCGCCACGGAGACACCCACGATATATCATTTACTTCACTCAGTCATCAGTCAGGTTGCATGATGCAAAGCTCGTGGCAAATGTACAGCGGAGAGCGCGTTCATGATAGATGAAAGGAATGAGATCGGACTCCACAGCCTGCTCCACCCTCGACCACCTACAGTCTAGACACTGCACATACCGTAAGCTCACGATCCATTCATCACATCAAAGAAAAACGTACCCATAAGCATACTCCACTTCGTCCACACCACCTCCTGAGGCAAAGGGACCAGATTGATCCCTTGGCATAGGTCCTAGCTCCGGTTCGTCATCGTCGTCATCCAGGTCAACAGCGCTACCATCGTCGAGACCGAACGGCAAGACAGGACGAAGTCCTCCTCCCGAGCTTGATCGCCGGTTTCCAGCTGGAGACTTGGGAAGCGCAGCCATAGTCTTCGGACTCATGTGCTAATCACAAACCAGATGAGGACCATACGCACTTCCATATCAAAGAATCCCAGATAAAGAGAACATACCTCCCAGTTGTTCAGGTTCTCGTCCGGAATATCGCGGTCATCCCTCCCTTCGAGTCTTGCATCATCACCGAGATCGCCAATAGACACCACGCTCTCGCTGTCACTCAAATTATCCGTCATGTTCGTCACAAACTCAGGAAGCCGAGTCCATGCCGAATTTGAGGCGGTTGGCGCAGGGAATAGCGGGCCAGAGGTCTGTTCATCCGACCATCCAAGGTCCGACAGGTACTCCTCGTACTCTTCCTCAAACGCGAGATCTTCGGTAGTGTACGGGAGGAATATGGATGGATCCGGGGCTTGTGACCGTGGGGGAGGGAAGACGTCGGCTTCGACAACGTTGGGGGTGCCGAGTGGTCTGACATTGCCGAGCTCTAAACCAGGAGGCAGACCTTCAAGGTTGTGGGATATGCTGACGGAACGACGATGGGCTTGGCCATGTTGGTTCGCAGCTTGCGCACCGTATCGCTTGCTGTTGTCTAACACGAGTATCTGTCAGCGGAGTATCCTTGCGGACTCAGTCAATCACTTACAGAACTTGACCAGATGGCGCAAAGCTTGTTCTTGTGCCTACGACCCAATGTGAGTAGGTGATTACAAGATGATACACTAGCCATACCTGAGCGTCGGATACATCGTCGACTTCATTTCCGGTGAGCCACTCGTCGCGTAGGTCCGGCCTGCAGTTTAGGTAGATCGAAGTAATGACTTTCATGTTCGCTGCACGAGGGCTTGAGCTTCCATAACACGTGATAGTATGGCTTCCGACTCACATTGGCGCCACTTTCGCCCGCAGAACGGCACTTGGCTCTTGATGAGCTTGAGAACATGAAGCTGCAACATCGGGTGAGGCACGCGAAGCACCCGTTTCAGCACAGCCTACACGCATGGTTGAATCAACGACACATTGACCACATATCCGTTGTTCACTCACGGAGCTTTTGTACTGAACCAGCATCCATATGCGATGCGATCGGCTCTTGGATAGCTTTTGCATGATCTTCGCAAAGTTGATAGTGGAGAAGAAGTTTCGCCAAGAAAACTCGGTGAGCATTTCTACTTCTTCCTCGTGCTTTTGCCCGTTCGGCAAGCTCTTGGTCTGAACGACAATATGTGCACCTGAGCGGGGCTTCTCGTCTTGCATGCGCGGTGCAACACGCGCATGGTGTATTTGGCAGTACCGGAAGAAACTGTAGCGGATGAGATTCGGCGACATAAAATTGACTGTTTCGACATACTTGTGATCGGGAGAATCAGCCTTTGAAACAACCGATGCTGATACTTCTTGCAAACCAAACATCTTCAAGATGAGAAGTAGACAGTTGGTGTCAAGCAAGAGCTGTCCCAGGTGATGGAATTTCATCACATCTAGCCATCATGCCAGTTAATATGGGCGCAAGCGTGAACGATCAAGGCGCTTACGGGATGCTTTGAACCATTTCAGTGTCAATAACAGGATAGCAGATACTGCCTTCGAGGTAATCTCGCGGTGTCGAGTGACATCAAGATCATCCAACGTTGGCGGAGGAGCAGGTGGTTGCTCCGGAGCTTATCAGAAAGCAAATGAGAAACGTGCGAAACTATCCATGATACGCCCACTCACGCGAAGCAACGCCAGGTGGAAACACGGAGGACGTGGACGATTGAGGAGCCTGTTGTTGGGCTGTGCCAGCCGAGACTGTTGCCAACAACAGTTTCAGCAATACCAGCACCCAACCCGATAGTACCGGGAGAACGGAACTCTGGCGTTAAGGACGGATATTAGTCACTGGCGGCGTGCTTTGGATCTTTGTCTCACATAAATCAGCTCAACCCTTTTCAGGCGCATCAGATCCTCTTTTCTCTCCCTGGCTTTGCGCTCCTGGGTACCAGAAGGGGCTTCGGCGAGTGCCGCCTCTGCCTCAGCAATTTTGGCATCAAGCAACGCAATATCAGGCAACGACTCGGCGGTCTCAGGATCCTGGGATCAGTCTTTAATCACCAAAATCTAAAAGCAGCAAATACCACACTCACCTCCGACGTGACTTTCGGCGGCTCCACGTCGCCCTCCGACCCAGGCATGTGTTCAAGCCCGCTCTCAGCAGTCATGCACTCTTCCCTCGTTCGCCACATCTGCCAAAGGGACAGACTCACGTACATATGTCGGTTGTAGAGTTTGTCGGCCTCGTCAATGGCAAAGGGCACTAGCCGATCATTGTTACGGCCAAACTTACTCTTCCGAGAGAACGGAAACAAGAACGGTCGGCTTTGATCCGTTTGGTATTGTTGCTTCTTCGGCTTCGGAGAAGGAGGTGGGGATGGCGCGGGCGTCGCAGGTTGCTGATTCGGACGGTAACCTATATTTTGCGACTGTTGCTGGAATGACTGGTTCATCCCGCTGGGCATCGCTGATTGGTGCTCCGAATCATCGTGATGGTAGTGGTGACGAACTGGAATGGGAGAGTATGCCTGTGCTAATTTGGCAGTGGGAAGTGAGAGAGTTGGTTTGCCTTGGGGAGCCTCTGTGGTACGAGACGGTGGGACTGCGGGAGGGGTAAACGTCGGATACTTTACTGTGGTTTCTTGGTGAAATGTCTCGAGGTCGAATGGGGAGCATTTAATGGGTATGGCTGGGAATGGGGTTCAAGATCACGATTGAACTCGCAGAAATGAATGAGAAAGTAGACCTGCCTTCGTCGGACACTGACGGGAGGGATGCGAGTTCTCGTGCGAGCTTCTTCACGCGCGCAAGTTCTCTTATCCCTCCACAGCACGCGAGCAGTGTCTTCCATAGGACAAGCAAGAGCTGTGACCAGTTAGGGTCTCGATCATTGATTACAGGTGATATTCGCACCTTCTTAATTGGATAGCCCTTTGCGCTCTTATCTTTCAAACCGGATACCACGTTGAATAGATAGACGGGCAGAGGGGGATCCATGCTCACTGGACAGCGCACTTAGTCACTGAAGTCAACAAGTTCGTGTCGGGTGACTTACTCAGCTCATCCGCGAAGTCATCTCGCTCTTTGAATACCTCAATCAAATGGTACAGCATTCCGAGGTACACCGATATCTCGGTTGTGAATTCCTCCAAGAAGTCAGCCTTTTCAGCGGCAGTGATCTGATAATGCGCTGCATCTGCATCAGAAAGCGAACTAAAGCCAACTCGATGAGATACACGATTTTATACACGAGGTTTATGAACATACCAAAGTAAGTCGTGTTTCTGACTGGCAATCTTCATTGACTCCACAATCGTGTTCAAGCCATTTGCACTTCGGACCACCTTGCAATTCTCGTAAATCCAGTGTAGCTGATGCTCCGGAGATGTCGTTTCAGCAAATGTGCCTAAGCGAATATGCTGTGAGCAAAGTCTCTAATAATAAGCCGGAAACAGTGAACCTTGAAGCACGTAAAATAGGCGACGGGCGTTGGTGAATCTGATTTCGGCGTCCCGATGCTCAAGACTTTCCAAAAGGACCTCTATGTGCGCCTTTCTCTGGGCATTGGTCGTCTCAGGGCTGGTCCACTCTACAAAAAGGACGTAATCCGCCGAACGATGTTACCTATCGAGCTCACGAACGTACCTGCAGGAAACGAGCCTTGCCACGCTTTCAGATTTTCAGCCACCTGCGGCATTTCTACGTACGAGTAGAATTCATCAATTTCGTTCATTACCGTGTCCTCATCATCGTAGCGAAAGTCATAAAATGATTGCTGTAAAACATGCACCGCGATTAATGGACTGATTGGGAGTATAATACGCGTTTGCCTGCCTTGGGCTTGGGTGCAGAGTTTACCATCGCCCTGAGTTGTCCCAAGGTGATGGAGTCCAACCCCAGCTGCTGCGCTGCGCTAACGCCGTCTTGCATGTCGCCTCCAGAATATGAAGGAGGAGGTGCGAAAACCATACTCATAATGGCAACTTGGCAGGTGAAGCGTGACACGAGGTTGTTTGCCAAAGGCTTGGGAAATCAACAAGCTGAAATAGGGCTAAACAACCTTCCCCACATACACTCGATCACGTGCCGTGTGTACCTCGAGGTCGTAAGCCTTCTGCAATCTATTCACAGATACGGGGGCGGGAATCCGGTAGCGTAGCTGAGTAAGTGGCGCTGAAATGAGTCAATAATGAGAAGTGACTGTGTCCCCCGAGCTAACTTTGTTTGACTGATTGTCCAGCTGAGCTGGAACATCGGATATCGAGCCGTTTATCTCTGGCCGTACCTTCCAATGGCAGGGCAGTCTCGTGAACGTTTCGCCCAGACGAATTCGTGCTCCGAGCCGTGGAGGACAGTGTCCCCGAGGAACTCTGGAGTCCATCAAATTCTCGAGCGTCGAACTGCAATGGCCAAGACTCGGCCCGCCAGTAGTATCAATCACTGATCTGATAATGATACGTTGCAGTGAGGGCCCTAGTATCAGAAGCCAATCATCGGAGTCAGCCCTATTATGCTCTCGGCGATGGCCAGCGATGACGAAGGAGGATGGTATCCAAACAATCACGAAGACAAAGGAGCGCCGAGTTCGGACAGAGGGACGAGTGCCTGAGCTTCTATTTGGGGACGTTTCGCATGAATCAAGGTGATGAGAAACCGATCGGGGAAAATGATGATTTGGATGGGCATAAGGTGCAGTCGCGAAAGATAGGCTGACGCGGCGCAGAGCGTGGACTTAGTAACGATGTTTCTCGTGGGGTCACTTGAACAGGTTCAAATGTGTAACCATGGTTGAATTTACCCAACAAGTTCCCGCCAATTGCGAAAAGGATGGACTGTTACATGTCGGCAGCCCGACACGCGTGTACAGCAAGGCATGGAAAGGGGGGCGCAGCGGCTTGAACGTGATGATTACTACGGAAAGACAGTGTAAACTAAGGGTGACTAGGACGTGAATGGGATATGAAATGATCGTGCCACGGTCCTGGCAATGATCGATCTTGTGGCATGGCATGGCATGGCGCTTGCGGATGTGAAATTACAAGGACAACAGCACCGCCAGCCAATCACAATCAACGGAACCAAATTACCATTTACGCCGTGGGAATATCTCACATAATGTGGTTTACAATGGGTGTTATATATAAAAAAAGTGGAAGGGGAATCGGTTTTGTTAGGACCGTTTTGGCTGTGGATCGACCTCGCAGTCGGTCTCATTCTCGCCAGCAAATTCATCCCTTCTCTTCTGGTTCGGCTCATCGTCTGCGACAGCGTCGACGTCGTTGGGATTCGACGAGGAAACATTGAGCAAGTCATCGGCCACAACGTCGATAATCCTGCAGTCAAAGTCTACCTAGTCTCCCCGTTTCTTCCTTAGACGTTCTCAGCGCAGCGGTGCCAAGGCAGTCTCTGGCAGCGGCGTCATTCGACAGGCCACTATCGCCTCTGGTTCATTCTCCAGGAGCATAACAAAAAGGCACGCCTTTGCTGCGCGTTAGCCATCCCACCGCACTCGGTTTCTACTCGGTTTCTTCTCCTATTCTAGTCTCTCGTACCCTGGATCCCTTTACGACCCATCTTACGACCTTTTTCGCCCTCTCTTCGCTCTTTCTGTAAAGGGGCGGACTATATATCATAGAGATCAGACTGCATTTGTGCTATTCGTGCAATCAGCAGTCAAAGTCTCTGTCCTTCTCCATCTGCAGATGCCAGTCCCTGTCCCCTCTGTCTCTAAACCTCCGGCGCACTCTGTTCAAAAGTGTAACAAAGCTGGCGACTCTCTAAAGGCACAGTCTTCTGTCTTCCAGAATCTGAAGCGCACGCTTCCCCTGTCCCCTACCGGTCCTCCACCATCTTTTGGCAGTCGGGAGCAGTGGATCAACTCTCTGCCGTCGTGGCGAAGGACCAAAACTCGCCACATTTGGGAGGACGATTCTCGCCCCTCAGCAGCGGCAGAGGGACAGGAGCAGGGTTTTCGACCTGGGTTGGCTGGCGCGGTCAACGCGTCCGCCATTAAAGGAGCGCACGTGCAAGCGTGCATTCCGCCCCTGAGCACCTTGCTTCAGAATTGCGGCTTGGAGATGGCGTCACAAAAAGCCCATCCGTTTCAGGTGCCTGACTTCGATATCGACCAGGAGATGGGCGCAGACCATTCCCATAACCTGCAGGCACATTGTGAGCACTGGGGACAAGCCTCTCCCATGGATGACGTAGAGCAGGATCTTGTCGAGAGCGACGTCACAGATGCGCACAGGTGGTCTCAGACCTCCGATCTGTATCTCGAAGATGACGCAGGCGCCTTTGCCCCCATTCTCGAGGATGACTCCCCCTACATGATCAGTGGCGACACGGGCTCAAGTCCTATTGAGCCACTTACTCCTTTCGGGGATTACGTTGATCGTGCGGTCGCCACCTCGGATGACACAGTTGTTTACGATCCCCTTGCGCCCAACCGTCCGCAGGATTTACAGTTCCCCTACGCAGCTCATTGCGGTGCTCAGTGCTATCCTCAGTGCTATCACCTGCAGGTTTATCCGCAGGTGGAAGCCAAAGAGGAGCCCGTTATCGCAGCACCTGAACCACCGCCCACGGCAACGTTGACGTACAAGAAACTCGCCGAACCAATGGCTGAATGGATCGTTTCATATGTGTGGAAGGTCTGTACAAACGCGATCATGCTTCCCCAGCAGATTGCTAGCTACACGTGCGTTCATCACCCCTCTTATTATCTAAGCTTTGAATGCTGACTATCACTTTAAGGCCCTCCACTGCGCCGCAGCTTCGGCAACCTGCGCCGCTGCACCTGACTAGTGCGGTCCATTCGCTGCTGATGTCAACGCTTCTTCAGCCTTCCGCGATTCTTTTGGCGTTGTGGTACATTACGCGCTTGCCTGTCTATTTTGGTGCACCAGGTCTAGGTCCGGAACATGTGAAAGAGCGACGTTTTAGGGTTGAACTACTTGGTGATACCCGCAACAATGTTGATGGAGAATCGCTTGAAGGCACCGCGACTTTCAGACTGATAGTGTTGGGATGCATGCTGGCTAACAAGTGGCTTGATGATCATACATTTTCGAACAAGACTTGGTAAGCTTTCATCCCGAAATACACTTGTTTTGGTTCTGACGCATTTACTCGCAGGCACACGATTTCCAACGTGCCCGTGCAATCACTCAACAAGCTCGAGTACTTCGCGTTGGATATCTTCTCCCATGATCTGTCGATCTCGCCCTCTGCCTGGACGCAATGGCTCAATCATCTGCTCTCGTACAATCATTCCCTTTCGGCGGTCGCATACCCTCAGCCCATCTCCCGCCCGTCCTCAAATCCTAATTCCGTCATCCGGAAAACTATCCAGGATATTATGGAGGCTCCCCTTGCACACTTCTCCAACGAGCCGGTGTTCCTCGGCGTCGAGCAGAGGCGCAAGGAGAAGCTTGGGCTTGGTGGCCACGGGGAGGATTCGGAGTCGCTCGACATTGATTTGGACGAGGATGGTCCTCTTCGTGAGGAGTACCTGCCGAAGCGCCATGTGAGCAATGGAAGCTCCACGCGCCGCCAGAGTTCAGAGATCAGCAACGTGCCCAGAGTGGACGCAGTGTTATCGCAACATTCCCATCACCCGCTGAGTAACCAAGTGAACGTTGCTTTGCCACCACCCTCGAAATGGAGCCCCGCCGGCGACGAGCCAATATACCGCCAGAGCAACCGCATTGGTGCTCTCTACATCCCTGTGCAGCCCACGCTTGCGCCGCATTATGTTGGCCCAGCCACGGCGATGTATCCAGCTTGGCCTGCCCCCAGTATGCCCTACGTTCCACTCAAGCATGGTCCCGAGGGCGATTACGTGAGAGCAGCTCTGCCAATGCCCCAGTATCCCTACTGGCGCCCTGCCAACCGTTCTCGCGTAGCTCAGCCGCCTCAACCATATTGCACCTCGGACTATTACGGGGCTCCTAACCATGGCCGTGCGTATTCACATGGGGGCTTTGACAACAGGTGCAGTGACACTCACGTAGCATCTGATGGTGCTGGGTACCACACTCAGCCGACCGCCTCCTGGACTCCCCTTGAGCAATACAACTACGCCGCATCTAGACAACCACTTGGGCCCCATCCGCCGCTGAATTATCAGTCGACCTGGCTACGAGCCTGAAGAGTCGCTCCCAGCACTGCTCCTGGACTTTCGCACCTAGAATCTCTCGACTACATTTTTTCTCGTCTCGTCTCGGCACCGTAATGCTGCACCCAGGTTTCCCATGGTGCCATAATCTCCGCTCTCTTGCCTATGCATGCCCATCCTTTCGTGGCTTGTGAATACTGGAAATTTTTCTTTGTCTCCGGCACTGTTTTATACAACTTCCGGTCCCCATGCTATCAAGACATATCCATCCTGTCTCGGGGGCCAGCCTTGTTTCATCATCTTTCGACATCTCGACCGCGTAAACGATATATTTATGCAGGTCGTCGCCCACTTTCGAACCCGAGTCATCCCGGCGCTCGCAGGTGGATTGATATCCTCGGACTATCTCCCTGTCCCATACCGTTGTTCATGGATTGAACATTCACGGCCATTTGGTTCATTGTTCTCATCGTCGATGTATCAAGTTCTTCGCTTCAGTACCCTCACGCCTGCTAACCTAATTACCCTTTTGACGAATTAGTTTCCTGCCTTTGGCTTTGGTTGTTTCTTCTTGCTACGTTTTTACCTACCGAAACGCATCACGAAAACACACAAAAACATGCAGAAAATCCTCACGTAACGCTACAAAAACATTTACCTGTTAGTTTTCTTTCGGCCTTTCCCCCTTCGTCATTCTCTTCATCACAACCGCCGATTACCCTCCTTCCGCTCGCCGTTGCTGCCCCCGCAGCCCACCATCCCCTTCATCCTCTGCTCCCTTTCACCGCCGCTGAGTGGTATAGCTACTACGTACGCTTTACTTTCTCATTCACTCCTCCCCCTTCCTCCCTTGCGCCTTCATAGGTAAGTAGCCATGCAGCCCGCCGTTGTTCAAGCTTTCAGGCGAGGAGCCAGTACGGTAGATCAAAGTACATACGCTTCGCTTTTCAAGCCCTGAATGCATTCAATCTGTATGCCACACGACGAGTGATTTATGTGAGTGTCTGAACGAATGAAGATGATGGTGCAGCAGAATCTTCTCGCATATATGCATGACTGTCCGATCAAGTCGAGATAATTCGTAACATGGATTCTACTGGTCTAATAGTACAATACATGCTGAGCGTACTTCTTCCTTTCCTGCGGCTCCTTCAGATGCGTACAATGATGAATGGCACCTACAGAAGTAAAGTGAGTCAGGGATTTGAAGAGCAGTGACGAGAGACTTACGTCGACGTCCTCCATCTCCTCGTCCATCAACATAACTTCAACTAGCAAGTGCTTAGCGTGTGGTGGGATAGGTTTCTTGCTGACGTGCTCGACCAACTTGCTGAACTTCATAGGCAGTCTCTCGGCGCTCTGAGGCAAACATCAAGACCGAACGCATAAACCATAAACTGATACGACAGACCTTCTTCTTGTCGATGAACGAGCTCCACAACATGCTCACGCCCTGGCTAACCATGCTGACATCGAGATTGTGATTGGTCTTGAACCAAGCGACGAATTCCTTGAGCGTAGGATCATTCTTGAACTCCAAACGGTCCCAAAGAGTCCATTCTGTGTTTCCAAACTTGTTCTTTTGAGCAGCGATGGGTTCTGAGAAGCCGAAGAAGGGCAGGGCAAGGTTGATAAATCCGTTCTTGTATTCCTCGATCTTGGTCTTCCCGTCAATGACCTGGGGGAGAATTGTCAACCGACAGTCCTATGTGAGCACAAAAATCAGGCATACCTTGTAGAGCTCTAAGCAAACCAGACCGACAACGAGAGCTGTGGTTGTGGCAATCGCGGGAATAATCTTGCCAGCGATTTGCTTCGTCGAGTGGCGGTCGGCGATGGGGATATTGTAGTTCATCGCACGAAGATTCGACGCTGCGGTGATGAAATCGATGTGGTGGTTTGTATCATCATCTTTCTCGAACTCGACGGGCGTAAGGCGATAACCAGCCAACGAGGAAGGGGCAGGCAACTTCTTAATGAGTCCGCTAACATCGTCGGGATCTACAAAGTAGCGTTAGTCGTGAACAGCCAGGGATCCTCGTCGATCATACCGTTCGTAGATTGGTTGACTGGGTCGTTCTCGGTGATCTGGATCTTGATCCCACTCCTTGGGGAGAACTCGGGGACGATGATGGAGTCAGCAACCTTTCTAAAGATTGCCGGGTCGGTTTCGCCTCGGAGACCGTAGTTGAAAGCGTGGAGATTTGCGGCGGCGATGATGAAGGCCAAGTGCGTTGACTGAGAAAACATCATTAGCTACCTTCCCCGATCCTGTTTATCTGAGCACTTACGTCGGAAGAATCGAAGGTGAGTGGGTCGGGCGCACGTTTGGGACCACTCCAGAATGGCTGCCCAGTGCTCGTCAAGTGGTCTTTCGGCAAACTGTGAAGTAGTTGTCGGATAGCGTTGTTGTACTTGTCTTCGAACTGAAGGCGAGCCCAGACAATGCACTCCTCGAAGGTGAGTGGCTTGTTTGTCACCAGGTAAGACACGATCTGTTCGATGTGATCATGCTGTTGACCGGAGTACTTGAGGGAGTTTTCCAGATAGTTGGGTTCTGCGAGGTATTGGTTGACGGATTCTACCGGCTTCACGAACATGGCGTCGAACTCCTGTCGACTCCACTCGATGGTATGAGTGATCGCGTTCGGGAAGTTCTTGACCGTGCAGGAAAGGGTTTGCTTCTCAGGTGGGTCCTGGGATGATGAATAGGATTCCGTGACGTGAGGGATGACAACCTGGACATTTCCTTTCGTGCCCATGGTGCCGGATTCCAGGAGAGGCTTTTCGTACAAGATGCAGCGCTGGTCCATGTATACACCTGGGACGGAGCTCTCAGCACTCAACATGAGCCACAAAAGAGTGTGTCTTACGAGCGACGACGTTGTCCAATGCGTTCGTAACACCATCGAGGGAAGCAAAGAAATTGTCGTCAAACACGTCTACCGGATCGTGAGTATATCAACGCACATATATTGGCAGAAACGCTCACTCTCGGTCGCTTGCCCAACGGGCTCTTGTTTGCAAAGGATGTGACCTTTCAAGGCCGGATTCATGTCCGCGACAGCGGCAGCAGCGACCTCTGACTTGAACTTCCCAAGGTCTTTGGCACGGAAGAGGAATTGTCGATTCAGGTTACTCTTCTCGATGGTATCCAGGTCCGTAACATGAATCTTCCCGTCAGGTCCAGTGGCGAGGCCCATCATACTCCAATTCTTGAGCATCTCGCATCCAATAGCTCCAGCGCCGACGAGGAATTGGCGATGATTGGCAATCTTGTCTTGGAACGACTTTCCAAAGACTGCTATTTGACCGTCATACCGGCTGCCGATGGGCTTGCAGTCCTCTTCTGTAGGAAGCACCGAAGGAAGTGACTCAAGTGAATCGAAGTACAGGTGCTGCAACATAGGATGGAATTTCGCCGAGCACGCCTTCAAAACTTCCTGCGCCACAAAACCACCGATGACGGCGGTGATGGGGGAAACATCTCCTGTTGCTTGATATGACAGCTCCTCGAGAACCTTGCCTTCGGCATCAGGATTTATCTTCTTAGCGAGTTCAGTAAACTTCTTCGCGTCGTCGGCATTGCGCGGACGAGGAAGGCCTCCGTATTGTGCTTTGTACTCCCACAGCGCTTGGAAACCTGCATGGAGAGTGGCCGGGCGATCAAACTTGGCAAAGTCAGTGATGAAGAATTCAGGCGCTTGCAATGATTCTCGCAACGATTTCTGCCAGACGTTAGATTCGCCCCAAACAGTATGAAATACACTTACGAATTCGAGGATCTTTGGCATCTTCACTTGATTGAAAATACCACCCCGGGTGTAATCGCCAAAGGACGAGGTATCGCCGATTGTGAACGTGTAGGGACCCTTCACGGACACCTTCCGTGGCTTGCAGCCGTTCAACTCTTCCATGCCCTGCACCTCGATAAACGTCACAAAGTCGCCGTCCTCTAGGCCGTGACGTGCTTCGTCAAGACAAGTCACAAGACCCTCCTTATCCTGAAGCAAGTGTTCATTATATAACAACGCGTTAGTACGAGACAACCCACCTTTTCCACGGACACAATCATTCCGGTCAAAGGCTGCTCGCCGGTGGGATCCACACATGTAAACTTGGGCCCGAAGTCGTTGAACACAGAGCTTCAAGTAACTCGTTGGTACAAGATTAAACTGTCAGGCGTGTCGAGACTTACCCAAAGAGACCTCGAGTCTCAGCAGCGATGAAGTGGACACCATTCTGATGGGTCCAGTCGTTGATCTCGAGTTGCTTCTTGTAAGAAGCGCCGCAGAGCACAACAGCCTAGTAGGGGGTGTCAGAGCACTTGCAAAAAAGAAACAAGTTTGCCCATACTTGGAATGGTTGTATTAGATCCACTGTTATTTCTTGGCCAGCCTGTCCTCCGAGATCGCGCACAGGAACGTAGGCGTTAAGCTCGGAAATACGAGGAAGCATAGCTGCTGCTCGTGGTTTTCCAATATCCTCCTCGCGAAGGAAGTACTGGGGTTCGTAGTGTCACATTTTGTCGCCAGATAACTAGTGGTAAATACCCACTTGTGTGCTCAGATCCTGCAAGGTGACGGGTTCGGGGTCATATAGTGTTACTGACTTTACTCCGGCCAAGCAAACGTTCTTAGCTGGGGTATATGAGTGCGAGTGTCACATAGTCCTGAGCAAGCATGCCGTACCGATCTCGGCACCAAGACCGTTGAGGCCAACGATCAAGATATTGGAAGTGGCCATCTTCTTCATCGCTTCGCATGCAACTTCAGCTAGAACCAATCAATCAACTTTCTTGTGAGCCTACCTTCATGGCCGAGGACATAACTGGGTATAAACGCGAGATTATGATGAGCGATGGACGCGATGTCTCGTAATGTCTGATATGCTTACAGTTGGCGCGAGTAAAGGCCCTCGTCGATAGCGGCCTCGTCGATAGCGGCCTCGTCGACGTCCATCTTCGCTGCGAGATTAGTCGTTTCCGTCATTATTATATCTGGTCAATAGACAGGTCGAGGTCAAAGTAAAAGATAAGATGTATGCTAGTGGTACTGGGCCCAAGGGTGCTACAGTAATCCACAGCACTGCTCTGACTAAGCTCACACCTTGGAGTTGACACGAGAAAGTGCTCGAACACCACAAAGCAACTTGCATTCTGGAGAACGAGGAACCAACACAAAGGCAAAAACAATATCCGTGAACTATAGCTGAGGAGACGTGACAGTACGTAAAATGTGAGATGAAGCAGACGGGAAGGATGGAAAACAGGAGGGATATAGTAGAACCAGATCAGACCGCTTGTACTAGTAAACCAAACTTCACTCATGGCCGAAGCCTGAGTGTCCACGCAAGGCGTAGCGAGGGCCTTTAGCCCGCTCGAAAAATCCGCTAGGTTCCACCACCGCAAATCAGGAGAAAAATGAAAAGAGCATATGATCTTGAATCGATTTGGAAGAGTGAGGGGAGACCAGGGAGGAGTTGACCGAATTGTCAGGGATCGCGGATCGCCATCAATACGAGCGGAACGTCAGCCTTGAGCAGGGAACCACGATGGGTTCTGTAAAGTGCCAGCAAGGTTGGCCAAGCGAAGTCCGAAGGCGCCGAAGGAACCGTAGAACGATGTACCAGTGGTTCGCCGCATATACGCGAGGTCCGCGCTCGCAGTGGATCCAAGAATCGAGTCAAGGAGATCCTTCGCAGTGGTCCCTGCCTTGAGCTCGTTTTCACGACGATCAGCACCAGGTGCAACTCCAACAGTCCGTGGTTTGAGGCTCACGATGGGGTCATCTTCCGGGCACCATTCATCAGCATCGACGAGTCGGAACTGGGGGATGGGCCTGATTGGCTGCGGGGCATGGATCTCCATCGGTGACTGGATTGCATCAACCGTGACGGGAGCGGCGGGTTGGCTCATGGAAATCCATGCGTCGAGCATACGAGCCATCATCCCGCTCGGGGAGTCCTCGTCATAACCAAAAGGATCAAAATCGCCGCCTGTCTTTATGTGAGCCCGAAGGTATGCAAGCATCTCGTCCCACTGAATATCGGACATGGTCGCGTTCCACCGAAGAGTCTTCAGAATAAACATCTCTGTCGCGTTGAGGATGGCAACTGGCAGGCGAGTAAGGCAACACCTGTAACCGTGTCAGCGCCTGGAGTACCGCGCAACTGACCGACGCGCTCACCAAGTCTTAGTGGAGTAATTCGAGTCATTCACCGCTTTGTCGCCAAGCATGGCGCAGGCGACAAAAGTGCGAAACATGAAGTCCTCTGCGGTACATGCTCCATTATTGTGCAAGTAGCGGAAAATGGGAATGCCCAAGAAAGGCATGTTGTTATCCAGATCCGAATCATCCCTCGTGAGGGCCAGCATGAACCACAGAGCGTGAACAATGACCTGCCCCGGGTTACGGATGTCGTCAATGACACGGCGAATCCTTGATACCACCGATGAGAAAGCGTCAGCCTGGTTTCTGTTGTACCTGATATCAAAGAAACATTGAGTACGAAGCTATGAGAAGAAAAAAAGAGAAATGTAAGAACGCACATGAATCGATGACCGTTCTCAATGTGTGGCTCTAGCACGAGTTTGTGCAACCACTCAACAGTCCAGCTAGACAAAACAGCGACTACCATTGGGTCGTTAGAATAAACTGACTCTGTGACCTCAGGAATAACAGGCGCCGCAGGAATGTCAAGCAGCGACAACTCAGCGGCTTCAGCCAGTGTTTCCGGGGCGCAGATGACCCCACAACGAACGAGGATTTCGCCAGTCCGACGTCTACCCTCGAAAAGCTCCTCGGGGGAGTGTTCCCGTGTTGTGACACTGTTACGAGGACAGGGGATGCCCAAGCCCGGCGGAACCAACGGCGTCGAGCCTCGGTGATAGGTGTTAGTAGCTTCCGAAAGGAAAGCGCCCTCGAGTGGGAGGTCCACAGTGCGAAGGAAAGTGGCTGGGACTTCCATCAACACTAAACTGCTCCTGGAGGAGTTGGGAGATACACCGTGGCTTGGGGTGCTCGTATCAGGGGACACCGGCGAGGGGAACGTTAAAACGGTGTGGCGCCCGTCTTCAGAACGGGGGCGTTCTGTGGCCCACGAGGTCACGTCGTGGCGTGCCACCGCAGTGGAGTGGCCGTGGTTGTCGGCCACGCGGTCAATGTGATCAGCGAAATAGGAACGTGCTTGCGTTAAGTGTATGAACGGGTCGTCCGCGGAGGTGACACCGAGTGTGGCATCATTCTTGAACATGCTTACAACTCTGGATCGAGGCTTGGATGCATCGCTGAAAAACCTTGGTGATGCTAGAGTGGCTGGATCTGGGGATAAAACCCAGAGAGGCTTGTTATAATACTTCATCGGCGCCTTGGAGGGGTGCTCGATGGTGTATTGTTGGGTCTTCTTCGAAGCTTTGGACAGCTTGAATGCAGATAGCATGATGATGGATGAGTGATGGATGATAGCGGTACGAATGTGAGAAAACAAGATGAAGTACGAAGAAAAGCGAGGGGCCTTTTGTACTGCTCCCCCCACTCCAAGAATGGAAAACGCTCTGGCGAGGGGACGCGCCCACAAGTTGTTAGCACAAATTTTGGCAGTGCCGCTTTGACCTTGGGTTGTGGCGGCGCGACGCGTTGGGGACAAAGCGGGTGGTCCACACTGCCGCCACACGCCAAAGTGGGAAGGGGATAGGACAAAGGAAATGTGGACTTTTCAAAAATCCAAAAACAAATGTGGGATTCAACGACCGTCGATAGGTCGAATAAAGCGGGGCGAAGTGGTGGAAAGGCCAACTTGGGGTCCATTGCGTTGTGGACCTCTATTAATCCACACTCAAAAGCCTGAAGTTTTCCGAAAAAGGAAAGTCGTCAGCTCAACGCGTTTTGCGGAAACATCATTTCATCTCCGCGAAAGGTGGTTCCCTTGGCGTCTACAAGCTCACAAAGGATGTTTTTGTTCAGCGTTCTCGTAGGAACCGTGGCGCTTGCTGTGGCACAGGCACATTTAGAGTGCTTGCAGAGTGCTGATCATAAGCGTAGCAAACACACAAGAAAGCGGGCAACTTTACATTCAAGAAGGTCAACGATGGTACATATTCCACACCAGGTACACGAGCGGATATACGTCTACTTGCGATAAAACTAAGAGACGACTGAGTGCTTTGACACACGCATAGGTAACAGGATCACTCACGTTGCGGCGGAAATTGAACCAGAGCGACAGGCATCCTCTGTCAAAGCTACTCCGGAAGCCACTAGAGTGGAGAATCAGTGTCGAACATTCAAAGAACGCAGGCGCATCATGCGTCTCTTACCGTTTGTGTGAGAATTCCCACTCGCGATTCACAATTCTGAACGCAATGTCCTCGTAAGGAGGTCCAGCGCTGAAATGCAAGAGCACGGTGTCCTCGTTGCCTGGCTCCTTGACGATTTTGTACGTAGGAGCTTTTGATTTGTCGATCAGATCCGGATAGAAGATGTTGAACTGCAAACGTGCCATCAGGGCTAGACCCGCTGGAATGTAAGTGTTACATACTTTATACCCTTGCACGACCTTTGGCGGAGGGTTGTCCACGCTGTGAATTGGGAAATCAGCAAACGGGTGATGCAATAATGCATCAAAACACGTACTCATAATGCGTCTGGTTATACTTGTTCCACTCATATCCAGTGTGCACGCGGTTAAAGTAGCGAGGCTTGCGTGGGCGGTATTTGTCTTCCCAGTTGTAAGAGGTGGGGTGTGCGATATTCTCCTCTAGGTTGAATAATTCTTCTTCCTCGTCCAGCTCCCTCTCTGCTTCGGCTCTGTATAATGCCTCGGAGGCGAGATCAGCACCGCTTGCAGCCTCGGGGGCCTCCACCTCCACAACGGGTTGAGCCGTTTTGGGGACATAACGAGACGCGGTGACAGCGCGGCGCTGTTCCAACTAGAGGTGATGGTCAGCGACACACAGTAGATGTAAGGCAAGTAACACACCAGTGCCCGAAGTTCATCCTTTTCCGTGACAATATCAATTTCGCGCTCTTCGGCGTGTAATTGCGTGATGTCAATAAGCGGCGGGCTCATGGAACGGTGGTAAGGTTCCATATCTTCAGGTGAAACGTCTGGTTCGCCAGAAGCGCTACTAGAGACAACGACGCGTGCATCCATTGCGCCTTGCGCCACTGATTGAGCGACGCCTGCCAGGAGTTCTTCCTGTGCTTGTAGTGCCTCGTCGCGCTGGCGCTTCCGAAGTTGCTCCAAACGATTGCGAACAACGACCTCATGCAAACTCTTTAGCTTGGCCTGAATAACGTGTCAATAGCAGATCAAATCCGAGCGTACACACGAGATACCTTTGCCTTCCAAACAAGCAGCTTCTTTAGCAGACCTTCCCAATAATCCGTGTCAACAGGTTCTCCGCTCGCAAGCTTGCCCTGGATCTGCTTTTGGAGGGTAGCCAGGTGTTCGTAGCTTTTACCGACGAGAAGCGCAGTAATATCCGCTTCGACGGCAGCGGCAGCCTCAGTACCCATTCGTTCACTGGCTTTAATCCTGTCTAAACGATCCTTGCATACAACCATCATGTTCTAGTGGGTAGACAATCAGTTGTGAGGATGCGAAAAGAAACTAAACTCCAACGTACAGTCCAAAAGTCCAGATTGACTTCCGAGTCCTCGAGGGTAAGGTAGCGTTCAATGTCCTCGTGCAATTCCTCCACCTGGTCCGGGGATAGGTTCTGATGCAAAAAGTCAGCCTAGATGCAATTTGTGAGAAGGGGAAGGATACGCACGTCGAGGATATTGTAAGGCTCGTCGAGATCAATTTCGAGCCCTGTGTGGTCTGCCTCCTCATCTTCAACCGGATGAACATACCGCAGATTGAGTGCCAGAAAGTCAACGGCTTTCGCTCTCTTCTCTTTAATGCGGATGGCTGCTCGACTACGCTCCTGTTCGAGCTGGAACTCGCCGTCTTTTGCTATCCATTCCGACATCTGCGCTGATTCGGACAGCCTTTGCATCCTAATCTCTTCCTCCTCTCGAATTCTCTGCTCCACTTCCCTCTCCGCTCTCCGTCTGTTCAGCCGCTCCAGCTCCTCTTTAGCCTCCTGTCGTCGAATTGCATCTCTCCGCTGAGCTTCGGCCAACGATAAACCCTGTTTCTTCTCCTTTTCAGTCTTCTTGTGCCAACGGAACTGCTGCCCAAGATTGACGTCGTGGAAAGGATTGTCAGTCGCGCTATATACGCTGAGCTCTGCAACCTGGCGCGCCTCTTCCTCTTCTTTTATCCTCTTCTTTTCGGCCTTCCTTGCCTTTCGCTCCTCCGACTTGTCCCGTTTTCGTCTAGACGATGGTTAGCCTGTGCGTTTGGGCCAAGCAAACCTGAGAACGTACTTCTTTTCTTTCCGGTCGTCGTCTCTGTTTCTACTTGTACTCCGATCCCTTCTACGGTGCGAGTAGTCGTCCCTATCTCTGTCCCTGCTATCGTCTCTTTCTCGCCGACGTCTCGAAGACTCATCCCGATCTCGGTCTCTGCTCCTGCTGCGCTCACGCTTCTTGTAGTCGTCCGAAGTGTCGTGTCTCGAGGGGCGTTTCTCATCTTTGTAGGAACTATGGTGCTTGTCGTCGCGGACCTTGTCGTACCTAGTGGGTGAACGAGGCATAATGATACCGTAGTGGTAACTTGAAAGTAGCTGTAGTACTTGACTTGGATAAAGCGTAAGGCAAGCCTGACACCACTCGGCGTCTATCTCCATTATTAACCAAACTCTCGCTTAGAGCCTTGCACTCGGTTAATTAGCAGCTTCCCAGCAACTCGAAGTACATACATCGCTGTATATCCTTCTCTTTTCTCACTACTCGTCGCAAGTTCGATATATCACTATCTGTTGGGTCCTGGTATATCACTGTATCCGTATACTGTTCACTTGTGTCGAATGCTGTCTGGCCGTCAAGTAGTCTGGCGTGCCCGTTCACTCCGAATCCTCACCCGTAATCTCCGAACTCAAGCACGTTATGAGTACATCCCACGAGAAGAGCCAGATGAAGGCTCATTCATGAGACCAGCGGGTCTTGCGACTCCAAGACAGGTGCGTCTGACCTCTGCCCGGGTAGGCGGCGCTAGGACAAGATGACTCATGCACATATAGCTCGTTCAATACCTCGGCGAATTCGTGGTCGGTCAGGAGAACGCAAAGAAGGTACTCTCGGTCGCGTGTGTTCCATTTCCTTATACCCGCACCGGCGATGGTACTGATGAGTTGCAGTGTGTTCAATCACTATAACCGAGTGCGGGCCAACCTTTCGGCGATTGAAGACCAGGAGGATACTCCGAGTTGGAATGAAATTAATCCATCGGATGGTATGTCCTCGCAGTGCCATCAGTGTGGCAAGCGGAACACTAAATTATGAATCGTAGGACCCTCCGGCGTTACGCCAGCACATATACATCCGCACCCCCAGCGGCTTCCGCCGCCCCAATTGCCACAACAGCCCCGGCATTCGTTCCCACTCTTTGAGAAGAGCAATGTGTTGGTCATGTAAGAAGGCCACTGTTTACATGTGGGTTGTGATCTAAATATCTGAATCCTTCCAGAGGACCAACAGGATCGGGTAAGGATTAGCCTACATCCGTTAGCATGACCATCCTTCACGACTTTAATTCCAGGAAAGACGCTGCTAGCACGAACACTTGCGAGAGTACTAGATGTACCATTTTCAGTCAGTGATGCGACATCATTCACACAAGTATGAATCAATCTCTTGTTCTCTTTACAATGCTAACAACGTTCCCGCCAGGCCGGATGTCAGTCCACCATACTCTGAAAAATTAACTGCACATGCTAACTCCGCATTAGATGTAGGAGAAGATGTAGACATGGCAATTCAACGACTGGTGGGTATCTCTGACTATATACATGATACCCTGCAAATAAACTCACCTTCTTCAGCTCCAAGCAGCCAACTGGGACCCCGTCCGAGCAAGGTACCCACATCCCATCACCTCTCACCTCTTCTTCTTCACCTCACTAACCCCGACCAATGCAGCTCCGGCATAGTCTACATCGACGAAGTTGACAAGATCGCACGCAAGTCTGGCGGAACAGGTATCGAAGGCTCACGTGACGTTGGCGGTGAAGGCGTACAACAAGCCTTGCTGCGCATGATGGAAGGGTCTGTTATCACTGTGCAGGGGAAGTCGTCTGGGCCGCTTGAGCCCCCGCCGAGTGCGGCTGGGGAGGGACGGTCGAGGCCTGGGGCGAGAGGGCAGAGTCCGCCTCCGCGTGAGTTGTATTTTTGGTTAATTTGCGTTGGGAATGCTGACGTCGATGATACCTTTGCTTTGAATTTGATCAGCGCGACCGGATTCGTATAATATCGATACGTCGAATGTGCTGTTCATATTGAGCGGTGCGTTCGTTGGACTTGATACGGTAGTGAAGCGGAGAGTAGCGAAGGGGGTATGTACCATAATGTCTCGGCCGAATATCCTCACGAACTCACGAACGCGTCGCAGTCCATCGGCTTCACGGCCAACCTAGCGCCGAAAGACGAAGATTCAGAAAGTGGGGGAGGTTTCATGCCATTCTTTACGCCTAATCGGAGATCATCACAAAACGTCCTCGACCTGGTTGAGCCTTCAGATCTCGTGAAATACGGGTAAGCCATCACTTTTTTCCATCTTACAGTTTCCGCAACCCTCTAACCCCTAGCACAACCCAGATTTATCCCAGAATTCATCTCCCGTCTCCCCTCAATGACCACCCTCGCCCCACTAACAATCCCTGACCTCCGGCGCATCCTCACCGAAGTCCGGGGTTCCCTCATCTCGCAATACACCGCGCTTTTTGGATACTCAGGCGTCGAGATCCGGTTTACGAGTGCCGCGCTCGATCAGATATGTCGGAAGGCTGCTGAGAGAGGCGGGGGTGCGAGAGGGCTCCGGGGAATTATGGTGCGTAGGTTCATGTTGTTTTTGTGAAGCGCCGATATTGATGGGATGCACTAGGAAACACTGCTGTTGGAACCGATGTATGAGGTGCCGTGAGTGTTTTCTCTGGCTGTTCATTGTCTGTGAACTGACTTCTAATAACCCTTGACGCGTCTTAATGCAGAGGATCGGTATGTGCACTGTTTACCACATGACTTCGTGACTCATATTCACCCCTAGAGCGTTCGCTATGTACTTATCGACGAGGACGTCGTGCTTGGTAAGAAGCAGGCGATGTATTGGACGCGGGGAGAGGGCCCAGGGTTTTGGGCAGCGTGGGCTAACGAGGAACAGTTAGCCACGAAGAAGCAGGTGTAACCTGACCGCCACACATCACATTCGGACTCCTTTTGGATGAACGATTTCATTTTGCTCGCTAAGTACAACAGTGTCTGTATTATCGCATCTCTCACATCGGAGGATTTCATATGCACGTCAATTTTCAATGCGGGGGGACAGGGCACGATCTTCATACAACAAAATTCTTTCCGGTATTTCGTGGACAATCGTAGGTAAATGTTGAACAGGTTGGTCTACATTATCAATGGTTGCGAACGGGGAGTGGAATAGTAAAAGAACAACGGATGGCAGGCAAGCACGAGACGGTGTCGCAGTAGAATAGGAAGAACAGTCTCTTGAAGTGGGTACGAAGATGAAGAAAGAAAGGAAGGCGATGTGGATTGCCAAATCACTCCTCTTTCTTCTCTTCCGAAGCCTCTTCTTCCTTCTTCTCCTCGGCCTCGGCCTTCTCTTCTACCTTTTCCTCTTCTTCGACTGCTTTCACCTCCTTCTCAGGTAGGGTGCCACCTGAGTTGATTAACTGAGCTTCCTCAAACTTCTTCTTGAACTCGCCGGCATCTGCAAAGTGTTTAGAGAGTCACCACATCAACAATGATACTCCGAACTGACTGTCAGAGTTCGCGAAACGAATTGCGAGCGTCTCGGCTGTAGGTGGAGACTCTGCGTAGTCAGCAGCAACCTTCCACACCCAGCTCCTGTCAGAACCAATATTTGGTTGGAGGTGCATGTCAGTGGAGACTATTACGCGCCGTTTGTAAGTACTACAACCATTGATGATCACATAAGGCCCTTACCGACGTGGTTGGCGCAGACTTTGAGAGTCTTGTCGCGTCTCATGACCAATCGGACCTTCTTCGTCTCCTTGTGTTGCAGCAGACGGACATCGCCTGTCCCCCGTTCTTTCCATTCATTACCACCACTGTCAAATCTGAAGAGCTTCGCGCGCCTAATCAAAATCGTGGCGGACGTCGTGAGCGACACCGCCTGATGGAGAAGGGTTCGGGGGTGCGAGACAGATCTACATACATTTTGAAGAGGACATCTTCATCCTCCTCCATGGTCTTTGTCTCGACCTGCTCGGTGAGCTTGATGACGGGCTCGAAATGAACATCGGTCTCCTCGTCCTGCTATAATTCACGATGGATCAGTGTTAGGTTGTTGGTCTCGTGAAATGAGTGGCGCGATTATCTCGATGCATGTTACATCTATCTCGCTAAGATGATGAGCATTGACCTACCTTTGGTGCGAGGGGATCGTTAGAATCTGCCATAATGGAAGTTGTAGAGAAAGTAGTAGTTGTAAAGATTAGTTGAAGGTCGGACGAGGAATAAGAAGAGAATTATCACGATCACTTTTCACGATCACTCTAAAAGTCAGATATCTCCAAATATCCATTGATTTCTTATCGGGACCCCAGATACCCTCAATATCACTTGTATCCGGGGGTCCGTGTCATTGCCCAAAGAGGTTGCCAATGCTTTCAACGTGACACGCATAACCTTGTACGCTGACCAGGGCGAGAATCTAACACAACAGCTGGTCTTTTGTTCTTTAGGAAAAACATAAAATGTCTCTGAGGCAGCACACATCATGGCTGGCGCTTTTCTGCGTCTCTTTACTCGCCGTCCTCCCCACACTCGTTTCTGCTCACAAGATTGACATACCGGCATCTACGAAAGAGTGCTTCTTCGAAGACCTGCACGAACATGACCAGGTGTGTATCCGTGTCACGACCAAGGAAAGTCAATTTTACCCGTAACGACTAGATGACCATCACGTACCAAGTGGGAGAGGGTGGACACCTTGACATCGACTTCTGGGTACGGACTGTATGGACCAACCCCGCCATTCACGCGCTCACTGCAACGACATCTAGCTCACGGACCCAGAAGGAAACGTCTTGACTAAACAAATCAGATACAGCACCGGAACAACGTCAATAACAGCAGAAAAGGATGGTCGTTATGAATACTGCTTCTCCAACCAAATGAGTACGATGGCAGACAAGCAAGTCAGGTATGTGCACTACTTATGCGATGGGAGTATTCAGGACGTGCCCTTTCTGACGTGTAAAAATGCAGCTTTAATGTGCACGGTATCATTTATGTAGAGGAAGATGGTCGGTTTGCTTTACTTGGCATGACTATCGCTGACCGTGTTTATTTCCAGCGGATATCGTCGCACCGGTGGAGCGTGAAATCCGTTCGTTAGCCATCGGGCTCCTGTCCGTTAAGGATGAACAGGAGTACATCGTAGTTAGGGAGAAGAGACATCGTGATACCGCCGAGTCGACCAACGATCGTGTGAAGTATTGGTCCGTCCTCCAGGCAATAGTCCTGTTCTCCGTCGTCGCATGGCAAGTATATTATCTAAAGGTGAGTATTACTTTACATTGTACGTGGGCATGCTTTTGACAATACGATTAGTCGTTCTTTGAAGTAAAGCGCATAATTTGACCTGTATACACATTGGGATCATCGTTTTATACATCCTTCATTCGCGAGACACCTGTTAGGGTCACATAGGAGTTGAACGTCATTTAGCCTGCTGCGCGGTACAATAACTCGCGTCGGAACTACTCCCGCAGTCCAGCCAACGTTAAGAACGATCAAACATTAACAAGGACGACAGTACACGAACATGCATAGATCTAGAGTAAACACTGGATAGCATGTGAAAGACGGAGGATATGCAAAAGATGTTTCCGTCCTTACAACAAATGGGAAAATATGACAGACATGTGGGTATAGTCAACAACGAGGGACACAGCGACAAGGACACAACGGATGAGGATGAGTATATGATAGGCATAGGGGAACAAAACAGGTGAATGAAACAGCGAGGGTTGAAAGGAGTGAGGGTACATCCGAAGGGCATTGCCCTTGGGTATTGAAACAGGGAAGGGAATATCCACTCGCGGAAATGTTCAGCGCCATGTCGGCCTTGAAGTATTGAGTCTCATGCTCGAGTCCGCCGCGCTGATGCTCACGTTTGGGTCTGCAGCGGCTGGAACCGTCAGCATCGCCATACTCGACAATGCATTAGGCCCTTTGACCCTCAATGACCTCGACGCATTGCCAAGCAACGAAAGCCTCTTGGGCCTCTTCGCAGGCGACCTCCCGATAGTCTCCACGCGCCTTGGGCCACTAGATTCTTGCATCTCATCGCTCGACCCTGACGGCTGAGGGATCATGCTCGACCTTCGACGTGTCTTCTCGCTCCGCATAGGACCCACGTTCGACCTCCTCCGCCCGCTCTTGCTTGTGGACGCGTTGAGGCGGGGCGCGGATGTTGGTTGGCGCCGCGAGGGGCTTGCGTTGTGGTCCCCCCTCTTGGGAAGATGGAGCATGGAAGACTCATCATCGTTCCTCGAGAAATGGTTCATGCTCCGGTCAGAAAGCGGTGGTGCCCGGCGGACCGGCGACCCATTCTCGTCCGCCTCTTCAAGGCATCCGAGCGACGACAGGCCCTTCCCCTTGAGGAATCCAGGATCAAGACGACTTGCCCGTGGGCGCTTGTTCGTGCTGGACCGCAGACTCGAAGAAGATGCCGATGCCGTCTCCCGGTTCGGAAGCGCGACGAAACTGAGGTTAAAGCTGTCATCCGTCCGCTCATCTTCCCACTCGCTCTCCGATCCTGCGACTGAGTGACTGCGCCCGATGCTTTCAGCGCTGTCTGTTGACGTGATGGATATCACAGGCGGGGGAACCTCTTTTTGCCCGGCGTCATCGAGGTCGCCTTGGCCTGCTTCGTCCTTCCATTGTACGACCTTCTTCTCCTTGTCAGAGACTCGGCGGTACGGCTGGCCGACGCTAGAACGTAAAGACTTGCGAGGTGATTTGTATGCTCGCCGAGGCGGTGATGCGATATTGTTGAAGGATGAGCGTCGCGATCTGACAGCAGGTGGCAATGATGACCTCGATGGTATGCGGGTGTATGACTGTAGGATGGACTGGTTCGAGAAAGAGTCGATTGCGGAGCTTCCAGCTTGAGCATACGCAGCCGTGGTCTGTCCAAGCAAGACAGCAAACGCGTCGTCGTTCTTCTCTGCGATGGTCTTGAGCGACGCCGCCATCGCCCTTACAGTTCCCTCCATCCCATCCTTGCCGTCCTCTACGGCCGTCCTTAGAAGCCGTGAAGCCTCCCCAAGCACGACAGTGCATCGTCCCACCATTCCCAGGAGGGTGACGACCATCTCCGCTTGTGATTGGAAGGACTCCTTAACAGCATCTTTCTCTGCCTCCGCCCTGACCCGCTCCATCTCTGCCTTTCGCCACTTCGCATCAGCCTTGACGTTCTCGATGCTAACTTCTTCAAGCTTATCAGAGCGACGCTCGCTCACTGCGCGAAGGGTAGCCTCGAACATGCTACGAGAGTTCTGTGAACGGCTGAGGCGTGCGTTCAAAGACGAGTCTGATTTGACTGCCTGTTCTTCGGGACCTGCGAGAGCCTGCAAAAGTGCACGTTCTGCTTCGAGGTCGGGGGAAAGAGGTGACGAAGAAGATGTTGCCTGCGCATCGATCTGAGCCAAGCGAACACGAATGGCGCGAAGCTTAACCTCTGCTGCAGAGATCTTGCCAGCACATGATGCACCGTCGACGATGGAAGCTTGTGTCTGCTCCATGCGCGTCTGCATGTCCTTCTTGGCACGTTCGACTTCACCGTTAGCCTCTGTCTTCTTCCGCTTGACGATCTCGCTTTCGGCGTTGATCTTGCCTGCGAGTTTGGCCTTGAGTTCGGCAACCTCGATGTTGAGGCGGTTGATAGCCTCCACGTATTGGCCGACATGTCTATCAACGTTGACGACGTTGCGCGTGACAACTTTCGTCTTTATTTTCGTCGCACGTTCGGCGTATAGGAGGGTGTTGTGGGTGTCATCAAAGTGTTGTGATGTGGGTGCTATGCAGACGACCATGACAGTCTTGCAGTTGCCACCCAGGGAGAACTTGAGCAACCGGGTGAGCTTGCTGTTACGGTAAGGAACGTGTCGGATAGCGCCTCCGCTCTCGCAGAGCGCGTTGATGCAGTTTCCAAGAGCGAGGAGGGACTTGTTGATGTTAGCGCCCTCGACCATCCGCTGGCCCATGTTGGACGTCGCTGCAGCCCGCTCGCTACCAGCCAAGTCGATGATGGAAAGGGTAGCCATCGTGCGTTGCTCGCTTAGTGCTGCAGTCCGCGGTGCTTGTGTGACGTGTACTTGGAGAACAGCATGCGATCGTGACGACGTCTCGTTCGCATGCGTGGGCGATTGTGTTCGGCGCGAGTTTCCTTGCAGGACGATCTGCTTGACCTCTTCCGCGCTGTTTGGATGCAGTTCGGCGAGACCGACTACTTTGACGGCTTTGTCTTCGCGTATCTGGAGACCACCCCGTGGGGTCGGCATGCCAGGTTCGGCAAGTAGATCGCGGATCTCTTCGTTATAGATCTCCAGGAACGTCACGACCACCTCGGTGTTCCATTCGTCCTTACGATCGTCTATGCGCTGGAAGAGATCGGCCATGGTGAGGTAGATGACGCCCGGATCTCCTTCCGTTCCGCTGATGGTGTGAGTCTTGCCGCATCCCGTTGCCTATAGGAGACGTCAGCAAGAGTAACAGTGGGTATCATGTCTGAGATGCGCGTACGCCATATGCAAATACAGTGGCATTATAGCCATCAAGCAGGCCATTAAGTAATGGCTTTGCAGTAGAAGCATAAACCTCTTCCTGCCGTGCTTCCCCATTGAAGACCCTATCAAACATGAATCTCTTATCTTTGTACCGCTTCGTTCCGGGGGGTAAGAACCCCCTTTCAACAAATGCGCGGGTCTTGTCTTTCTCGTCAGGATCGAATGTAAGGATGCGATCGTCTACTATTTGGACGATGTCACGTAGGGGTGCTGTAGCGGTGACTGGTTTACCGGGTGTTGCGAGTGTTCCGTCTCCGCGGATTGTGGTGTCATAGCATGGTTCAGGAAGGCGAGCAGCCTCCCATGAAGTAGGAGGTCGTACGCGTACTGGACATATGGCGTCTGTTGGATTTCCTACAAAGGGTGTAATTGAGGGCAACATACCTGCGACGGTAATTGATCCGGCAGCAACCATGAATGATGATAGCTGGTGTTTTTAATACAAGTAAACTGGTATGTAGAAGTTGTTTGTTCGTCGACGAACGAATGTCGCGCTCGTCGTTGTGGTCGTCGCCAAAACACAGAGAAAATTCAGTGACAAGAGCTTTGGAAACAAACTTGGCAACTGTTGGACAAGTTCAAAACTCAACTTGACGCGTCCCGCCAATGTATCACGTGATCGTGCTTTGATCTCATCCACCACCATCATGTCCACCGTAGATAGTATTACTGACATAATTATCGTACAGTCCCCAGCAGATTTCCATGTCCATCTGCGACAGGAGAAACTATCTGAACTGGTGACGCCCCATGTCCGCCAAGGGGGATTCGATCTGGCCTATGTTATGGTGAGCGATCTCGTGTAGATCACCATGGATCGACCTCAAGCCAGATCTAGCCCAATCTCAGACCTCCGGTCACAAAAACCGAACAAGCGGTAGAATACAGAGAAAAACTGAAAGCAATCGATAGCAACGTGGACTATCTCATGACCCTCTATCTTTCGCCCGATCTGACCCCTGAAGAAGTCAGGAAGGCGAAACAGGCAGGCGTCGTCGGCGTCAAATCGTACCCGAGAGGTGTAACTACGAACTCGGACGGGGGAATCGAGTCGTACGAGGTCTATTACCCCGTTTTCGAGGAAATGCAAAAATGCGATCTCGTTTTGAACCTTCATGGAGAAGTCCCATCGGATGCTGCCTCAGTAAGCAGGTGGTGAAAACCTTTCTCGCAAGCCGTTGAAGGAGACACTTCAGAATACTTGTGTGCTTAACGCCGAGGAGACCTTCCTCCCACACCTGAAAAAGCTTCACGACGCCTTCCCCAGGTTGCGTATCGTACTCGAGCATGCCACTACCCGGGCAGCAGTCGAGGCCGTCAAGTCACTGGGCGATACAGTGGCGTGCACCATCACGGCGCATCACCTCGCCATGACAGTCGATGACTGGGCAGGTCAGTCTTGGAATTACTGCAAGCCTGTCGCCAAGTACCCGAGCGACAGACAAGCGTTGCGTGATGTTATAAGAGAGGGTATGTATCACTTCATCTCCCATCAGGGGCTGGAAGTGGACTCATTTATGATCTTCAGGTCATCCAAGATTCTTCTTGGGATCAGATTCGGCGCCGCATCCGGGACATACGAAGTCGGTCGCAACACCAACCAATCCATGTGCCGCAGGAGTATATACATCACCGATTCTCTTGCCTTTTGTTGCTCACATGCTGGAGTCATTCGGCGCGCTTGACAAGCTCCAAAACTTCGTGAGCGATTATGGACGAGCCTTCTATAGGCGCCCTCCGAGCGCCAATGCTCGTCGAATCGTACTGCAAAAGGTAAAGGGTATCAAGGTCGAGGACACATGGGTCATTGGTAACGTGAGCGTGACGCCGTTCTGGGCAGGGAAAGAGATCGGGTGGAGGATCAGTGATGTCAGTCACCGTTGTCGAAAACTATCCCTTGCTGTACTAACCCTGCAGTCAAGGCCCAGAATATTGCAGCGTGAAGGCGCACAGCGTGGGGTGTGATTACCGGTATTGCGATGAGGTTACGAAGTGGTGAAGGGTATTGTTTGCTGTTAACACCTTGTAACATTGTATATCATGATGAACGCGGATGGCGGCCCCCTGTCGAGAAGCTACTTAGTGTGAGGCACGGCCGGAAAGCGGTACAAATGCGGTGCCGTTGGCTGTGTGATAGACGCCCTTGAAGCCGTCGTTTCGCCCTGGCCGTATCTTCGGTCTTTCAACAAGGTCATAGCCTGTTAATGGAAGAAAGTTTTGGTAGTAACTGTGGATCGTTGTTATTACGATTTTGATAACTTTTGCTTCTGAGCGGTGTGCTCCCACCCCTCGTGAGCAAGCAACCAACGTGACCACGAGCCTCTTTATTTGCCCTGTTGTCTTTCCCTGCCACGGTGATTGTCAGTGCGTGTAAGATCGTTAAAGAACTGTCTTCCGGCTCTGTGAAGGCACTGTTCCAATCCATGTCTCCATTCTAGCTGTGTCGAAAAATACCACCACCCACTCACCACGTTTCGTAATGCGCGCAGACGGAGCCGACGGTCATCATGGTGGTGCACGTGAGAGTTCGTGCTCTCCAACACCAGGTAGGTCCCCAAACTACTACCAAAGTCGAGGTAAACGGACGAATGATCGGAACACCAGCTAGTTATCCTACGAAACGACCCAACGCAGTTCGTGAAGAGTCAGATTTTACCTTGTCGTACTATCAATCTGCCGACGCTGGCCGGAGTCCAAGCCCATCACAGTATCACATCAATTATGACTGTGACATGGCGCGAACAGACTCAGGGTCTCAAACAAGTCCCCGCTCGCTACTGTCGTCCACCTCCACGTCATCAACTTCCGCTTCCGATTACTCTTCAGAATCGACGAAAGAGTCTCCTGCCACGCGCATAAATCTACATTCAGTTCAGCCACGCGCCGCATCGCCTTCTGCAACCGGTGCTCGCCGCCGGACCAGCATTCCCTCACAGGGAGGCACAGACAGAAGGCGCCTCGCTATTATACAGATGGACACGCCGAAACCACCCCCACAGAAGCAATACACGGAACACACTTCCTGGACTTCTGACTCCGGTGGCTCTCCGTCCAATAGCCTACGTTCCCGGAGGGGCCTCGAGGGGGGTCTAGCATTGGTTGCACCGCCCGACGCGTCTCCCCGAAGCTATACGGCTTTGACACCACCTATGTCCGCCCCCATGTCAAATCCTCGACCTTCCCTATCCGCGCTCCATCCTGTATCCTCTTCCAGTAACCACACTCGATCGACTTCGGAGGCAGTTGGAGTATCCACCAAAGTCTTCGGTCACGTACCCCGTAAGTCTTCTCGCGAGGTCGCCATCATTGGGACCACTGGCTTTCCTGGAGCATCTGCATCGGTTCCACAGCAACGGTCGAACACCTCACCTGCCACAGAGGCACTCAAGCCTCCGTTATTTCAGATGCCGCAGTCGAGGTCACCGTCTCCCGGGACTTCTGAGATCTCTGACTCCAGCAGCTCAGCCAACCGTGCTCGTAGGAGAAAGGATGCCCTTGCACCTGGTGTCAGCCCCATCAAAGAGCTCAAGGAAGCTTCCACTCCTGTGCGTACGCCAAACATAGGCGAGTCTAAGCATATAAGCGATCGCGTTGCTGGTCCTATCGTCATCAACCTCTTTCCTGAATCCCCATCACCAAGCTCAAGACCTTCAAGCCAACTGTCTATCTCGCAAGAAACAACGTCTTCCAGAACCACCCTTTCTAGTCCTATAACACCATCAACAGCATTCACTTCGCCCACATCAACAACTCCTTCACCATACTTGTACTACCAACCCGGTCTCCACGCCACCGCTGGTCCTCTTCCTCCCCCACCAATGGCTGTCTTCAACATTGACCCTAAAGCACCACCCCCGCCACGACCTCCTAGACACTCGCCTATTCGCAAAAAGGGCGACATGGAGGCCATGAAGCAAGCTTTGCAGCTACCACCACATGTGGCTGCTGCTCTGAAGACCAAGTCATCGTCACCATCATCAGGCAACAACACCGTCCCCTCCAGTCCGCCAAAACCAAGCACTCCGGTTCCTATCGTAGTTCCACCTCCCAAGGATAGGGACACCAGCTCCAAGTAAGGGCTCACACGTTCTGAGCAAACCTAAGCTAATCCAACTATAGATCCAGCACCCCTGAAAGCGTCAAGCTTGTTCCCAACCCCAGTCACACACGGGAAGGCGCATTCCCTCCATCAAGATTATGCAGCTTAGATTCGGAGCCTGTGTCAACGACTCCTGAATATGTCACTATCTCGTTACCGCGTCCAGATTCCATGGATGATCTAGTGGCTTCTGTTGGCCACGCGATCGACGATATGGGCATCATGAGCTCCAGTGACGTACCGCCACCAAGCGTCGTCGAGCCCCCTCGTCGTCATGAAGGGCGAGGCGGCAGACAGGGACTTGAGATCCGACGGGACGAGAACCGTATCAACGTTAGTCCCAGCCCAAGTCCAGAACGACCACCACGCGGCACGCCACTTCCCTCCCCGCCTCGCTCGGAAGAGAGTGCAGCACATAGCTGGGTGGATCCTGACAAGACGCTTACGTTTTCTGAGGAAACGCTGCCACCTCTTCCCGCCAAGAACGATGCTCCACACACGGACACGAAGACTTTCAAGAACGCGCTCAATATCAAGCGGTTTTCATCTCTCCCTCGCACGCCGTCATTGATGTCACTGAACCGCTTATCTACTGGAAGCAAGCGGTCATCTAGGACACCTTCCCCATCAGTAGTTCATTCGGTCACGCGGCCTAGGCCACCCGTGCGGAGGACTAGGTCCACATGTCCATCTGCCATGTACTTCGCCGATGTGATCGTGAAGAAGAGTGCCTTGGAACGGTCTACGGGGTACGCTAACAAGATCAATGAGCTATACAACTATGACTGCGGTCTGGGTGACTGGGTCGCTGAGACCAGGCACAAAGGTAAGCCGGAAAGTTACCACATTCCGGAGCATAACTGATCATCTTTCATCACCAGCACTCCGCCCACAGTCGTCAGCGAAGCGTGCCAGTGTGAATGCCTCGGGAAAACCTCGTGCACCCTCCACTTCGTCACCATCTATTGCTCCACGTCATATCTCTCAATCTTCTACCGATTCAGGCGTCACGTTCCCCAGAAGGGCTGATGCTTACTCTGCCACTGACCTCTCCGCGCGTACCGCTGGGGATAGGAGCCCACCCAACGCCCCACCCCCTCTTCCTTACCCCGCACTAGCCAGTGCACCACGCAATGGACCCTCTAGAGCGTCCACAATCATAGCAACATCGTCATCTTCGTCCACTCGTTCGATCGTTTCGCCTTCTTCAGCTGCAAAGTCTCCGGGTAGCTTCTTCGCTTCACTTGGGCGCAAGACGAGTCTCAAGAAGGAGAAAGGTGCACCTCTTACGCCTCCGTCGCCTGCGAAGGTGCTCTCCAAGAGCCCCCCTAGGACTGAGCCAACTCCTCGTCCAGTCAATATACCCATCGCACCATCGGTACCCGGCGGCCCTCGCGCGCCTCCCAATCGCATTCAAAGGTCCCAAACTATTATCATTGCTCCACAGAACTCGATGAATGGAGGGAGCCCTCAGCGCTCAAGTACAACGATAGCGCGTCGGCCCTCACTTTTCGGCGGTCGCGGGAGCGCCCCGAGTACGCAAAACGATGCGATGTCAGAAGCCGACTTCAGTCACCAAGTTGATAAACTCGCTGCTCTCCTGCCAAAGGCTGATAGAAATGTTCTCGCCGTTTACCTGCGTCGCACCGGACAGGACTTGCTTGCTATTGGTCAGTACCTGGAGGATGAGAAGAATGGCACCCTTCGCTATGCATGATTGATGCTGCTGCTCCTTCGCTTTCTCCCATCTAACCTCATCTTGTTTCACTCGTTTATGCTATATTTTCCTTGTTGCTTTCGATGCACTTGATATCCATTGTGCAGTACTCTAATAATTCACTGTGGACATTGTGATTCGAACTCGTCGTATGATACATGTATTATTTTTGTGATATGTTTTCCACTTGGTCTAGACACCTGACGCGATACTTAACATTATGCTAAAGCTGTTCAAACGGTTCAGAGAAGGAAATAGTAAACCGAAGAAACCCGGGCAAGTCGTCTGCGTCGTCTGCACTACCTGGCGGGTTTGAAGCCACGTTTCGTCGGAGGGTTGAAGGCTTCAAGCAATGGGTTAGAGACTGCACAGTAAACAAGATTGCTCTCGTACGCCGCTGTTGAACTTGGTGAGATCTTGATGAACTCGTTCCCCATCCACTCGAGCCGGGAGGAATTCCAGGATGTCGTCCACGAGCAGTTTGTGGAAGAAGCATGTTCTCGACCTCACTTTCTGATCGATCGGAAAGAGAAGTGGCCTTGAAGGAACGATCGCCAGTGTTTAGGGGTTGACGTTGTAGGCTGGCAGTTCTTGTTGGCGCAATCGACTGGGGGGCGTGTGACCACGGACGACCTTGCTGCATCCCGAAACCCCCTGGCATCGTGTGATTGGCAAGAGGCGTCCGTTGGATCTGGTATGGGGGTCAGAAGCCTGAGCACTGGGATCTGTAAGCTAGAGGAGGCATTTACTCTATTGGCTTCCATGCCGCCTAAGACCGTTCCGATGTTGACCTCCCCAACTGAGGGCCTCGTGTTTGCTTGGTTGTCTGAAATTGATCGATTGAATGGGTTGAAACTATGTCCAAGAGGAGCGGCTGAGCGAGAAGCGTCTGGCGCAAGAAGCGCCTTTCTCCTGGCCTTGTCGTGTTGAGCCTACAGTGACGATTCAATAACCGATTTCTGCTGCATTTGATCGATGCAACCTTAAGCTTTTGATATTCCTTTTCCCTCTCCCGTGAGGCATCCTGCAACTCGTGGGTTTTGCGCCTTTCTAACTCAAGGTCCCTCTCCAGCTCTGCTCGCAAAACAGGATAGATGAGTAGTAACTCATGAGAATATCTTTTTTACCTGCGACCTTGTTTCCGAGAAGGTTGATCTCCCCGTTTGCTGTGGGTCATCTCGGGAGTCGATCGGGATCCCATTACAGCTAAGCCTACCTTCTCTGATAACGTTCTCTAACTGCTTCTGTAGTTGGGCATTCTTGTCATTAAGGTTGCGGGTGACGGCTTGCTGAAATGAACTACGTTGCGACGTGCGTGCAAAGAACCGTTGCGGATTAGCGGAGGGACTCACTTTTCCTGGTGAATTTGGTATTGCCAGAACGACAGCGCGCTTCCCGAAGATCAGGTTTCGATGAGACTTAATGAGAAGAAGCCTAGTTGCACAAACCGACTGCAAATCTCCAAGATAATGGATGGGCTGAGTCCAGAAAGCACAGACTTGTCGGAGAGTCAGATTGGGTCAGAGCAAAGGCGCATATACGCACCGTTTTGTAGTCATTAGACGGATGCAGAGAGCAAACCTGTCTCTGGTTTAGTTGGCGACAAGATATGGATAGTTCTGCTCCATACCACGACGTCATCTCTATCAGAGGTCATCAGAGGGTAGATACCGTTCTCCCCAAATCCTACGCGATTGAACGCAATCACTCACGGTTCGGTGAGTGAAGTCTCGCAGGCTATGACTGTCAAAAAGCGGCAAGGAGAGAACGTGAGGATTTTCACCTGGGCAGAGGCGGGAGGCATTGAACAACTCGTTGGCGCATTCCACTGTTCGCAAGCGTCGGATGATGTGCTATCATCAAACACCATGATGTCTCCCATTCACATACCACAAAATATGTGAGAGCCTATACCCGTGCTTTGTAAGATTTGGTACACATCACTGGGCTCTTGAGAAGACTTACATGTTGTCTGGGCATGCGTAATGCCAGGTACCGGTCAAATTGGTATCACAGGGCCTTCTTGTTTGCTGCTCACCACAACGGCCTTGTCTATCAACGTCTTCCGACAACTGAGTCGATTGCACCTCAGGTCCGTATCCATCGTCTTGCCTAGGGACTAAGGCGGTGGCATGTGGATGGAGGTCAAAGGTAGCTCGTAAACCTGGCTTCAACTTCTATTATGCTCTGGCACGCAAAGGGGCTTGTCCAAAAATGGAAAGTTCCACCAAGGAACCTCGGTGATCAAGGGAAAAGTAGTCTTTAATTGCAGGGCTTCCAATCAACCCAGAGCGAGATAACAAGTCTAAAAAACAGAACAAGTACAAAGCAAGAATTCAAAAGTGCATGACAGCAATCAATGGTATCATCAGTAAGTGTCCTTGTCCCACGAACTCAACACGAATGCAATAATTAGTAGCTGATGACGATGGCAGTATAAGTCCTGGTAAGGTGCAATGAAAATGCAGGATTATCAAGGCCTCCACAATGAGTGTCGGGCTGGTGTACTGGGTATGCTTGTGCGAGGACGATGAGTGGGTGGTTTTGAGGGCGTGACCGGACGAATTGGTGGTGCGTCTGGACCTGCACGCCTCATGAATTGCAAAGGGGCCAGTGGAGACCCTGATGATGGAGTAGACTTCACAGATTGAGGACTGCGGGGGCCCGGTGTTGAAATTGTAAAGGAGGGAAGGAAAGGACCGCGGGGTTCAGGGGTTTCAGGGGGAGGGGGTGATGTAATGATCTCCGGCGCTTCTAATAAAGTGGCAGAGCTAATCCATTTCTCTTCTCGGTGTCGAGGTGACCCGAATCGAGGCGGTGAGTCAGAAGGCATTATGCGGAACATATCTGCAAAATGATTCTTGATGAACCTGAACGGATGTAAGTGCAAGCTAACGAATCGTGACTTCAATACACACTTGGAAAGTTCTTGCCAACCACCGCCAACGCGTACCATGACAGTCTGTGATCGGAGGATGCGGCAGAAGCAGAGCTTGGGTTCTTGATCGCCAATCCAATACTTGCCACTCTGATCCTTCCAGGTATCAGCAACGACTTCGACATTGATATTCACAGGGAGTTTGTTGACAACATCGCCGACAGCGACGTCAAGCTTGTTTTTTGGATTGGCAATGTATGTCTTTTTAGGGGCAGCCTGAGTCTTACGAGGTGGTGTCTGAATTCTGCTTGAGGTCGGGAATGACTGCCTGGGCGCGCGTGCCCACGTTGACATCGATGACGAAGGACGGGTGGTCGTGCGCGAATTTGCTGACAAATCTGAAGGCGTCGGAGATGCTCGTGATCTGGTTTGAGCTCGCGGCCGTAGCATTGGAGGTGGAGGTGGGCCAGGGCTCGCAACGTTCGATGATAGGCTGGTAGTGCGCTGCCGAGAAGCGAAAGTGGAACTGTACAAGGAGGAGGATGGGGCCGGCGACGCTGAGACCATAGGCCCAGAAACGGAGCGGCTGGTATCTACCGACACCATTGATAACTTGCTCGATGATCGGCGATGCGTGTCTGATGTGCCAGATACTGCGCGTCGCGAAGATGGATGGCTAGGGGTCAAGAACTTGCCCCGGGTAGCTCCTCTCACTGAGAGACTCGAGTACCCGCTAGCCTTCCTGCTATGGGAGGCAGAAGCGCTCGGGCGGCTCGCTCCTGAGTGAGAGCTTACAGCAGACACAGATGCACTACTGTCCCGGCCAGAGCTGAGGACACTCGACGGCCGCGACTTTTTGCCTACCACGCGATCGGTAC
The DNA here is from genome assembly GCA_000827185.1 of Hydnomerulius pinastri MD-312. NCBI lineage: Eukaryota > Fungi > Basidiomycota > Agaricomycetes > Boletales > Leucogyrophana > Leucogyrophana pinastri. The sequence goes on from KN839835.1 coordinate 1,609,511, forward strand.
CCATTTCTTCGAGCTCTATCCAAGTTTGCTGGACACGTTGATGTTCGGCAAGCGCGCGTGCATCATCTTTGACAGGGTCCAAGTATGTTGTCACCTGTACGACAGCACGCCTGGTGAAGCCAATGCGAGCACTGAGCTGCTCTTCCGGAGGTAGCCGCGGGGTTGAGATGTGTGTGCTCGATAGCGGTCCGGCTGGAGTCGAAGGGTAGCTATCAATGTGCTCCAAGAGATCGCTGAGGGCCATATCGCACTTCTGAGCAGCGTCTGCGAGGTCTGCCAATTGACGAATGCGCTGCATGAGGTCTTGCGAGGCTTCAACTTCGGTCTGCAACGATCTAAGCTCCAGGTCTGTGGCCGGCAGGAGAGCCGACGAAGGCAAGGCAGCAGACGCGGACAGAATGGAGGCGAACCGAGCGTTCATCTTCCCGTATTGCTCTAGGGTGGGTAGCTGAGCTGACGAAGCAGAGGCTGCTGGTGGTCTTGCAACCTCGTTGATGCTGATGGATCGGAGACGCTTTCTTAATGCGACGATCTTGTCCAGCAGCTCGTTCTTCCCTTGGCTCTTTGTAGGTGACGGTGAAGGGGCCACCCGCAACCCAAAAACATCTAGAACAGTATCAGAAGTATGTACTGACAGAAGTCAGACGAACACTAACCTTCATCCGGGTGAGTGGGAGTGATAGGAGTAGAAAATACGGACATGCTCTTCTTCCGAGCATGTTCCGACACCTTTGCTCTGCCCTTGTTACTTTGGAGCTCGCGGTCCTCCTTTTCTCGTTGCTCTCGGAGTCGCTCAGCCTTGAGATGCTCTTCTTCTGTCCTTGCTCTTGCTTCAGCCTCAAGACGTTCACGTTCTTCACGTTCTTGAGCCTCTTGGAGTTCTTTCAAGGCCTGCTGCTTCTCCGCATCGCGACGCGCCTGTTCCTGGCGCATGGCCTCTTGGTGTTCGCGTTCTTCCTGTTCCTTGAGCAAGGCGGCTTGGCGTTCGCGTTCTTCCTGCTCCCGAAGCTGTCTCTCGGCTTCCTCATGAGCGAGCTGTTCGCGTAACTGTCTTTCAGCTTCCTCGCGAGCGAGTTGCTCTCGAGCAAGCCTTTCCGCCTCTTCCCGAGCAAGCCGATCAGCCTCCTCCCGAGCAAGCCTTTCCGCCTCCTCTCGGGCAAGTCTTTCCGCCTCCTCCCGAGCCAACCTCTCCGTCTCCTCTCGGGCAAGCTGCTCGCGTAGCCTCCGCTCCGTCTCGACGAGCTCCAGCTCCCGAAGCCGAGCTTCCTCCAGTAGCCGCTCCCGTTCTTCCCGCTGCCTCCTCTCTTCCGCTTCCTTCTCTCGCTGGATGCGCAGGGCTTCAAGTCTCCGAGACTCATGGAGCAAAGTCTCCGAAACCTCGCCTCTTAGCATAGCTGCACGATCGCCCCATGAGTTGACCTTGATCTCGAGGTCGTCCACCGCCCGTCTGCGTGACGCGAGCAACGTCTCATGGAGATGCATATCGTGCGAGGCGGGTATAGATTCCATCTGGCGAAGAGACTCCCTGATTAAGGAGAGCGAGCGAGAGAGGCGTGAGCGGTGCTTGGTAGAGTGGCCCTCCACATCTTGAGACAACGTCTGCAGCTGTTCCAGCTTCTCGTCGCTCTTTGAGATAGAGGAGAGGGTAGAGCGGAATGACTCGAGTTCTTGCGAGACTGCGCGTAGGTCGCCCGAAGCAGAAGATATGGCGGCGTCAGCGTCTTTAGCCATTCGAGCCAGTTGGAAGTGGTCGGCTTTACGCTGCAAACCTTCCATTTCTCCAGCAAGCCGCATGACGAACGAGTTGCAATCAGCGCGAACGCTGTCGTCCAGACTTGTAAGAGTAAAGGGAAGTTCGATGGACATGGGTAAGTGAGGTGAACCGAGTCGGAGGTCAGCCGAGGAGAATTTCTTGCGGATGAAGGTGGTGGAGCCTTGCTCGCGAGGACCACGAGATACGAAAGGTACACGCGCGGCAACGCTGTCCGTAAAAGCCTTAGCAGATTCACGGAGAGAATCGGTATCTGCTTGCAGCTCTGACTGCGTCTCCGGAATACGTTCGGGAGACAGATCGCCCGATAATGCGTCTTCGATGGAAGCATCGTACCGAATTCTGAGATCCTCAATCCGCACCGTCAGTTCGTTAACTTCTTCGCGAAGCGAAGCCATGACCCCCGACTGAGACCGAACTGCGTCCAAGAGGTGCACCATCTGCTTGATGCTCTCCAGGCGACCCATGAGGCCATCGGACGTCTGTGTGAGGAAGCTGTCCAAATGTGTTTCCAGAGAACCCGATAGAGAAGCTAACGGGACGGCGACGTCTTGAGAAAGAGTCTGTCGTACATTGTCAAGTTGCTCGAGGACGTCTAACGAGGGGGCTGAGGGAGTGAGAAGTTCAGGTTGGGGCGTCTCAGGTGTCAAGGGTTCCGTGCTGGTCTCGACTCGCTGCTTCCACCGTTCCCTGTCCATCATCTCTCCGACTTCACTCTGGATGCTCTGCAGCTCCCTCAGAGCACCGTCCATGATCGACCATACCTTACGTACGACTCGGAGGCGACCCACCCGCGCATTGACGCCGTCGATGACAGAAAGGGCCCTGTCTCGCACAGATATGAGGGCATCCAATCGTTCGACCGCGTTTTGCCTGTACGAGGGGTCGATGCAGGGGCGTTCCAAGTTAAGAAGAGCCAGCTGGTACGAGCATATGAGCTTGTCGACACTGGAATTGGCCTGCTCTGCCTCCTGTAGCACCGCGGGGAGTAAGGTAAGGAAAGCAGCATGTGCGGTCGGCTGCAGGCAAGTTTCAGATGACAAGTCTGGCGGGGACCCATCCCCGTCGCAAGCGCTGATGCCGTTAGAGAGCCGGTCGATAAGTGTACTGAACAAAGACAACATCTCATCAGCAGTCTGGGAGAGGGTGTCGACCTCTCTGACTGCATCGTAGTTGGAGCGATACTCTTTCGAGAGGGTGTCGACTTTAGAAACCAGGTCTACAGCAGTCGCAAACTCAGCGGACAGATTCTGGACAAGAGAGTTGTTGAAAGGTAGCTGCTCCGGGAATAATGGATGCGTCGGTCGAGGGAATAAACTAGGGTTAGATAGCGGGTTTCCGCGCAATGCCAGGCGTTTGACAAGAGTATCCGCACGAGACGCAAAACTTGCGCTTTGGCGGGGAGTGGGGTGGTATAGCTTGGCTGTCTCGATTTCTTCGAGGAGATTCTGTGCGGCGCCTTGGTCCTTCATGGTCTCGACGTAAAGTTCATCAGCCCTAGCAAAAGTAGTCAATCTCAGGTCTCGTATTTGGGAGAGATCAGCTTACTTTCGCCATTGCGTCACGGTGTTCATGACAAACTTGCCGACGTCTTCCATTTCGTTGATGCCCTTCTCCTCGAGCCTATCCTGTTCGTCCAAGAGCTCCTCTGGTACAGGCTTTCGACTATTGTCTATCAGCTTGTCAAGCGCCTTCCCAGCGGCGGCAATCTTGCCGTGTCTGAGAGCTGACACTTTGCCAGCGAACTGGGCAGCATCACGAGAGAGTAGTTCTGCGAGCTTAAAGCGCGCAGTACGAGAAAAGCCAGCGCCCGAAGTCGCGGACGTGTCTGAAGCCATGGAGGCAATGGATCCTCGTCGTGCAGACGGCCTTTCCTCAGGCTTTGCCATGACTTCGTAAATGTTTGGCGACCATCTAGCTCGAGTAGCAAGGAATGTCTGTATGTCTGCTAGCAGCTTTCGGAGGTCTGTCCAAGCTGCATTTCGTTGTTCCTCGAACGTAAGTCGTACACCGAGAAGGTCGAGGCTCTCTGAGCGGTCTCGGAGGAGGTGGAGGAGCTTGTCCAATTCATAGATGGTAGTGAGGGTGAGCTCGATGAGATCAGTGTCCTCAGGGGAAAGGTGACGTTGTGTGGCGGCTGCCATTCGCACTCAGTAGATGTGGGCGAGCGGGTACATGAAACAAACCTTTGGTGAACTTTCTAAGCTTCTTGAGTTCCCCAGAGTCGAATATTTCGGTTTCCTTCTCGATTCTGTCGTGCTCCGCTAGCCACTCTCGAAGCTGTTCGCGCGTGGGTAAACCGGCGGGGATAGACTCTGAGGATGTTCTCAGGTCGTCGACGCCCACGAAAACTTCAATAGGCGGAAGTTTCTCCAAAAACTACAGGGCACAGTCAGGAGAGTCCGGTGAGAACAATCCGAGAACACCCACTTTGATTTTCACTTCTATCCATGCCTTCCGCTCACTGAACGCCTGAAGTTCGATCACCTCGTGGGACTCGAGGGTCTCTTCCTCTGTATTCTGAGGATCATGTGTCTCCTCCTGCTTAATGTCGTTCGATTCAGTGCCAGTCAAGGCCTGTTCTTTGACAGCAGTAGGAGGCGTGCCAGACGCCATATCGGGGCTGAGTTCCTGCGAAACCGAAGTAGCAGTGGTGTCGGAACTTGGCGTGTCGGAAGACATCCTATAGGATTAAGACGGGTAGATTAATAGATGAAAGATTAGCCAGAAAAATGCAGCATCGCCCAGGACGATTAGTCGCTGATAGCAGAGTCTTGTAGACTCTTTATTAGCTGGGACTTGACCTGCTGCAAACCTGGCGTTATCCTGCACGAATACAACGAGGCCGTTCCTTCTCCACCGTGACCGCTTCCATCCCGAGTATTACCTAAGCCACTCGGATACCACCACCAAGCTGTCCTCCGCGCAACGATACAGCCTATACACACGGTACTAAGTCCCATCAGATACCGGTTGTAGCCCCCCAAGATAAATAGCTCTGGTTCATCATTTATGGACACCAGAAACGATCTGCCGTCCACCCAAGCACCTTCTAACGATGTTCCCATTACGGTAGCCCCCGCAGCGAACAGTGCTTCTATGATAGCAAACGATACCCCCCAAAGGGATAACATTCTCCTAAGACGACCGGCAATCACTACCTTTGTCGTCCTCGCCACGTTCCTCACCCCTTTCGCTGTCCTTCCCTATGTACTGAACCGAAGGCGCACTTCCCACTTGTCCACGAAGTTGGACCAATTAGTGGCTAGTAATGCCGCGCTCGCCAGGAGTCTCTCGAGGTCTCTGCACGAGAAAGCTCTGAGGAAAGAGGAGTTGAGGCGTGCAACGTCGTTACTAGAGGAGGCGAAGAAGGAAATACATTTCTTGCGCCGCGATATATCGCAGATCCAGGCCCAGCACGAAGCTTTCGAGATCACCTCCCGCAGTGAATTACAGGGGCTTTTGGCAGAGAGGAAGCTGATGAGGCAAGCAGCGCTCACTGACCTACTACTTAAGCATGGGCCTTGATACCACTTCACTCACATCTTTATAGGGAATGTCTCGATGTACTTCCGCGGCTTGGGATATCGCTTGCCGATATCGCGGCATTCATGCATGAAGTAGAGCTTCATCAGGGGCTACCTTCGTCGGCGATGGATGACCACGGCGTCGAGAAGCTGCGCATGCTCGCTCTCAAGCTCCAGAAATCACCTGCCGGAAATAAGGTAGGCTCTTGACCAGTATACGAGTAGTGGCCGGGTCTCATTCAGGGGTAGGCCGACTCCTGACGTTCGATAGGCCCTACGTGGCGTGGACGACTTCGCGATGCGTTACATTTACCCCTGGGACCACATGGGTTGTAGTTTGGCGGTTGTAGGATACAGGAGTTTTGGATCCAACTGTATTTTGTGTGGAGAGCGGACGAGGCATGGATGTAGCATTGTATGGATAATCTATTCTTTCTGTATCTGCAACAATCACTTTGTCAACAACGACAGCAACCGAAGAGCAAGGGTAACGACAGTAAATGAGTGTAAAAGGGCTACAAGTACAGATGGAAACAACAAAGATACACTGAGAAGGGTAAACAGAAAACAGGGATACAAAGCTCGACGAAAAAGAAAAACCAATACCATCCGGAAATCGTACACGTAATATAAATCTCATGTGGACAACCACAGTTTGTACCACTTTCGCTTTTTCTTGGGAGGTGGTGGGGGTGGCGCATCTTCGAGGGGTGATGGTAATCTGCGAACGAGTGCGATGTCAGAAACAGTAGGACACCAGTGTAGATACACGTACTCGTCAACAAGTACCGGATATTCCTTCCGTAGGGAAGCGATAGCCTGTGTGATCTGGGCTTGATAAGCCAGTCGGATGTTATTGGGAATGGGTATCTTGCGCCTCCAGATGGCCACGCTGTTTCCAGACGGCGACGGGAGGAGTACGAGAACGATGATGTGGATGGCTGGGTTGTAATAGCCGACCGACTCTTGCAGGATGCGATCCATCGTCGGTTGGATTTGCTCCCAGGTGACCCAGTCAAATGCGGGCTCGTTGGGAGAGTGTGCGGGTCTGTAATCAGCATTTACGATCAAGGCGCCCCGCTCTCGCGTATGAAGGAACTTCTGCAACTGCGGAAGGGTTAGTAACAAGTAGGTACCGAAGCCGGGCGATACTCACACCAAAGGAAGCAACACCAAATGATACAGACTGGATCCAGTGCAAAAGGGAGGAAACTCGCTCGTCTTTCTCGGGCGGGAATAACCAGTGGAACCGGTCCTCAGCCCTCCGCGATTTGCTATAGAACGCACGCCGCACGCTTTTCAAGGCTTCTCCTTGCGACTCGATGAACTGGACGTCCGCGATCTGCTGCATCGCTGCGCGGCCGGCCCCACTCCCGGTAGACGTGGCGGTGCCCGAGTACGCGTACGAGAGCGTCTTCGACATCGGGATCGTGGACAGCCCAAGCTTGTTCTGTGGGAAGGCGTTGACGGTAAAGTTCTCGACGATTGCGGATGGTGCGATGGAGGGGGCGGCAGATGGGTGAATCGAAGCGGCTGCAGGAGCGGGAGAGAAGTGGACTTTGCGACCCCATGCATCGTGCGTGTCGTCGTAGTAATCCTCCTCATCGGGCTGCTCACCCCAACCGTCACCAAGTCCCCAGGGGTCATACTCATCCTCTTCCTGCTGCCGCTTCTTGTTTTTCTTGCCCTGTTCTTGCGGTTGTTGTTGTTGTTCCTGGTGGTGTTTGTTCTTCTTGTTCTTCTTCCCCTCACGGTGGTTGTGCTGCTCCTGTTGGTGCTGGGGCGGATGCTGAAGTTCGTGGTGTTGCATATGTTGTTGTGCGTGGTGGAGTTGGGGGTATTGCTGTTGTTGCTGGTGCCGCTTCCCGTGCGGCTGCGGCTGCGGCTGCAGCGGTACTGCAGCCATTTGTTGATACTGTTCCCAGCTCTTGGCAGCGGCAGGAGGGAAAGACGTTCCATGCTTTGGAGGATTGGGATACGGTTGCTGGCTCTGTTGCGGTTTATTAAGCAACGCATTCAAAATCTGAGAGCGTTGTAACTGGGACAGGACGGTCTTGCTCCCAGTCGAACTAGGGGAGGATGGGATGGCAGGATCAAAAGTCACCTTGGGTAACCTTCGTGCCTCTTCACTCCAGCTCTGCCATCCACCAGTTGCGCGCGACGTGGCTTGTGAATGAGCGGAGTGACCTGACGTCGCGTGACCCCATGCCGCCGAATGAGGTTGTTGCTGGCTCCAGGCACCGCCGGTGTTTTCGTTCCATCCATCATCGTCACCTTCCCATTCATCTTCCGGATAGTCATCTTGGTCTCCCAATCCATCGTCGCCCCATCCGTTATTGGTCGCATTTGGCCAGCCACCTTTGGGTTGTTGATGCTTCGGGTCGGCCCAACCAACCGTGGCTTTATTTGCGCCTCCGCTGGCACCCCATCCTGCAGCTGCTTGCTGGTGTTGCTGATGTTGCTGGTGATGTCGGTGTTGTTGCTGAGGCTGAGGCTGCTGGTGCTGGTGCTGCTGTTGGTGCTGCTTCGCGTGGGCCTTACCTCCAACAGAATGTTTCTGGAGAGGTTGAGGCGGTGGTGGTGGCATAGGTGGAGGGGGAGGAGCGCTCTCTTCCCAACCGTCGTTATCGACCGGTCCACCCCAGCCACCGTTACCATTTTCGGGTTCGTTGGGCGCCCAGCCATCAACCGCGCCATCTGTCTGACCCACATCTTGCCATGACTCCGATTCCTCCTCGACAAGGCCTCCTACAACGGAAATGATACCGAGATACATGAGCTCTCGTGTCTCGGGTGTTGTCGGGGATTCATGTGACTAGGTGGGAATAAGCTCACCGAGGCCTCCGTATTCGTCTTCTTCCTCAATCGTGTCGATCGTTACGGGAGGATATTGAATGTGTTGTGCAAGCGGCGGCAAAGGAGCTGCTGGGGGTGGAGGAGGCGCCGATGGTGCCGGTGGTGCCGGTGGAGGGACTTGTCCAGAGGCAAGTTCACCAGGGGTAGCCTCTTTCTGCTTCCCCTTCTTATTAGTACTCTTTCCCATTCTCGAAGTCGATGCGAGCTACGGAATTGCTAGACTCGTGGGTGATGACGCATGCAACGAACACGCGTAGTTTAAATGAAAAACTTGAGGTATGCGTGCTGTCCTCGATGGGGAGAACGCGAGATGGTTATCGTGAAAGGGTCGACCTTATGAAGGCTGTATTGTGAGGTATCTGGACCGTTGCAGACCACACCAAAAAGCGTAGATCGATATCCAGAAAACGTTCCCCTGATTTGCCCTGGGATATTGTTGTACACGTTGACCTGGTCTAAGCCTGGCTCACTGCGGAGGACGCGGAAGAAAGGAACTCGCAAAGGACGTCAAAGTGTCTTGTGAGCGAACACGAGGCTTTCATTTTGGCCTCTTGCATGGCACAACAATTTGACTACAATGCAGTATATAACTGTGGGAAGATCTAAACCTAACCCTAATCCAAGGTTACCTCCACCAGCAGATCTTCCATTGTTTCAACAGGGTCGTGGCTCTGGTCAGGAGCAAAAGATCATGGGAATGACATCTTCGAACATACGGCCCCCTATATCCTCTTGACCACTTCGTTCACCACCTCGCTTGTCTTGCTCTTCCCACCAAGATCCGGTGTCAAGTATGTGCCCTCCCTGATTACCGCGTCCACTGCCTTCTCAATACGGTCGGCACCATCCCCGTACCCCAGATGGCGTAGCATCAGTGCTGCAGAACGGATAGCAGCCAGGGGATTAGCAATGTCCTGACCAGCTATGTCAGGTGCGGATCCGTGAACACTGGAAGATTTGATCAGGATATGACGGCATCCACCACGTTTCGAACTCACGGCTCGCCCATAACAAACGTGTCGCCTGCATTAATGGAAGGTACAAGGCCCAAAGATCCAACAAGGGCTGCAGCAGCGTCCCTGCAACGTGGACTTAGCATTCTGAAGGAAAACTCTGTGGAGACGAGACGCACGAAAGAATATCACCATAAAGGTTGGGCGCAACCATCACATCATAGATGCTATCGACCGCTTCATTAGATGAAGCTTGTGACGCCAAACGCGAAAGGAACTTACTGGGGCTCCCGGAATAGTCTGGATGCGTGGCTCCACCATCAGTCAAAGTTCTGTGAAGCAACATTGGAGCTGACCTGTATACAGCACTATCGACCAGTTGCTCTGCAACCGTAACGCTGTCGTATTTTCCATCCACACCAGGCAAAGTAGGGACGGCTCGAACAGTCTCCCGGAAAAGACCATCGGTGATAGAAAGCACATTAGATTTGTGAATGATAGTGACATGCTGAAGCGATCCGTTTAGCCAAGCTGATGGGATGTATTACCGCACAGACCTTGCGAGGCCGGGCCAAGGCAGTCTTGAAGGCCATCTCGCCAATGCGACGCGAAGCGCGCTCGGTGATAAGGCGCGTTGCACGAGCTTCCTTACCATGCTCGCCAACGGTTTGAGTTTCTTGTTTTACATACTACGTTCGCGGACCCTCAGCATAATTACCTCGCGAAGACATCATCGTACTCACAAGACATTCAGTGTTCTCACGGATGACCACGAGATCTACGTCTGGCTTCTCTCCCGGATTTGCTGCGACCTGCCAACAAAGCTAAAGTGCTTTGCAGCCTGATGGTGCAAGTTTATGTGCTTACAGAGGACACAGGTCGGATATTGGCATACAGATCCATTTTCTTCCGCAAAGCGACGATGGGTGATGAATAACCAACTACTTTGCGTGAGGGGGAGCTACAAGTCATAGATTAACACCGGATTTCCAAGTGAGATGACAAGGACTCACCTGACTGCCCCAAACAATGCACAGTCACATTCGTTCTTCAACACGTCGACTGTCTCGTCAGGAAGGGCAGTACCCGTTTTCGTGAAGTACTCGAAACCAGCGAGTAGGTCGATAAATTCAGTTTTGGGTATTGATGATCCTAGTGCTTGGATAGCGGCTTTTGCTCCCTGGCTGGTCATAAGATGGTATACTGGCTAAGACAAGTATCCAGACATACCGGAAGGACTTCACGACCGATACCGTCCGCAGGAAGCATACCGATCTTCAAAGTCTGTCTGGCACTGGTGGCCATCGAACGGAATGGGGTCCTGAAAGCCATGGTGCCTCAACGCAGCTGTCTCAGGTCGGATTAGTCTCTAGGCTGACCCGTATAGATAGTAGGAAGAGATACCTTTAGGAACTATTCGCAACAAGAAATAGTAGCAACACGAGGTTAGCCTGTGTACCGCAACCGAGACGGATGCGAGAAACTTTGTATCGGCCGGGTGTGGGTTCGGGATACTTCGGTTATTGACGCGATCACGTGGTTCAAGCGGCGCGTTGATTGATTGGCGCGTCTCGCTTCTAAAATCGCGTAAAGTTTGTCTCCACGTAGCGGTCGGTTACGGCGTCGTTGCTTCAGCCGTCTCTGTTCTACAGCTCCCTGCTCAACGCGATTGCTGTCATGCTTAACACTCCAGATAACTCACCTTGTTATGATCAGGTGTTAATCGACAGCACCAATGTTCTACCCCAAAGGCAAACTCGTCTGACCGTACCACTGCCAACACCTCCAGAGGATGTCCCAGCCAAGCGTAGATTGGTTGCATTGGACGAAACACCAACAAAGCGACCTAGGCTTATGCCGGTTGCTGAGGCCGACGACGGTGGAGGAGACAGCGACGATGACATGGAAGACGTCGCCATTGTCAAAAATCGAGCTCGTCGTTGCACAATGTTTGGAATGCTAAAAACATCATCGACGCGTCCTGTGCGCTCATCTCTGCAAAATACGTGTAAGTCTGCGTTTGATTAAGTTCTTCGATTTCGCCACTAACCGAGATTTAGTACCCTCTCGACGCATCCTACAATCCTTTGTGTCATCTCAGAAGTCAGACGTGTATAAATGTCATTCTCTCTCTAGTAGTGCTTTCGTGACACCTCCCTACGCATGCGCATATTCTTATGGTAAGCACCAATCCCAAAGGTGGCATAAACCATTCATAATTGTCATTCAGGTGCAAAGAATAATCGAACCCCAATTTTGGCCGTAGCCAGTGAGGAAGGTTCCGTCATAATTTTGAACACCTCAAAACGACGAGATTGGGATTTCGGTAAGTCCATCTTACGCGGCGATAGGCGTTCGACGTCACGAGCCATTCTCTTGCGCAGAGCCCCAACGAACCGTCTTTCAACCGCACGATAATGGTATCTTTGATGTAAAATGGAGTCCAGATGATTCCATGCTGGCAACAGCGTCTGGGGACAAAACTTCGCGTATTTGCTCCGTGGAGACCCAAGCTACCCTGCAGGTTCTTCAAAATCATACCAGTACCGTCAAGTGTATCGCATGGGACCCATCGCATCGCGACATCCTCAGTACAGGGAGTCGAGACGGGATGATTTGTGTCTGGGACCTTCGAGTAGCCAGCACCTCCACAGCTGCTGGGGAGAGCGTCCCTATGCTACAGCCTGTCATAACGATCAACGCTGCCCATGGTCAGGAGAAGCCCAAGGGTGGGCGGAGAAAGGCCGTGCCTCTACCCCGGAGCGTCACCAGCTTGCTATACACCGACACGCGAACACATGGTCTTGTCAGTGGGGGATCCTTTGATGGGTATGCCAAGAGCGTTCTCATTTCGTGAAATTCATTGTTGAATGGGACTGGCAGTATCCTAAATCTATGGGACCTTCGCCAACCCGCGCCTGAAGGCCGTAGCACACGGTCACCAAAGAAGCCCAGCGTCCTGTCACCTTTCTGTTCGTCTCCCGCTGATCCAACAACATTCAACGGGTCACGCCGACCACGCGGAATATCCAGTCTGTGCGCCGGTTCAGGACCTACCGCAAGCCTCCTCTTCGCGCTCGGAGCCGACTCACGCCTTCATACATATTCGTCCCCATCGCTGATACCACTGGAAGCGGACACGCACCAAAACCTGAAGACTTCGTTTTACGTGCGGCTCGCGAGTTCACCGTGCGGTCGATGGCTCGCCAGTGGATGCGCAGGAAAGAGCGGAAGTTTGTTCCTCTTCGACGTCAGTAACGCCGCACGTGTATCCGCAACTCCCTACGCCAGAGGTTGCACCGAGTCGCTGTCTGCAGCTGTGGAGCTGCGCGGACAGACAGGGGAGATCGGCGCGGTTGATTGGGCGAATGACATGGTTGCCACGTGTGCCGACGATGGTACTGTTCGTGTTTGGAGACCAAACCAGGAGGTTTACCAAAAGTGCCTGTCAGACCCCGAGGAAGAGAGATGGAATTGGAGCTGGTCGCAGGACGCGTATCCTGTCCTATAGGTATTCTTGCATTCTCATCTAAGCGACACATTGTACACACCGCCATCAAACCTGTAGCATACTTCAGCCTTAGTTCAGTGAACCTTTACGCGATACCTCTTCCCATACCTACATACAAATCATAATTCTGTACTACAAGCTCGTCGTGGTTCTCGGTCACATTAGTGACTAGGTTTTACGGTTGGACCTCCATTCTTGCTTGGCATAAGGGCATCTGGACAAGCCAATAGTGTCGGCGAAGGAATTGCGCAAGCATCTTGCACAGCAATTCCAAATGTTACAGGTAAGAATTTGATGGTGAACCAATCTGACAGTGACACGCGCACTAGGCTACCTGGTCACCACTTTGTTTAGCAAGAAGTTCGAAGTCGTTCGCATCTCCGCTTTCCCGGAGAACGTTCCACCGGTTCTCAACGACCTTCACAAGCGATTCAACATGGGGCTTACATCGAGTGGGTATGATCGCGATGCCGGGAAAGATGATGAAAAACTAGCAGGGAGCGACAACGGCTTGTGGTCGGGGCATACGTGGAAGACAATCGCAGAAGTGCACGGACTGTGAAGGCTTCTCGCCAAAAACAAATTAGCAATGGAATTTAGGTGTAAGAAGGAAGGCTTTGTTCATACCATCTAGGAACTGGCCTTAGAATATTAATATTAATGGCGATCATGTAACTTGTGGATCAAAGATGGGTTGCGGACGATCCCCCAATGCAGCAACTGGTCAAAACAACACGTCCAACTACTCATCGTTGACGAGGCCAACCCTAATGGCAAATTAGGAGGGATTACTGTACGTGCTTGCTACACAGCGGGTATACCAATGTTCGATCTAGATGGTGACGGAGACTATGCAAGAAAACGAAAGGAGATCTGACATGTCAAAGGGGGCCATCGCTCTATTTCTTTTGGATCGCGTTCACCAACCTGATGGCGAGATCAGCCGATGTACATGAAGTTTCCTGGGTATGTCAAGAACTTACCAATCAAGACCGTCCTCCAGACCTTCACCTTTGGTAGCACAACTTCCACGCACACTCCATGGTCTTGAGGTCTCCCCTCCTGCGAGCCCAAGCTGTTCACTGATCTCCTCTGGCTTGAGTGCGCCCTCAACATCTTGCTTGTTGCAGAAGACAAGCAGAGGCACTCCGTTTAGTTCATCCTCTGACAGCATGGTCAATAGCTCGCCCCGGGAGGTCGTCAGCCGTGCATGGTCCGATGAATCTATGACATAGATGATTGCTGAGGTGTTGGGGAAGTAACATCTCCAGTACGGCCTTAGGAACGAGGGTCAGCTTACAAACCGAGCATGGATAAGGGACACGTGTACATACCGAATACTTGACTGTCCTCCAAGGTCCCATACTTGAAACTTGATGTTCTTGTACTACACAAAAATTAGCCGATGGTGGCTACTAACGAACGAACTTTAGCAAACCTGGACGGTCTCGACGTTAAAGCCGATCGCTGAGTCCCATCTTCGCGTTAGCTACCCTGCACTCTCTGTACCCAGGGTTACTCACTGGGTATTGTGGAGACCACTTCTCCGATCTAAGTGGCAATTAGAAAGTGGTGAATCCACCAGGATTCGAGCGCGCTCACCTGAAGCCGGTACAAAATCGTAGTCTAAGAATCCATGCGGAACGCACTAGTCAACGTCGAGTTAATTCCGGTTCCAGACGTGTTGCGTACCTTCCCAGCCGAATCGAGACCAAGCATAAGTATACGAACATCCTGGTCTTTGCTCCATCGTACCAGCGACGTCAAGGAGGTGAATAGCGAAGAAAATGTAAGACCCATTGAGGAGAAAAAGTTTGAGCTGGGGAAACACAGGAAACTGAGAAACTTGTAAGAATGGTCTATTCCTGTACATAGCCAAGTTAATTCAGCGCTCACCCCACTCCCGTCGTACTTAGTCACGTGCACGCCAGTACCTCCAATCTTTCCCAAAGCCGAAGTCTTGATTAACCTCACTGTGTGGGACCACTGGTGGGTGTTGTGTCCTCACTGCACCTGCCAAACTGACTCTGCTCACAATTAACCATAGCCATGTCGGACGAAAAGCCTAAGAAGTCCAAGAAATCCAGTAAGTCTGAGGCACCCGGAGGAAATTCTGGGAATATGTCACAGCATACTTCCAAGCAAAAGAAGGGAAAGGATTCAGAAACAGAAGAGAGTCACGTTCAAATATCTAATCTCGCGATTACCAAGACCAAGAAGAAAAAGAGCTCGAGAGAGGCGATCCCAGATGATCCACCTGTCCCACTACGCGATATCGAGGTGGAGGTGCCCGACGCGCCTAGGAAGAAGAAACGTGTTCGAGAGGAGGCCAGGGAAACCAGCGACAAGACTACATCGCACGAGACTGGAGATGTGAAAGAGAAGAAGAAAAAGCGGAAGCATCAAACTATTGACGAGGAAGAGGTTGAGACCAGTGCCCCTGAGCCCCAAGAAGATGCCCCTCCGCCCGAGGAGAAGAAGAGCAAGAAACGAAAAAAGTCGCGCAAGGAAAACCTAGAGACTACTCTTGAGCAGGTCCCAGAGGTGACGCAAACGAAGAAAAAAACGAGATGTGACCACACAGATCCCTCACAAGACAAGTCATTGGCTGACCAAAATCTCAAAGGTGTGCGCTCTATCTCGAAAGGCTGGTGTCGATGCTCGCTTACAACATGATATAGCGCTGTCCTTTGCCTATGAACGATTTCAGAACCCGGAATCCTGGAAATTTAACAAAGCCAGGCAAAACTGGCTGATACGCAATATCTGGTCCGATCAAGCGGTGCGTTCAAGTACTGTCAGATCGGGCCTTGACAATGTTTCTGAAGCAATGGAGTATACAGATTCCTGAAAAATACCTGCATCTTGCGACCATGTACCTTGCTGATATCAAAGGCGGCGTCAGACAAGTAGGTACACAGCTCCCTCACGGAAGTTACTCGTCCTGACTCCTACAGAAACTGATCGATACGTGCAACTCGAAAATTACCCCTGATGCGACAGCGCCAACCGAAGACGCTCGGGACACTGAAGCACAAGCTAACTCTAACGCAGATAAGTCACCTGCAACGGGCAACTCTGATGCATCAAGATCTCGTGCCCATTTGTTACTTGCAGCTCTTGCAGAATCCAATTGAGGTTCACTTGGGGATCACTAAAATACTTGTGTGATGTAACCAAAATGCACCCTTGGATGTATTCGCAAACAACAATTACGGTGAGTCGAACAAAAAGTAGACGGAGCAGGGAGGATAGAAGATGGGTGTCTAAGCGGAAACAGCGACCTGTGCAGCCACTGGCATCTTGATGCTACCAACAGATGCGTATGTCTGAGGAACCTGCTTGGACAGAGATCCAGCCGCCAGCTTCATAGCCCCGTTATACAACGCAGTCTCCGCCTTCCGTTCCTCTTCACTCGATTCAACCGGTCCCAGCAGACCCTCGAAATCCGTGTGAACTACCTTGACAGCCGCAACGTCAACGAAAGCCGTTTGTCCATCGCGCAAGGTCTGTGGAGCACCAGTCGTGTTAATCTGTCCTTCCGTCCAGATGGGTTCCACATTTTCCTTGCCGACACCAACATTAGCACGTCCGCCGACCTTTGCCCAGTCACTGATGCGGTTGATGTTCAGGTCGGTGAAGACGGTATCCATGGCGGTGATGAGACCATCAATCTGCTCAGCGGTGTGACGAGGTGTGACGGTAACCCGGAGGCGTTCCTCGCCCACAGCGACAGTGGGGTAGTTGATAGCCTGGACATAGATGTCGTGTTCATTAAGGAGTTTGTCACTAGCTGCCTTGGCGAGACCAGCATCTCCAACAAGGACCGGGACGATGTGGGAAGGACCAGGAACGACAGGGATGTCAAGTGCAGCAAGGCGTTCTTTGACTTTGCGGACATTAACCTGTTTCAGTGCGCGGTCACCGATGTGGTGTTTCTGATAAATGACCGATGCGCGAGCACCAGCGACAGTTGCGGGTGGCAGGGACGTCGTGAAAATGAAACCGGGGGCGTAAGAGCGAATCATATCAATGAAATCGCGGGAACCAGCGACATATCCTCCGACCGTTCCATAAGCCTTGCCCAAAGTACCTGTACGATGCAATTAGAGATGATCTATCTTGCGCAGAGGTGTCCGTGACTTACCAGTAATCATGTCCACACGATCCATAACGCTACCCTTGATAGGGTCCGGGCTTTGACCGGCCTTTTGGTGCGCTTCGAAGTCGAGGTGTTCGGCAACACCCGCTCCGCGGGGACCGTAGAGCCCAACCGCATGGACCTCGTCCAAGAATGTCAAAGCCCCATACGTCTTCGCCAGATCACAAATTTCCTTGATGGGTCCGATACTGCCGCACATAGAGTAGACACTTTCAAACGCGATAATCTTCGGAGTCTCCCGAGGCCACATCTTGAGCTTAGACTCAAGGTCCTCAAGGTCGTTGTGTTTGAAGATGACCTTCTTCGCACCGGAGTGGCGGATACCTTGAATCATAGATGCGTGATTGGACGAGTCGGAGAAATAGACAAGGCCGGGTATCTTCTGTCCGAGAGTGGAGAGAGTAGCATCATTGGCCACATAGCACGAGGAGAATACGAGGGCTGCCGGCTTCCTGTGGAGGGAAGCAAGCTCCTTCTCGAGACTAAGATGCATCGCACTATTTCCGGCGATGTTTCGCGTACCACCGGCACCTGCACCATACTTGTCTAAAGTTCGGCTATAGGGAAAAAATCAGCGCCGTGGAAAACCGTTAAAAAAAATCGACACTGACTGCATAGTCTCGAGGACAACCGGGTTGTTACCCATGCCAAGATAATCGTTCGCGCACCACACCTCGACCTCGTCTTTGACGCTGGCAGTGTGTGCAACAGGAAATCTGGTTGCAAGCCTGTTGATGTTGTTGAAGTAGCGATAAGACTGGTCCTTGTGCTTTTTCTCGAGCTCTGCAGCGTAGAACTGGTCATAGTTGAAGGCCCCCGCAGTGGTATCAGTGGTGGTCTCTTTCTGGGCAGCATCGCCAACCGGCTCAGGAGCGGCGGCGGCCTTGTGGAAGGGACAACTAGCGGCGGGCGCCGCCTTGGTCTTTGCAGGGGTCTCTGCAGCAGCCGCGAGGTCATCTGCCATGCGGGCAGCAGCTCGGGCAGCGGATGCATGGGGACATTTCGCAATGTCAGCATCGGAGACATTAGCACCGGGGAATATACCCTTGCTGTGGTGAATCTTCTGAACGTCTGCCTGGCCTGCTACACTGGCGTAACCAGCGACCATCTGGCTAGAGCGCATCTGCAACGCCGGGCCCATGATGGGGCATTTCGTGGCCGTCTCAGTGAGCTGAGACAGCGACGGGAAGCGGGGAGATGACGAAGTGCCAAGTGAACGCAAAGTCTGCGTCTGTGTCCTGCCCAAAAACGGGCAGGATTTCTTGAAACGCGAAAGGGTCGAAAGTCTTTCCATGGCAGCGACCGGAGGATAAAATCAGGTCGCGAATATATATAATAATTCGACCTGGGCAGAGATGCTGAGCTCAACCAGACGATCTTAGCTTAAGAATGTAGTCTTACGGTTTCTGGTGTTTTGCTAGCAGTGAAATGGAGGCTTGCGATCGGTGAGGTCGGGATAAAAGAAAGCTGAAGGGAAATGAAGTCTCGGGTTATAAGATTGATTTAGGTACTTCATCATTGGCTGGGGGTCACGTGCCCGTCACCTCATCCGTTGGATCGGACACTGCCGCCGCCCGGACAAGTCAGATCATATCACAAGCATTCATCACGTCTGGTAATGGCTATTCTGGCATCACCCACGGACGTGGAAGAATACATCGCAAAGTGTTACATTCTATCTACCTAACTCCGCAAAGAAGACAGACACCCCTCTAGGACATCGATCGCCACGTCTACTTCCTCCCTTTCGACGTTCAAAGATGGCACGAGACGAACCGCATCTTTCCCAGCCGTTAATACGAAGACACCACGTTCCCGTGCCAGTTGTACCACTTGGCCGGGGTGGGTCTCATCCTTAAATCCAAGCCCTCGGATGAATCCTCGTCCCCTGATATTCTCCTGAAGGATGTCAGGGAACCACTTCGGCAAAAGTTCGAGCCGGTCGCTCAAATATGCACTTGTCTCCATAATTTGAGCGATGAACGGCCGGGAACTAAGGCGGCTCAGTACATGGTGACCGACCGCACAGGCCATCGGGGAACCACCGAATGTGGTCCCGTGAGTACCTTTGGACGGCGGATATGTGTCAGCATAACTTTGTCTTCTGGTAGAAGCACGGGAGTTCGCATCTCTTACCTGCGGTCATCGTGGACGCAATGGAGTCACGTAACATTACTGCTCCAATAGGGTATCCATTTGCCAGGGGCTTCGCCATCGTGACAATATCTGGATGACAGTCGACAGGTAGAGCGGAGTGGGCCCATAGAGTTCCGGTCCTGTACAAACCACACTGGAAAGGGATCAGAATCATCAGAGTTATTCATAGATGTGGCGTTCCATTCTACCTGTATCTCGTCAAAGATCAGCACTGCGCCGGTTTCATCGCAGCGTTTCCGCACGGCCCTCAGCCACCCTTCATCAGCGGCAGTTACACCACCCTCGCCTTGTACAGGCTCTACGATAACGACACAGGTGTCGTCGCCAATAAGACTTTCGAGGCATGCATGATCATTAAGCTTGCCAACATCCACGCCGGGAATCAACGGCCTGAATGGCGCTTGGTATTTTTCAGTCGATGTCACGCTGAGAGCTCCCATGCTGCGGCCATGGAATGAGTTCTGTAAGCACGCGATTCGTGTTTTGGTGCAGGCAGGGTCGTCAGCCTTTCCCCCCGTGGCAGCAGCCCACCGGTCCTTTCCAATCTTGCGGGCAATCTTCAAAGCACCTTCGTTCGCCTCGGTTCCAGAATTAGCGAAGAAGACTTTTGCCCCGCTATGGGACGGAGAGGTGGAGCCAGCTGGAAAGCCAAGGCCGCCTTCCTTTTCGGTGAGAGTAACGAGGAGCTCTGCAAGCTTCGGTGCCCACTGGTTGTGATACACATTTGACGTGTGAAGGAGTGTCGAGGCTTGCTGTTGCACGACCTATTCCAAGTATGAGCCGATAGTCTGGGATCTTCACAGGAGAAGCCTCACCTCCGCAACTCCAGGGTCTGCGTGCCCGAGCGCGTTGACAGCAATACCTGCACTAAAATCGAGGAATTTTCGTCCTTCAGTATCCCATGCCCAGCTTCCACGGCCGTGTGAGAGCACGAATGGAGGTCGCGCATAAACTGGAAGGAGATATTGCTCTCCGAGAGCAAGTGTACTGGAGGTTACAGATGCCTTTGGGGCTGTAGATAGGTCGTGAGTGGCCTTGAGGTAGCGCGTGCTAGGTGCAGTGGGGAGTGGCGGGTTTTGGCGAGGTTGAGCCTGAAGGTCAAATATTCAGACTTTCAGGACTTCAAAGTATGGGTGATCCACTGTTGGAAACCTACCTCTGCTGCTACACCTGAAGCAAAACGGGCTCGTAAACAAACAGCACCGGGGTTCTTTGCTAGCAAGCGAAATCTCGCTGTCATAGCTGGATTTTGAAGTCGAGAGAGAATCATAATCCGTTCCGTGACACAGAGCAAAGGCCTGAGCTAATGGTAGTAGCTGTCAGCGGGCTTGTTGGGGAAGTTTTTGACGGGGTGGTAGAGAGGTGGGCAACCGAATTTATGTAGTCGGCGACTGAGTCATTGAATCAGGGTCCTCACAGGAGCCAATATCCAGTGGGGATGGGATGACAAGGGCAGGAAGTACTGCAAACGAGGACTCGCTTCAGCTATGGCAATTTTACAGCAGTCATACAGCAGACTTCCGCGAGGAATGGCGAATGTAGCTCAATCACCTGTGCGGACAAACGTTAACAAGAGCCGCCGAGAGAGCAGCACAGGGCATATATTCGTACAAACATAACATGTGGAGAACAGGCATGAAAAAAATCACGTAGGTAGCATGTAACATTATCGACAAATAGGAAGTGAACACAGCTCATGTTTTTAATCACTTCGAGCACCCGACCGACTGCGGCCTGTACTGACAGACATTGAGGACCCAGTGGAAGAAGAGCGTGCACGGCCACGGCCCCCTGTGGGCTTTGGGGAGCGAGATAGGTCTCGTCCTCTTACATCTTCTCGATCATCGCCCCTGCGCTCGAGGGGTGAGCGTTCACGGCGAGGAGAATCAGACCGATCACGTCCTCGCCGTGGGGGAGGAGAGTCGGATTCGTCACGAACACGGCGGGTAGGTGGCGAGTGCGAACGACGACGGCGTGGGGGTGACTCAGAGCGCTCACGTGTTTGGTGAGGGGGCGTAGGGGGAGGTGAGCGCCGGGAAGGAGGGACTGGGGAACCTGAACGCTGGTAGCGAGCGGGAGCAGGCGATCGGGACCTAGATGGAGATCGTTCAGATAACGGGGAACGACGGCGGGGCGGGGGTGATCTCGAGTAGGGTGAAGGTGACCGCCTACGTCCATAATCCCTTTCCCTACCCCTGAGTGGGGAACGACGGGGACTGCGGCTGCGACGGTCGCGTTCCCCACCACGAGGCCCCCTGGGTGTATTCCTGTCCCTGTACGAAGGAGCCGAGGGCGGTGGCATTCGCTCCTTTCTCCGGAGATCACTCTGTTCGCGCTCCTTCCTTATCCTATCCTCTTCTCTCCGCCTCAACCGATCCCGCTCCTTCTTCTCCGCCTCCCATTTTTGTCGTTGCTCCCGCATCTTCGCCCGCTCCTCATCCCTCTTCCTGTCTCGCTCATCGCGCTCCACCTGCCGACGAATCTTGTTTTCTTCCTGCTTCTCCCGGTCAAATGCTTCACCCTCAGCATAATTCTTTCTCGTTCCAAGTGCGCGAGCCATCTTGTCAAGCTCGGCTTTTTTCGCAGCAGCGATGCCGTGAGTGTCTGATGGCTTCAGATTTTTCGCAGACGTTGCGAGCGACGCGAGGTCCGCATTGAGCTTGGTGCGCAGTTCGTCTACTTTGGCCTCAATTTCGGCTTCTTCAAGGCTTAACAGGGAGGTGAGTTCAGCGAAGAGGTATGCCAAAGTTTTATGAGGCTGCGCACCCTTCGTCCTCAAGCTGGAGCTGGAGTTCCAAGCATTTTACCTCGACTTTTCGTTTTTTCTCGTGTTCCAGGATAGCTTCATCGGGTTCTCTGTGCTTCGGGGGGGCAACCTCCCAAGCTGCAGCTCTGTCTGCTGCAGTTTCATGAACCCGGAGCGTAGAAAGGTTACGTTGAACGTAGCCATTAGTGCCACTACAAAAGCAGGTCAAATCTGGCCATAACTCTGTCAATCAAGTTGTAAGCCATACCTTCCACGAGCAGTTGTCAGACCGATTCCATTGTACATGGCTGCTAAACGTGAATCCGTTCAGCTTGACGTTGCTCTGTGTTCGGCGACTGGGCGGTCTAACGGCGGGAATTAAATCGGACTTTTATTCTGCAGAGCGGCAATGCGGCAGCCTAAGAGCTTCCCCTGACAGTGACACAACTTACAAGTTGTCCGTTGTTCTGGCTCTAGTTTTTCAAGCTCAAGTTTCACTGGGCGAGTCCCCAATGCTCAGAGTCCGGTTCGTGTGCCCTGCCCCTAAAGACTCGTATATTCTTCCTTGGCTACAACAGATATTGGCTTATAGCGTGGGTTCGCAGGCTGCACATACAGTTGAAGAGGCTTCCTCGTAATGACTATCAAAGGCGCGTCCTGCCTTGAATATGCTGGCTCCCGGAGCGCCGATCAAGGCTGATAGTACTGTTGATGTGTACGGTCGAGTATCATGCTGCGTTGCCTCCTCCCGAACCACCCAGTGATGGAAAGAAGGTTGATACGTTTTCCGTGATTCGTCGGGGCGAAAGTCTGTCTCCTTCAACGACATCTGCTCTTTGGTGGCTGAGGCATGCGTCAATGCCAACGCTTTATAGATGCCCCTGCGGGAAGAGCGAGGTTGCATGTAGAACACTTCCCTGTTCAGGCAAGAACGTCCTTTTTATCAGATCGTTGTAGTATTACTTCCATCAGGCGGAAGAACGCACTTGCACAAGTTGCACTCTCCATGTGCCACCGTAATAATGCTAAAGTTGAAGATTCCGAAGTAGCAGGCCGCATCCTGTACCCTCGTGGTCTTTCCGTTCCCCACCCATCGCATCTTCTCGACGGCTCTGTCGGTTGCGGGCACGTATGACCGGGCGAAATTGCATCCCAGTTGCTCTGCCTTGTTGCAGAACTCCAGAAACCCCAAACCACAGAGGGTGAGCTCTCCCCCGAGGAAGCCGCCGGTGCCGTCATGGTTGGTAGAGGTTAGTAGGAGTGCTTATGCTCCTGCCAGCCTTTCTCGAATTCCTGTGAGATGACGGCTTAGAATTGATTTCCACTCATAGAAAGCTGATTGATGATGTGTTCGTCGAGAACACGAGTATCAGCGGAACGGCACGCTTAATGGGTGTCGTAGTTGCCCAATTTTGAAAGAAAAATACTCGTAAGCGCGCTCACACAATTGTATTGGCCTTGGTGGGAGTGTCGACGATGATACATCAACCGCGTCCCGCTTGACTCCGGATGCCATCCTCCGGAGTGTTTTCATCTTTGTGGGCTCGGAGAGCTCAGACGTATGGTGTAAATGGGCCTGACATTCCCCGAACAACTGCTTCAGTTCTTATAGCGGGTATGTATATATATTGCACATGACCCCACCGGAGTTCGAGGGAGATGCAAACGTTATCAGGTGTCACTTTCTGCACTCTCGTTGAAAATGTGAGGCAGTACTTTGCATATGTGCAGGCCAGTTTGGGATGTCACCCTAACGCGGGCTCATAAATGGGTGGGCACTTGGCTGCAGAATCGGGAGGGCCTGCGCGATTCAGCAAAGTAATCACGTACCTATCGTCGCGTACAAATGACGATGCGTCTCACAACCGACACAAAGGTCCACAAAGTTACTTGTGTATGATGGATGCAGGTGCAAGTCGCGTCCAAGCGGCAAGCCCCAAATGAAATGGATCATGTAGGAGTGTACAGTGATCCACCATTCCTTTGGACAGCAAAATGATAAAAACACTGTATAAAAGACAAAACTTCGAGAAAAAGAAATCTGCCTGGTACGAACGATAGAATACTGTGTGGACTACATATGGATCAAGTTTAGAGGAAAAACTATCATGTATGTGATGAGCAACGCTGGGTGCAACCGAAGAGGTCAATTTCTGTGACATACAAGTCGTTTGTACAGGCGCTGTGACAGCTGTGTCACATATGTCACAAGACTGCACAACTACTCATTCTCGTCGTCGTACTCACTATCATCACCCTCAGAGCCTTCGAGAACATCAATAAACTCCTCCTGGTCATTCCCGTTACCTCTCTCACAATTTCTACGCTTTCTTGTTGGGTCTGCAGGTTTGGGGCGGGCTTTTTCGAGTGGTCCTCGTGCAGGTTTCTTCCAGTGTGGCTTCCGTTTCTCCTTCTTTGCCAAATCTCGCTCAGCCTCCCACTCTGCACTGGCGGCTTTCCACTCTTCAGTCTTTGCTTTATTTCGCTCTTTTCTAGCTTCTTCTTCTCTCAACCATATCTCCATCTTGCGAGATCGTGCCTCCTTTGCTGCTTTCTTTGCTTGTTGTTCCACAGCTTTCGTCTCCTGCTGCTCCTGATAACGAACAACTTCGTTGAACATCTCGTCGCTCGTGAGTAGTCGTGGCATGCCGTCGCTGTGAAGCTTCACATTACTGCCGTCCTGACTGTTCTTTTTCTCGTGAGTCTCCAGGTGGCGCCGAACTCGATCACAATATTGTGCTTGCAATACCACGGTGGCCTGAAGGGCAGTCACCTGCCGTTTCAGTGTGGTAACCTGCTCTGTCAACATCTTGACCTTTGCGTCAAGCTCCCTCGCCTTGCTTGAAGATTTAAATGCAGGATTGCTGGACGATGCGAGTGACTTCCGACGGACATGTTTGATGGGCGAGATTGGCATGAGTGGCAATGTAGGTAGTCGCGAGCTCGACTTTATCGGGGATGATGAAACAAGAAAGCGAGCAGATGTCTTCTGAAGACGTGTAATAACATTATGAACTGTTGTATCTGGGATTCCAAAGGAGATTGGGTGGCTGTCGTTCATACCTACTTCTGTGTTGGATCATCACTGATTAATCACGCAATCTGATGGATTCAAAGCTACCTTGAGGTATGTCACAACTCTGATCCTTGTCTAGATTCCCTTCCTGATCTTCTTCGTCCTCCTCTGTAATTTTGGACAGGATGGTGTGATGGGACTCCAAGGGAATGCCAAGCTGGCTCCGAATGTCCCACTGCTCGAATAAGTGTGATATGGCCCTGATTGGTGACGACGAGTTGATTGGGAGATGGCCTTTGTTAGAGGTCTCGAGAGCAGGTGCCATCACGTCTGTCGTGATGACTGTGGGGTCAAATGGCCAAACTCCTGTCTTTCGAAATGCGGATTTGATGGTCTCCACTGTGAGTGCGCGAACATGGGCTGCCCCATAGATGGCAAGAAAGTTTTTTTTCGTAACCTTCTCACCCTTTTCACGCACCCACTGATCTCGTTCTTCAGACCAATATTGCTTCAAGACACCGAAAACAGCAACATCTAGGCCTTGGTAGATGTGGGTAGAGTGTGCGGGATAGCAAAGAATGTGAATTTTGTGCTGACGTGCATATTCCAAGAAGGCATGAGTGTAGTGAGAGTTATGGCCGTCGACGAGAAGTAGTCGAGCACGGCCGTCAGCTTTCTCGCGTGTCTGCTCGTTGAACTGCTTGATCCAGAGTGCTCCAATTTCACCATCCGTCCAGCCTTTCTTCGAATATCCAACACTAATTATTCATGTAGATTAGATTTTGAGTCAGGTAGGTGAGACTAACAGCAGCTTACGAAGCCTTTAGTGGATTGTTCTCAATCCACTTCGACTGATAGGCCTTCCCCTTGAATATCACAGCTGGCGCGATTGTTGTGCCGTCGGCACAAATTGTAACTAGAACAGTAATGTTTTCACGGTTGCCACTGCGCTGCTGGTACTGAACTTGCTTTCCAGCAGCCCCGAGTGCTCGTTCTTGAGAGCTCCCGCCACCTGGCTGGAAACCAGTCTCGTCAACACCCCAAATGCACTCGGGTGCTATTGGGTGGCCGTCATCACCAGTCTCAAGCACGTCCTTCAGCAAGTTGCACCATGCTTTGTGCGTCGTCGGGTTGACTGCACGTCCTCGTGCATCATCAAGGGAATGGGCTTGATATGCTCGTAGTCGGTCTGAGTGCCTCTCAACAAAGCGGTGGGTCCAATTCTGACCGACACCCAACTTCGGAAAGGCACTGCCAAGGCGAGCACAACAGATCTCGTCAACATGCTCCTTGAGTCGTCGGTGGCTGAGTGGAAAGCCACGTTTAGCCATTTCAACTGTGTATTCGATGACCTTCTCCACTTCTTCGGCTGTTAGCCAGCTTTTGTTACTATTAAATGTACTGAGCCGAGTCCCTCCTTTGGCAAGGTTGCTGAGGGTATTATGGTTCAGAGTGATACTCTGACCAGTCTCCTTGAGATACTCTTTCTCCCTATCCTGGCAGACCACTCGGAGGCTCCGTTTCGGCTCACCACTTGGCTTTGCGAGCTCAGCCTGGTATGCAGCCACAGCACATGCCATGACTTTGTCTTTCTCAATGCGTGAGAGCTGGGCTTTTTTTGTTATCGATTTCGCTCGCCCAACCATTGTAGGAGACAATCTGATGGAGATCAAAGTAGCTTGGATATCTCTGGCGTCGAGGGTGAGTTCCACTGGTGTGGAGGAGGAGCTGACCTACACTTGGGCAGATCAGTCCAAGCACAGCACCGGGCGGAACATAACTCGTCATTTGCAATGCGCAGTAGCACAAAAATTTGACTAGAATCACCTCCACTAGCTCTAGTCTACATCCAGTGCTGAATGCGTGCAAAAAAACTGTGTTTTGATGGTGCTCAGCGACCGAAATTTTTTTGACATAGAGCATAATGGCACTGTTCGGGCAGTCTCAGAAAGTTTCACAACTCAACACCAGTTTTTTTTTCATGGAAAATATAGCCTGATCATTTCTGAATATGATAGTGTCAAGTTTGAGAACAATTGATGAAGACATCGTTGAGAAAAGTTGTATTGTACAAATGAGTGATGGTGTACAAACGAGTGGTGGATCACTGTATTAGTCAGTTTTTGATTACGTGATCATCAATGATGTATGATTATGCCGCCGGCACGTTACAAACGCAAGCCGGAACAGCAAGCAAGGCAGC
>KN839835.1:1636512-1667155 GCA_000827185.1 Hydnomerulius pinastri MD-312
GCTTTCTATCTCACCCTCATTCAGAATTTCCGCGCTCAATCTACTTCGCAGGACAGCAGGGGCGATGTCATCCAACATGGCAGCTTCAAGCTCATCCCCGTTTCTACCTATTCCTCCTGCTCGGGAAATACCAGTTACTTTCACAGCAAGCCTTAAAAGCTGGTATGTCCAACATGACTCCCACTGCATCCTTGTGATCTGATGTTTCTTATAGGTGGAGCGCTGGGGAGAAGCAAGGTGCTGCAGCGGAAGAACGACTTCTCAGGTATGCGGAACGTGCTGTCCATCACGAATTTCCCTCAATGGACCTCATTGTTTTGTTAGGCGACTGCCTTTCTTCGTTCCCGAAAAGATGGCAACCTCCGCAGCCGGTGATAGCCCAGTCATCGCTCGTAGCGAGCAAATACAGCTCGCCTCTCCGAAACACTTCCTTAATTCCCTCTCGATAAAATCCACGAACCCATCTCCAGACGCTCCGCCACCCGCTGTGGTTCTGCACGGTTATGGTGCCGGACTTGGGTTCTTCTTCCGGAACTTCCCCGCATTAGCTAAGTGGGCCGGTCATCGCGGCACGGACGTTTATGCTGTTGACTGGCTTGGTATGGGCCGGTCTGCGCGTATCCCATTCCACGTCAAGGCCAAACGGACCGATGTACCTGGTCGTGTTCGGGAGGCCGAATCATTCTTTATCGACTCCCTCGAGGAGTGGCGCACCAAGATGGGCCTTGAGAAAATGACCCTCATCGGACACTCCCTCGGAGCGTACTTTAGCGTTGCATATGCATTGCGGTATCCAACACGCGTCAATAAGCTCATCCTGCTCTCTCCTGCTGGTGTACCGCACGATCCCAATAACCTATCGATGCCTTCGAGAGAGCTGACAGATACGGGAGAATCGGAGAGCTCGGCCAGCGCGCCGGCGGAACCAGCTACGACGTCTGAAATCAAACGTATACGGGACGAACAGAGAGCGATCAAAAGGGAGGAGACTCGGTCGCGAAGGCTGCTCACGTATCTATGGGAAGAAGGATGGAGTCCATTCCAGGTGGTTCGGTCTACGCTTTTCTGGGGGCCAATGTTGGTTGGCAAGGTTGGTATCTTCCTTTTGTCTCCCTGGGATGTTACTGACTGGGGGGACCTAATTAGTACTCGAGTCGGCGCTTCTCTGGTTTGACAGAGGATGAAACCCGCGATATGCATGATTATATCCTTAACATAACCCTCGCTAAAGGATCCGGAGAATATTGCATATGTGGGTTGTTTTCAGTTCCATTGCACGCCGTCGTCTCACATCGGAAATACAGCACATATTCTCGCACCTTACGCCTACGCCCGCATGCCACTCGTAGACAGAGTAGCTGCATTGAAGATACCCATAACGTTTGTCTGTAAGTGTGCTCTCGGGTCTCTCCTTCGATTTGTTTATTCAGAGCACTAACAACATACTTAGACGGTGAACACGACTGGATGGACCCCGCAGGTGGCCTCCAGTCCCTGGAGAAGCTTCGTCAAGCCGGCAACGAGAAAGGACGCATGTTTGCCGTTCCTAATGCTGGACATCACCGTAAGTCTTGGGTCTTGCCACGAATTTGAAAAGCTCCTGCTCACCCCTCTTCTCTCTTCAGTATACCTCGACAACCCATCGGCCGTTAACGACCTCCTCATCGACGAGCTCAACCTTGCTGATAAGCAATGATGTCACCCATAACACTCTACATAATTCGAACCGCATAGGATACCTACAAACAAGCTAATACACCAAACAAAGGAGGACGTTGTTGTTTATTTATTAGACGCTCATCCACACATTCATGTATAGATCTCTGCGTTAGGTATCGGGGACTACTTTATGTTGTCTCTGGCTGTATAGATGTTATTTGGCATCCGGATCCCACCGTTGTACCTCGTAATCCATATGCGTTATATATCAGCACCGTCACCGATCACCCTGCAGGTTCGCCAGGCGAAGGGCCTCATGGCAAATTAGTCTGCCGATGATCGACATACATAAAGCATGGGGTACTAGTGGTTCACTGCGTCCTGTTCGTCATCCCGCCTGTTGTCTGTACAAACGTACGAGATCCACGGAACATTACAAAGTTGCGAAGGCCGGGGGATAGGTATAGCACAACATATGTGCGATGTGCTAGCGAAAAGAGAGGATATGACGGATACATCAGAGGGTAACGATTGATCATAGACGAGAGAAGGAAAACAGAGAGAGACAAGAACATGTCTGTCGGGGAGTAGGCAACGCGGAAGGATGTGCCCAGCGTAGCTGGGAAGGCTGATTAGAGGCAGCTTTGAGTGGACCAGCTAGGGCATGGCGTCTTGAGTGTCTTCTATCATTGCCTTTCCAGACACCATGAGTTATTAGAGCAGCATCTCTGGAGGTCTACTTTATGTGTGCAAGCGTTATTGGGAATCATTTTTCTGCGAGAGATTACTTGACAGACGGGACAGCGATACAACACACCTCGCCAGTATCTTCGTATAAAGTACAGAGTTGCGTCACGTTGGACCGCGAGCCGCAAGATAATGATTACATTTCAAGGGTAATCGTACAGGGCGAGTGGCTGACTTTTCTTTCTATATCACATACTTTCCGTTGTTCTCCAAACTACATTTCACCGCACTCTATGGGGTGTTGGTCAGGTCATCAATATATGCGTACGTGGTATCATCAGGGGCTACCACCTACCCGTTATCTTTACAACCAGCTTGGGCCTGTTATTTGGACCAGTTGGGACGTTTTCGATCTTGCGAAGGGTGAGCATGCCGTCAATAACTTTACCAAAGACGACGTGTTTCCCGTCAAGGAAGTCGCACTTGGCTGTCGTTATGAAGAACTGGCAGCCATTCGTGTTTACACCTGAGTTTGCCTGTGGGAGGTTAGGGTTGAAAATGAACGAGGAGAGGGAGCGTACCATGGACAAGAGACCAGGTCCGGTGTGCTTCTCCTGAAAGTTTTCGTCCTGATCGGTGATTAGCCTTTGAGCTGGTTTAACGGGAGTGAGTTTTGCAAAGCTTACTGGGAAATTCTTTCCATATATCGAGAATGATCCTGTCCCGTCACCGTTCAAGAAATCTCCACCTGCGGACATGCGAGCTAAGCTGTATGCCACAGCGGGGGCTCGACACTACTTACCTTGGCACATAAAGTTGGGCACCCTGGTCATGCAGTCAGCCAAAACAGTAAAACACATGAAGGGCGCACTTACACTCTACCCTCGGAATCGTGTTAGGTAGGACCAAATCCCCAATCATACAAGGGCACTCACCTGTGGAACGTGGCATTCTTGTACCCTTGCGGTCGAGCATCACGTCTGCCAAGTCCTTGACCTGATCAGAAATAAATCTTGTGCAAACGAAAATCCCGATCACCTGCATTCGCCAGTACAAAGCTGTCTGAAGTTCTCCGCTGTCCTGATGATTCGTCAGTTCTTTGCGATATTACTAAATTACCAGTAACACGACGTACTTTGGTACGATGTCACTGAAAAGCTCCATCTTTATTCGTCCTGCGGGTGTCTCCCCAATGTTGACATCCATGAAGACGATGGGACGCGTTGTTGACGACATGTTGAATGCTGCACTTGGTGGTTCTAGTTCAACCACAGACGCGTCAAGGCGTGACGGAGAAATCTCAGCCGACGCCTAGATAAGATAAAGTTGGATCCTCTGGATCTCGTCGTCATCGTCTTCTTCGGCGACGAGCATGACAGTTCGTGCACTATAATTCGGTACCCATGTCATCTGACATATCGCCGGAGAATAGAGACTCGTAGATAAATTGCAACTACACTATCGTACTGGAAATCCGGGGCCGAGTGGCCAGGGAATGAGTGGAGCTGCATGTCGTACACGCTCAACCTGCCTCGTCCTATCTCTTCCATCTTCCCTCCACCATCTCCGCTACCTCCACCATCACGATGAGCTCCAAAACGCAGTGTTACATCGGCGTCGACATCGGCACAGGCTCTGCTCGCGCGTGTCTTGTCGATGCTACCGGCCACATCAAAGCATCAAGCACCCAAGACACGAGAACTTGGCGCGATGAGAACGATCATCGTATCTTCGAGCAGTCGACAACTGATATCTGGTCCAAGATATGCATCGCCGTAAAGGATGTCTTGTCCAAGTCCGGTGTAGACAAGAGCGCGGTCAAGGGCCTCGGGTTCGATGCGACGTGCTCGCTCGCCGTTGCAGACTTTGAAGGGAATCCAGTAACCGTGACAAAAGGAAAAGACATCGGGAGCACGAGCGGTGAAAGAAACATCATTCTGTGGGCCGATCATAGGGCCGAGAAGGAGGCTGAACTCATCAACTCTACTGGGTCCATTGTTCTGAACTATGTCGGCGGGACGATGAGCGTATGTCCTTCCATTCACCCTACCTTGCTAGATGGTTCCGATTCTCATCAACACCCGCAGCTCGAGATGGAGGTTCCAAAGATCCTCTGGCTGAAAAAGCACATGGACCCCACCCATTTCTCCCGCTGTCAGTTCTTTGACCTCCCCGATTACTTCACGTATAAATGCACGGACGACAACACCCGCTCGTTCTGCTCCACTACCTGCAAATGCTCCTTCGTCCCTGACAAAGGCTGGCAGGAAAGTTTCTTTACGCAGATCGGCCTCGCAGAGCTCATCGATGGTGGCGAGTGGAAGCAGATGGGGGCAGCCAAAGGACGCGTGAAGGCTGCTGGGACGCCAATCGGCAAAGGCCTCACGGAGGCCGCTGCCAAGGAGCTTGGCCTCGTACCCGGCACTGCCGTTGGTAGTGGTCTCATCGATGCGTGAGCAATCCGATCTCCTACCCTAGTTCAGATGTTAAGTATTGTCCATTCTCACAGGTACGCGGGATGGATGGGTACTGTCGGAGCGCGGTATACTGAGAGCGGAAAGCTCTCCACGTTCCCTTCTCTCGACGAGTCGCGTCACCGACTTGCAGCCGTCGCTGGCACGAGTACATGTCACCTCGTTCAAGTCAGTACATAAGCCCTCTATCTTTCCGTTTGCAACATTTAATCCTGATGTTTGCTGCAGAGCAAGGAGGGCGTGTTCGTGAACGGAGTGTGGGGTCCGTACAGAGTGAGTCGAATATGCCATACGATCGTGTCCTCTGAATTGACCCACTGAATCCAAGGACGCTGCGTTCCCTGGTTGGTGGATGAACGAGGGTGGACAATCCTCAACGGGTCAACTCATCGACTTTGTCATTACCACTCACACTGCGTATCCTGAGCTGCAAGAGCGCGCAAAGCAGGAGCAGAAAAACATCCATCAAGGTCGGTCTTGTTCAGTGGCGGTCTGGCTAGCCGTCTGATACCCCTATTCACCTTACCTTGCGTTATATTAAACAGTCCTGCTCGAAGTTCTCGAGAGGCTGCGCCAGGAGAATAATGCCGAGACGTTCACGGAACTGACCAAGGATATCCATTTCTACCCTGATTTCCACGGTACGATAGATCGTTATTTCCGTCCTTTCTTCAGTCCTCTCAAGACTTACTCCCATCTAGGAAACAGGTCACCGATCGCAGATCCTCGTATGCGGGGTGCGATCATCGGTCTCGAACTCGTACGTTTACCGTCTCATCCATTCACTGACTCACTGACTCACCACCTTCCAGGACGCATCCCTCGCCGATCTCTCCCGCAAATACTTCCTAACGCTCGAGGCCATCGCTCTCCAAACCCGACACATTATCGATTCAATGAACACAGCCGGACACGCCATCACCTCCCTCTACCTCTCGGGCGGTCAAGCGCGCAACGCCGTCCTGATGCAACTCTTTGCTGATACCTGTGGGATCCCTGTTGTGTTACCTGCGTCGCATTCAGAGGCGGTTGTTCTTGGAGCGGCGATGTTGGGGAGGATCGCTGCGGAGAAAGTCACGGAGGCGGAGGAGATGTGGAAGATTATGGTGGGTTTTTATCTTTCCTCGTGGCTTTTTTTCTCGTGGTGCTCATTGGTGCTGCGCGCGGTTCTAGGTCGAGATGACCCTCCCCGGGACATTGGTCGCTCCGGCTGCACCTCCAAAGGTCAAGAAGCTCCTCGATGCAAAATACAAGATCTTCAGGGAGACCATTGATATCCAGAAGCGGTGGAGAAAGCAAATGGAAGAAGCTGCGACTTGAAAGTAGCGGTAATGATAGCATTTTCGAAGCATGTACAACCACAAGTAGAAGCAAGTCGAACATTGCCGTTCGCGCAGCATTCGTACAAAGTCATCATGATAAGAAAACAAGCGTCTCAGTACCTTCATGAATGCTGCCGTTTGTATGAGAAATGAGCCATAGCAAATCGAGGTACAGTTTGGTTTGTGAATGCGTTACCGTGCGTTTGTCGTTTGTGCCTCTGGCCTGTATATCCATGCCCTCTACGCTAATACATAGTCTGGACTCTCATCTCCACATTGTCTTGGTTAGCTCCGCTACAAACCGGCCTACGACCTGAGTAACACACGTGCTGGGCTCAAGTGTGAAAAAGTAGTGCCGAGTTCGGTGGTGAAGGATGCGAGGGGCTGTCTGCTTCCTCATTCCTCAACGTCGACCTCATCGTCGCTGTCTGCTCCATCGGTACTAGTGCCACAGACCGTCGCTCCCACATTCGCGTCTGCAGCGGCCTTAGCTTCGGCGGTAGGTCCATGGGTTTTTGTGTCCGCTCCGTTTCCACTTCCAATTCCGCCAACTAATCCCCCAAAGAGCACACTATCAAATGCGAGGAGATGAACGTATTCGTTCTGTCGTTGTGATACAGGTGGGGAGTTACGTCAATGCCGAGCAGTTCCGATGTCCGAAGGAATCAACACACCTCGACGACACTTGGGCACACCTCCCCTAACCTAACCGCCATTTCCCTCAGGCGTCTTTTCAAAAGACCGAGTCCACCCGCGTAAATTTCGTCTCCGACAGCTTCCAAACCATTCTTACCCTCAACATCTGTGCAACCAACCCAGCATCTTCCTAGCGCATCCACGATCGTCGTCGCCCACCTCCCTATTCTTGGGGCGCAGGTCTCGAGAAGAACGGTGAGCGAGGAAAGGGCGGAGAGGTGGAGTGCGAGGGGGCCATCGGGCACTTGTTTAAAATGTGCGTCGGTAGAGTTGTAAGCATACGGATCGTTGGAAGGACTGTGTCGGAGAGAAAGAATAGGCAACGCGAGCCACCCCACTAGAATAGGGAGTATGCCTTTCAAGAACCTTGCGCCTCCTATACCGAGAGCAGAAAGGACGGGTGGGAGGACCTGGGAAGCTGCGATGAGAGTTGGGTTTAGCGGTTGTTCTTGTGCGGAACTTGTATGGGGACTCGGGTCAGGAGGATCGGACGCCTCGTGGTCTGGGTCGGAGAAAGGATCAGGGTTCTGGGCGGGGGCAGGATCTGGAGGGAGGAGTGTCGGGGTGTATGTGATGACTGTCCCAATGAGTGAAGAGGAAAGAAGGGTGGAAAGGCGGGTAAAGCGGGTGGACAGGGATTTGGATTGAGACGGGGTAAGGGTGTGAGCGAGGGCTGTAGGTGTCGCTTGCGCGGGAATTCGGTGAGGATGGAGGGTGGATGAGAGTACAGATGGAGTGGTAAGGTCGATGAGTTGGAGGGTTGCGGGTACTGCCATACGTATGAGTTCCGGGGTTGATGGATCGCGGAGGTGGTTAAGGGAGTTTGTGAGCGACTGTTGAGGGTCCGTGGATATGATAGATGAAGGTAAATACGGGGCAAAGCACCATTGAGACGAGGCGCAAATTGTGAAGGGGGGGACGCACAGTGAATAGTAACGCATCCACGCCTGTCCGAACAAGCAGTTCAGGGGGTACGCGTGTTAACATATGAGATACAAGGCGGACGCCGAGGACCTTGTACGGAGCTTGATAGTCATCGAGAAATGACATCACTGGTGGTAGTAGAAGTGGCCACGTCGATTCGTACGCCGAGGGCTTGTCAGAGCCATTAACACGTCGGAGACACGAGGGGAGCAAGGGCACACACCTCAATGTTGAGGATACACCAGCGTACGATCTCATCTAGACCTGGATGAGCTTTCCATGGCTGGTGATGATAGGTATCCTGTGTGTCAGCAGGACGAGTGAGGACGCGTGCGGTGTCAGTGTGAAGACGAGGATGTGGGGTCGGAGCGAAGAGGGGTTTGATGACCTGGGTAAGGACGTGACTGATCAGTTGGCGGGAGGGGGAAACTTTGTCGAGCTGAGCTGCAAGAACTCGTTAGCGTTAATCCAAATCCAGTGAACGGGCACAAACATACCGCTTGCGATAGAACGCGTATTTGCAGAGGACCATTGACCGATGGCAGTCAAAGGTGCAAGCACTCGAACGAGATCAGCTTGGTCGGAAAGTGACAACGTCGGGACCTCCAACGTCTCCAGCTGTGTGAGCCATGTCTGTGATTTCGATTTCCATGTATACAGTTCAGTCAGGACAACATCGTCTGTTATTCTCTCGTGCTGTGAAAAAGCAGAAGGAACTACAAGGGCGTCGAGGACTTGTTTAAGCGTGGCCATCATCACCGTCAACGATCAACCGATACCATCTTGGTTCACAACAGTCACGACCGTCACTGCTCACGACGATGAACGCGTCTCTTCTCAGTACGCCTGTCGTTCCTTTCAACACACGCAATGACCCACCTGCACACTAACAGACCCGTTCACAATCACACATCCAACAACTGTACAGACTTCCCTCGTCTCAGGCGCCTCCTTTGCTCGCTTCGACCCTTCTGCCAAGTTCCTTGCAGCTGCACGCTCTGACGGTTCAGCTGTCATATGGGATCTTGATACCAGAGCCACAATTAGGTGGTGTGAGGGACATGTAAAGGGTGTCACTGCTGTCGAGTTTGTTTCTTCAATTCACGAGTCTATCTTGGCGGGGCTCATCCAAATCCTGTAGTTGGTCACGAAATTCACGATACATCCTAACTGCTTCCAAAGACTGGAACATTATCATATGGGACCTTGCTTCTCCCTCCGACCCTCCTCTCAGACATGCTACCATTCGATTCGACGCCCCAGTCGTCGCTGCCAGCTTTCATCCCAGGAATAGGTCAGTAGCTCAGCACTGAACCGCGCCGTCATCCCAGTGCTCATCGTGATTCTGGAACAGTCGTATAATTCTAGCGCTCCTGAGCACCGGAGAGGCATACATTGTTGACTTGCGCAGCTCCCATCGTGGGCGCTTTGAGTTATGTGAAGAAGACGAGGACGATGAGAGAGCTCGGTGCGTTTCTCTTTCCATCTGGTCTGGCCATTTTGTACTCATTGCCAACACAGTCCCATAATGACAACAGCCAGGTTTGACCCCACAGGTCGACATGTCTTCGTCGGTACATCAGCAGGTACTGTGTGCGTGTTCAACGTCCGAACCAAGACAGTGAGCTATCGTCATTGCTTATCCCTGTTCGTGTGGTTAAGACTCACGCTATCCTGAACAGCTTGTAGCACGACACCGTATAGCTGGTGCTGGGGTCATCAAAGGGCTCGAATTTGCCAAGGGCGGCCGGTGAGTGGACAAATTCATACATCAATACCTAACCCGCTTGTTTATACGTGGAGACACGCAGCCGCCTCGCAACTAACTCATCGGATCGTACAATACGCCAATTCACCCTTCCCGCTTACCCTTCGCCTCCCTCACCATCATCCTCGGGCACAAACGGTACCTCCTCCTCGACGCCACCCACTCCTCCTCCCGCGGAGTCCGCCAACGAGCCAACTTCGAGCATCAACGACGGTCCAGGCCCAACCGTGAACGGGTCCTCTCTGAATACATTCCAGATACTGGAGACGGAACTCGAGCCCACGCACAGATTCAATGATCCGATTTCGAAAGTTGCATGGCATGCAATGTCGTATAGTCCTGATGGAGAGTGGTTGGCTGGGGGTTAGGCTCTTCCTTACTTTCGTCGCATCCGTTCCTCTCTTCCTCTGCACCATATCCTTTATCATTGGGCCTTCGCCATTCTCCGTGTCACATTTCCGAGCTGACGCACTTCGTATATCTAGGCGCAGCAGACCCAGCGACGCATAAGATCTACATCTGGGATATATCCAATGATGGACAGTTCGCGAGTGCGCTAGAGGGGGGGAGAGAACCACTTGTGGATGTTCATGTACGTCTTTTCATCTTCTTTCCTTCCTTCTTTCCTTCCTTCGAACTCGATGTCTCACCTATCACGCGTATGTACACGCGCAAACAGTGGCACCCCACATCCCCACGCCTCGCATCCACAACAAACCAAGGCTCTATCCTCATCTGGCACTGCCCCTCGCCTGAACGGTGGGGCGCGTTCGCGGGAGGGTTTGAAGAGGCAGATGAGAACGTTTGGTATGAAGAAGGAGAGGGAGAGTTTGATCTGGTGAGTGGTGGGGTTTCTGTCTCTCTCTACACCCTTAGCTCTTAGCTCTGTATTCTGACCTTTTGGCTCCGACGTGCCCCAAAATTGATAGGAAGACGAAACAGAACTTGCACTACGCAAAAAACTTCAAGAAGATGAAGACATCGATATCATAGGCGGGATCGAAGACTCATACTTCTCCCCCCTTCCGTCTTCCAAAGTGCCAGTGTCTTCAGGGAAGGATGCGGGTGGAGGGGGAACAGGAGATGAAGATTTCGATTGGGCAGATGATGAGATGGACGATGATCGGAAGGGGTGGAGAATGAAGATTATTATGGTTGAAGGAGAGGATGGGTTTTGAGTTAGGATTGGGATGGGGTTAATGCTCGTGTATTTTGTTTTAGTGCTTGTTAGTTGTGGGTGGCTTAGTAGCCTTCGGTTGTTGCAGCGAATTAGCCCCTGTTTGCAAAGAGCCATCCGGAGAAACCCGAACACTGACCGTGCAGTCAAGCCTGCCTGTTTATCGATCCTCATGATCTTCATCTCAGTCTCTCGATCCACTCCTCATATCATCCTATACATCTGGTTTAACGATGTGGAGACTTCTCCGTCTTGAGTGCCCTCTAGGCTGCAAGTGGGAGAGGTCACCTATTCGATACTTCAACCATAATATCTTCATCCGCCGAGCTGGATCGTAATACTTGACTCTATCTGCGTTGTGTTTTCATTTCGTCATCATCGTCGAGCGCTCTCGTTACTGTCTGCTTTCCATCAAGGATAGTAACTGGAGCGATTGGCTGCGTTAAGCCATCAGTCGTTGGTGGGATGAAGAGGGTGGTGTCGGAGCGCTGCATTGTCCACCTCGTGAAGGACTCACTCCATCCGACTCCATTTGCGTACACCTACCCACTGCTTTTTTAAAAAAAAAAAGCTGATGCGTATCTCAATGGTGTTGGGCTGGTCATTCCTTGGGCAAGTGCCGACCTTTGGATGCTCATCCAGCCCTAAGGGAGGACTTTGCGTTTCGAGCTGCGGTAAAGCGCGTCGGTGACCCAACTACATGTCATCTTCTCTTTTGTCCAGCCACATGCGCATTTGGCGACCGATCCTCTGGTTTTCAGGCACAGACGCGTTAAGAGCTCGGGCTTTACGGTCTGGCGTTTCAGCGCTAAGTTGAGCAGAGGCTACATATAATTATGCGAGTGCTCGATCTTCAACCATTGCCCACCATCATAACCCACCGATGTACATTCGCTGTCAGCTCGAGCACCAAGGGCTCTGGAGAGCGTTAGCGGATGGATCAAACGACGAACTTGCACGGCAAGTGCACACGCTTGAAATCCTCAACGAAGAACCGGGAGGAATGTCTGAAGCAATGATACCTGAAATAGTTCCCTTGGGTATCGGGCTTGGCACGACAGCTCGCTGCAATCACTACGATTCGAGCTCGGATGGTTCGAGCTGGGCCTCACTCAATGCAGTTTTCTGTCTTGCTATATCGAAGATGGGCAACTTGCAGAATTTTGTGTGGAAGCGATCTTGGGGGGCTCCGGATAACGTGTATAAGATCGTTGGCAGCCGAAACCTGAAGTCTCTACGCATCATAGACCGCAAGGGACAGCTAAGTAACGAAAGAAAGTGCACCCTATCTGCATTGGAATCTCCGGAGGTATGTTATGTTATACTTTTCTAACGCCTTCCGCGAAACTGACCTGTGGTCATTTCAGTTCCTAGCGATCAGAAATCTAACAGCCTTTGACTTTGCAACGTACTGCATCTGCAACCCGGAACACGAAGAGGACGGAAAAAGGCTCGTCGCCTTGCTTGGTTTCCTCGAACAAAATTCGGGGACGCTCGTGGTAAGTAGACGCTTGAGCTTCTCTCATTCGTGTCTTGGTATAATTTTGACGTTTTAACCACGATTCAGATCCTCAACTTGGCAGTGAAATGCACGTTTGACGAGGCGACAATCTCGAAATTTCTGGAGAACGTCTACTTTCCGCGTCTCCGCGAACTTACTCTCGAAGGGACTTACTGTAACCCGTCGTCTCTCTCCAGATTTCTTATCAAGCATGATACTGTCGAGGCGCTTCGACTTCCAGTAACTATGCCGGGTCGACGATGGGAGGAAATTCAGATTCCGGAAAATGCGTTACCGCGCCTCGAATGGCTTAGCTGTGCTGCTCAACAAGTGGTTGGGATTCTGCAGCATGGGGCTGGGCGAAGGATAAAATATATCGGAGGGGTAAATCTTCACGAGATGGTTAATATCGGGGAAGCTTATGAGTGGTCTGGATGGCCTGATTCGGACGACGAGGAGGCTTGGGAAAACGACTTGGAGGATGAGCCTGAAGGTCTCCATCCTTCTCCCTGGCGTTCGCGGTTTATGGAGATATTGAGAAGCAGGCCCGGCATCACCCACGTCGCCGTGCACGAATATGATTCCCCACGGGACCTTGAGATCCTCGCTACCGTCGCGCCGCAGCTGACGTGGATCGATGCTGGATCGTGCCGAGAATCAAAGGGACTAGATGGGCTTACATTGGTGCATACCTTTGGCCTGTTGTTGTCGATTCTGTCTAACCAAACGTGCTTTCTCTAGGGGGATTGGGCTCGCGGGTTGAGCGCTTTCAAGCACCTTCAGACGATCAATCAGCACCCTTTCCTCGAGGTCGTCTACGACGTGAAGACAGAGGAAGCCTCCACCGAAGAGGCCTTGAGATTATACTCCACCAGCTGCCCGTCTCTTCAAACCTTGGAGCGCTGGGGTGAAGTATACGTCTTTCATCGCAACTCAGACGACCTGGATGTGACATGGAATAAAGTCAAGCGCGAAACAAGTTACGGGAATGATGAAGGAGGAGTAACAATTCGGGTGCCGAGCATGGGGTTCGTGAGGGCAACTCTGAGGAGAATCGGTGGACCTTGTTGCCCAGGACCAATTGCTGAAGATGTGTTTTGGTGAATTCCGAGTAGGTGAAGGGCTCAGGATCGCATTCTTGAATATAGCTTTGTAGTAGCCTCTTATGGTCAACTGTCGAAGGAGCCGTGCACACATCCCAGGATCCCATTGATTCTGCATACTGTACACATGATTATTTCCAGAAACCGTAGGCATCAACAGTGCCTTGCGGAACTCTTGGGAAGCCCTAAGTCCGTCCCCCAGCTCACGAGTACGAGCGGAAGTCGTGTGAACTGCGCCGGTTGATCATTTGATCGTGAACTAGTTTGGGAGAATCGGACTTTGATTGTGGCCTCATTGCTCACAACACTCTCCACTGTTTACCACGGGCTTGGGCGAGCTATTCACTTTGACCTTCAGATTTGCAATGCCATGGCTGTCTACCATTCACTCACCTCCTGTGCCTCACTTGCACTTGATCTTGGTTCCCTAACTGCACCTCCTCTGCAGTGTTCAAGTTTCAAGTTGCAACAGCAATGAACTCCTTGTCAAACGATGCTCCATGGCCCTGTAACTGCATTTGTGCATGCAAAGAGGCCCATCACAGTTTTCGGGCTGTTGACTGTGGTCCCAGCACCAGCTAACCTCTTTCTCCATCTGAGTCTCACTCCCATACTAGTATACCCTGATGCCTGTTGGTGCCCCAATGTTCGGATTGTGATGCCTTGGGTTCCTGCATGTGGATTGCAATGTGAGGAAGGCATACTGTAGGCCTCATGTACTACTGAGTACTAGTATGCTTGGCTCAATAACAATCTTATGTGACCTACGGTGGCCTCAGTACTTGCCACGTAATATTCTGACACATCCAAATGAACTCCAGTCTCAATACATCCTGTCACCCAGGTGGTCAAAACTGCTGTATATCTGTTTATATTTGTCCTGTACTATTTAACTTGGAGCTCGCAAGTAACTCTTTGCTAATGCTGCTGCTGGTTGCTGTCTATCTCTACCTGCATCATGTTGTATGAGTGTGCTCCTTGCAGTTTACCTGCCCACCTAGCTCTTTTGTTCCCAAATAGTAAATCAATCTACAGGACATGCCGACCCCATCTGCCAACCTGCTTGTGGCTATTGTGGCTGTGCTATATTGGAGCATGTGGCACCACACACCCAAAGGACTGACTGGGAGCACCTTAACCACTTGACTTTGTATATTATCTGTTGCTTGGATTACTGTAGAGATACAACTTTACCTCCATTGCCTGTCACAGTGGTTTGAATGGCAAGTCTTCCAAAGGGTGTCAAAGCTATTTTGTGATTTTTTTTATGGATATGAATAACTTAAATGCTAAATATGGTATGTCGCTAACTAGATCTTGTCACCCCTCTCAATGGGGGTGTTGGATGACTAAGCTAAATTAGTCATGTGTTTGATTCAGGGCATCTTTGCAAACTTTATCCATTACATTTCCACATTCAGCCCTCCTTGGCTTTCTAAAGCAGGATGGTTTTCTTCTACTGAGACCCAGTGCTTCTGAATAAAAATTTTGGAAATCCAAACTTGAAGTGCTGTAAATTAAGGTTTCAGCTACACTAAATAAAGTTTTATCTCTCCTGCACAGGATCTTCAGTGAGAAGTTTTGTGTATCAGCCATATCAAATAGAAAAGGCAAATATAAAACAAACTGAACTGAACCACCAAGTCACTTGGTTTGCAATCTTGGATCAGGCACAAGCTAAATAATTTGGGCTGGTTCACATCAATTCTCTTTCTACATTTAGTCATAACTCCCCAAACAATTGGGAGCATGCTGCAAAATAGGGTATAATATGTACAAATATTGCCAAATCATCGGGAATATAAGTACCTTAGTGCCTGCCTGCCTTTTCTTCTTCTTCTTTTCATGATTCCTAACCTAAGGAGTGCTAGATTGTATTCTAGGCATTGGTAAGTCAATGTAATGGTATAAGAAAGAATCTGACAAAAGACTTTGCTTTGTAATCTCTTTGTTATTGTCAGACTGTCAAGCTTAGGCCCAGAGATTTTGTGGTAAGCTAGATGATGCCTTCTACATCATATATTCTTCACATGTAGTTGTTTCTCTACAGGAACACCCAATTTCAACCTGAATGGAGAGTGGGAAAACCCTTCTAATGCCTTCACCTTCCCACATGTATCAACCTGCAACATATCCCTTACAGTTAGAATCTTCCCACTGGTCTTCCCACTGTAAGACCTCCAATTTATACTGCCTAATTTCGCTTTTTGAGCAGTAAAATCTCTTCCCACCAGCCAGTCCAAGGAAACCAGCTGACACTGCTGTTCTAATATTGGCGAACCAGCCAGACAATCACAGCCCCATGCAGGTATTTCCTTTCACTCATGATAATGCTTGGACACGCTCTTATATTTGATCATGTATTGTTTTCAGAATGTTTCACCTGCATCCCTGCAAGCAGTGGCATCATCAGTATCACCTCCACCATACTTGGAGATACAAGACATGCACTTGTCTACTAGTGGCAGTCAGACACTTGATCTCCCATCATGGACCCCTCTGAGGACATCGAGAAAATGTGGAGGGACATCACATTCATCACAGTCTGAAGTGGATGACCTTCTGGAAGAGGCATCCAGTGGGAAGTCCAAACAGCAGAGACGATTGGGTCGAACATCCAGCACAGCCACAAGATTGGCCAAGCCACGCAACACTCGCCGTGTTTCCAATACTACAAGCCCAGTTTCATCGTCAGTTGTCCCACAGCAAACATCACTTTCAAAATCGACTACTGGGAAAGTGAAGAATGCACGACTGCGATTTGATGGTGTTGTCATCACTTCTCGTCCATTCTCTCGCAACTCCACCTCGGTAGTTGTCTCGGCACCTCCTCTTGCGTCAACCGCTGCTGCATTCAGCTTGGTCGACGCGTTGCAGCGCACCTTCAATGCTAATAAACACCCCGAAGCGCCACTTACAAGTGTGCCCCCGCGACCTCTGGATCAAGTCGACGACGCGTCAAATGTCCCGCAAACGGAAGACGTCGAAACCGTTACCGAACCTGAGGACGAACCACCGCGCTTCGACAATCATCTTTTGGCTCCCGGTTCTCCTTTGAAACGTCGCTTGACGCGTGCTACAGCCTCAGACCTCTTTCCAAGCGCTCCCGAATCCACGTCTGACGATAATACCCCGGTCCCGCAACGCAAACCTAGGCGCGCAAAGGTTATCTCGTACGACACGAACGCGGCGCTGGTGGATGACGCGCTCGGAACTAGACTCGCTCCCGTTGACTGGGGAGCAGAACCTGACTTTGTGCTCGAGGATATGGATAGCATTGGGGAGTGGGATACTGCACGTCCGGAGGTCGGTACGGATGACGAATATGGCGAGGAGGCTGCGACGGCTGGCGTCGTGATCCCTCCCGTACAACTTGCCAAACCACGCACTCTATCAACAGTCCCGGGGAAGGTTGAGCCATCTGCTGTGCGCATGCCATATCTGTCCCGAGGAGCCAAGTTCAGGCAACAGCTTGATCTCAGCTTCGGTGAGAATGCCACCGTTCGTGTGGACAGAGGCGCACATCCGAAATTGGTGCGTGCAAGAGTTCGGTGACAGTCTTACACTGCTAACCCCAGTCTTGCTCTCCAGGCCGTACATAATCTTTTCGCACTCGGTGCACCCAGCAAGGAACCTAGCCCTGCTCCCAGTCAGTCCACTGCATCTGCGTCACGGTCTGTATCTGCACGAACTACAAGCGTGAGCTTTGACTCGAGCACCCAGCCCACGAGCCAGTCGCCCGAGCCTGAGGTCCACGGTGTATCCACTGCCCGTGTGGTCTCTGGAAAGCGCCAGCTCTCTCGGGCTCCAGAAGCAAGCGGTCCAGCGAAGAAGCCCAAGGTCGAGATTAGCGAAGACCAGGTTGGGGAATGGGTAGTTGCATTGCAGCGCCTCATTAAGGGGAAAGTTCGTGTCACTGAGGAAGTACGTTTTACCAATTCTGCTATTGGTTCAGGTCATTAGTTGCTCACTATCGTGCAGGATTTGGATATGTTGAGCATCATCCTCGCGGAGATAGAGTCCGTCGCGGGCGACTTGGACAAAGAACTTCCTACAGTCAGTCATACAATTTCTACACGTCCATATCCATCCCCTCATCCTCATATGCCCTGCCTCACAGACTACGGAACTCTACGATACTGTCAAACAGCTCTCCGAGCTCCAAGACATCCCCTTCCACGACGCCAACCACCTGCGCCGCCGCGCGGAAAGTATCATATTCACGTAGCCGTGACCTACCTGACCGTAGGTGATAGGAGATGGTTGATACTTCTATTTTCATACCCGGTGTGCTTGTTACGCCGTTATTCCTCTTCTTTAATAGTCGCTTTGTTTTCGAATTGCTTTTCGCATTTGATATGTCAAGCTCAGGCCTCGTCAGTCACATAATGGGTATGCTGGAGAGTTGGCAACTATATTCCAATGACATCTAGTGATCATATCTCATGCAAATCTTGAAGTGTAATCGCGTTGGTCAGGAAAGAGAAACAAGTCCTATTGGCATCATGCACATGATCCCATCACTTCCCAACACAGAAAGAGCTGAAGATTGCGCCTAAAACCTCCTCAGTACTAACGTCCAACCCAGAAACAGCCCCAATCGCACGAGCTGCATAGCGCAGCGACTCTGCAGCAATATCAATTTGCGACAGCGCTATGCGAGGGCATGTCATCAGCAAGCGGATGATAAAGTTTTTTTATCAAAGACAATGACTTACGGAAAGACTTGAACTCCTCTAAATGTCTCACTGCGGATTCGAGGTAA
The DNA here is from genome assembly GCA_000827185.1 of Hydnomerulius pinastri MD-312. Taxonomy (NCBI): domain Eukaryota; kingdom Fungi; phylum Basidiomycota; class Agaricomycetes; order Boletales; genus Leucogyrophana; species Leucogyrophana pinastri. The sequence goes on from KN839835.1 coordinate 1,654,589, forward strand.
TCTCGATGTCGCGCTTGGGTGATGAGTGGAGAGTCCTCGAATGACATGTTGTCGGAGTACCTGTTAACAGTTCACATGAAAACGGAACCGGGATCAGAGCCAGCGATTACTCACGCGCATCTGTCCTTGAGCACTGTTGCAAGACCGTCCAAGAACTCTTGGGTCCCCTCACTAGTGCGAAGACTAATGCTCCAAACGCCTGGCACGGTATCCGAACCGATCAACAGCAAAGCACGTTTCAGCGCTTTGTGGAGGTCGCGAGGGGAAAGATCGTGGGCAAGGTCAGACTTATTGAAGAGGAAGATGGTGTCCGGCTTCAAATGATTGACGACATCATCTGGGATTTTGATTTCCACAATGTTTTCCGGTGTTCGAGAGAACGTTTCGCCAAGAGAAAGCACACAGATGGAGACATCTGAGGTTTCGACACTGGAGGTTTGAGAGGGTACAGCAATCCATCAACTTGGTTTCAGAAGAAGAGAAAGTTAGGCTCACACATCCCCAGCCCTCTCGACACCAATTCTTTCCACGACGTCATCGGTGGTCTTACGGATCCCCGCAGTATCATTTAATATGACGGGCAGTCCTCCGATATCGAGAGTGAGACTCAGCACGTCCCGTGTCGTACCCGGAATTGGTGATATAATGGCAGCGTCTCTTTCGACTGTGTGAAGGTGGCATCGCGAAGTATGCCACAATAAATATCATACAATCGGCATAAGAAGCAAGCGGACAAATAAATCAAAGTGACAAACCAAGAAAATTGAAAAGGCTGCTCTTCCCGGCATTCGGAGGTCCGAAGATGGCCAGCTTGATGCCTGAACGCAGGATCTCTCCTCTGCGGTTGTCAGAAAGTTGCGAGCGGATAGATTCAATGATTTGCTGAGCACGGATGCAAGCTTTATATTGTCTCAAGAATTATTTCTCACACAGAAGAACATACACAATGGACTGACCTTGGTCAAACATCTCTTCTTGCCCTAGCTCATCGACGTCCTCGCCAAAATCAATGAACCCTTCTACGTACATCAGACAGTCCAGAATTTGTGCTCTCAGAGCATCAAACCGCGTGCGTTGGATACCCTACAATAAGTGTTCATATGAGTTTGTTTACCACTGCATGGCAGGCATTGAAACTTACGGCGGCACTGTTTACGGCGACGCGCCTTTGAGCCTCCGTCTCAGCGTCAATCAGGTCTCGCAGACCTTCGACTTGAGTCAAGTCGAGTCGCCCGCCCTCAAAGGCACGACGAGTGAACTCCCCTGCTTGTGCTGGACGGCAGTATGGTAGCTTTGACAGTGCATGGAGCACCGAAGAGAGCACAGCCCGGCCGGAGTGAACCTGGAGTTCTAAAACATCCTCTGTGGTAAAGGATTTTGGGCCTGACATGACACGGAATTAAGCAATTGATTTATCAGGATGAGGTTTGTTTACCTTTAAAGAACAATACTAGACCATCGTCCAACTTCTCTCCGGTAACTGGGTCAATGACTTCGCGAAGTTCTGCAACCCATGGAGCAGGTTTCTTGCTAGCAACACGGCGTTGAATGCCACGGGTTACAGCGTGCCATACCCTCAGAGCATCTGGCCCTGATACTCTTATGACAGCAACGCCTGCTTTACCAGGAGGAGTTGACAAGGCATAAATAGTTCGGCGCTGAGCATCTGAGCGTGCTGGTTCACGAATAGTGTCAATACCAGCACTCTGCCCACTCACAGAAGCTCTGTAGCTGACGTGAAGAAATCTCCGAGATGGGTAGTAGACAAGGCTATGCGACCTGGTCCCAGTCGAATTTCCACATGGAAGTCTCCCATTAGAATTTGGGAAAGCGGGTGTCATCAACGGATTTAGAGAAAGTGATCGGCCTCGGACGTGTCGCGCTAACTTTGTGATACTGCTGCAGCTTTTCCATAGCCGCAACATAAACTGGCTAACCTGGAGGTATGAGGACAAGATGCTTGCCTTTGAAATATTTCTAGACGCGCTGCACTGCACGGCGCGTCTTATCTGGTTTTCCCACGAAGGGAAGGCTGTAAGTTGCCCTTGTCTTCCGACCGCCAGGAGTCAAGCCATCTCTCTTCTAACTTTACATCTACTCAGGTGCTACTTGGACTAGATCATAGTGACCTGATACAGCATAATCAACACAACTGGATACCCCCCTCGAACAAACGTAGATCGTTGTCATCATGGGTCAAACACGTAGGTTCTTCCGCCACGCATAACCATGATTTATTGCTCAGCGGACCATGATCAGAGTCGCAATTTATGGAGGACATGCAAAAGCGGTCCAATTGTGCGTCTCAAACATACATCCTGAGCGTCTCCCAATAACTCGTCGGTCAACCTAGTCACGTCCGCTGAGCTAGAACGACTGAAGAAGCGATTCATGAAGCTTGACAGGTGCGGTTCCTGACTTCGACTGCTTCAATCAATGAGTGTAGTCGTTTACCTACATCTTCGCAGTGACGGTTCAGGCTCGATAGATCGAGAAGAGTTCTTGCAAATACCTCAGATCGCCACCAACCCCCTGGCGTCACGAATGATAGCAATTTTCGATGAAGAGTGCGTATCTTCGCATCACCAGGTCTCCCTATAGTCCATCGAACGTGGAGTCTGATCATTACTTGCGTGATAACAGCGGTGGAGGGACCGTCGATTTCCAGGAGTTCGTGGGCGGCCTAAGCGCTTTTAGTAGCCGTGGCGGGAGAGAAGAGAAGCTAAGATGTGTGCCATAGTTTACCCTTTTCCGTAACTCGATCGGATCCTCACATCAGGACATTATAGTCGCATTCAAGGTTTACGACGTTGATCGCGACGGCTTCATCTCCAACGGAGAGCTGTTCCTCGTGCTCAAAATGATGGTTGGCAATAACCTTAAAGTGCGTTGCATCGACGCATTTGTTATGGATACTAACAAGCTCAACGCACCGGTACTTACAGGACCAGCAACTCCAACAAATTGTTGACAAAACAATTATGGAAGGGGACCACGACCGAGACGGAAAGCTCAGCTTCGAAGAGTTTGCACAAATGGTTTCAAATACGGTTAGTCCTCGTCACTCACACATTCAACATCATTGCGTATTAATGCGAACTCTCGGACAGGATATCGTGAAGCAAATGACCCTAGAAGATTTATTCTAGGCTGCCTCCCCCACTCCGGATCGCAACATACCCTCTACACCTTGGGTATCATGCAGAGCAATGCCAAGGCCTGTATATACGTCCATGAGCAAGCACCAGCATCTCACTGTCGCACCTGTTGTAATACACTACTGTTATTATCTCGTCTGTACGTTAGAATATGCATTCAAACGAATATGTTTCCGACTGCAATTGCCGCTGACGTGAGGTACCGAGCCCGGATATTATCTGTCCCCTCCATATATTCGGCCCTACATCACTCTCTGGGATTGATTGAGGCTCGCTACCAGCTGCCTTGTTGATCAGGGAAATGAGCGTTCAACAAAGCCCTGCACGGTAATACCCATACATACGCATTGCCCTCGTCGTGTAAGGCGGTTGATCACGCGCACGAGTCTAGGTTGCAACAGGCGGGGCAACATTAGATGCTGCTAAAGCATGTCTACCTCTCATCTGCAGAGGCCTGCTATCAGCAGGCTGCAATTGTCACCCTCCTCTCGACCGGAACTTGGATAGTACTTTGATGTCACTGTACCCGGTACCCAAACCCTGCCAGACTCGAACCAAGGCATGCACTACGTCTGTGTTGATATATTGATTCAACGGTAAGGAGCATACACATAGTACTAGCATGCCATTGCTCAGCAATCCGATCGTCGCTAGCACTGCTCCCTCCCTCGAGTCTGATGCGGGGCGCAGGTGCTACTGCTAGCTCTAAGCAAGTTCCAAGGCAGGGGAACAGCCAAAGTTGACAGCGCCACCCTGTCTAAATATCAGGGACTCCAGTTCGACGCTCAACTTCCCGAAAATCAACTCACGCGAGAATCGGTCATGCAACACAACGCCTCTGGTAAACCATCACAGTGGTATCCGGCACCATCCTTTGTCGCGACGTCGCACTGGACACCCACGAGTGCGTTAGCATAGCTAGTGACGGAGTTGCTGAAGAGGTTCATCAAGTCTAAAACTTCAGCAGGCTGATAGTTCCTCACTCGCATCAGCGAATCAGCTGAGAATGGGAAGACGCTGACCCACCGTCTGCACAGATTTGCAACATGTGATGTTGCCCGCCTTGCACTGGTATTTGCCGCTGGCGGCGACGGCTATAGTGAATGGGACGATAGCGAGGACACGAGCGAAGATCATGGTCGTTAGTGAGAAAAGAAAGAAAGAGAGCTCGTACGGATCGTCAAGTAACTGAGAATGGGCAAGAGGAGGTTATTGACCTGAGGAGGATGGATGGATGATCCTGCTCTTTATACAATCGCACCATTCGGCTATGCTCAATACGGCGCGCATTCCGTCGACGTAAAATCGCTTGAATTCGAAAGGATCCGATTGTTTTACTGCCAGCCCACTGAGGCCAGTTCCCGCACCTACCTCATCACCTGCAAACGTTGGACGATATTTTGCAATTTCTCCGATGTATGCTTCGAGCAAATCATTTGTGGTCTCCCCGTGTCGCTCGAGAGTTAGACCAAGCGTGTCTATTAGACATTGAGGTCGCTGCTCCATCTCAGAGTTCCTCTTTCAAGTTGTTTCGATCAACAGCTTGAACTGCCAGTGCCAGTGTCGAGTTCCAGGTAAGTCACTTTTCGGTCGTTTGCTGTCCTTGAAGTAGGCCTGCTGAGTATCTAAAACGATTATAGAAAGAACTCGCGTTCAATACCCGAACACCAGTCGCATCTGGAGAACTGGAGAATGTGATGTAGGTACGTTCATCCAGCTGCTCAAAGCCTGCACTGAGTGATCTCCGTGGCGGAGATCAACGTCATCGGAGCGGAAGCTTTTGCCGTGTCCCATTTTGGGCCTCCGATCACGAAGCCTTGACTCTTGAACTGCCACGTCTCAGCTTACAACGCGTCGACATGATGGCGAACCCTGAAGGAACACTTGCGAGCGACTTGTAGGACTCGGGGAGCAACTGTGGAAATAAAGACTTCAACACGCTCCACAGGGCCGGGACCGCATCAGAAATACAACTAATAGTTAGAAATGAAGTGATGTGTAGCGCGTCACCGCCGGTCTGGTCGTCCTGTCTCAATCCTCTCTTCAGGCTAACCTGGACTCCGACGAGGTCATACTAGGAACTTTCTACCTTCGAGTAGTTGAAGGGCGGAGTCGCGTATGTCTACCCTTTGTCTCGAGCCGGAAGCTCTTTCGAGACGTGGCTCGTTCCCGCTCAGCCCACTTTTGGTGATACAGCCTACCGTTGGAGAAAGTGCGCACCGATGAAGTCAGCTATCTCGTTTGCCGCTGCGCACTACATCACGTACTATGCTGCGCATTCAGGTCACCGAGTCCACAACCAATGATAGTATTCGGGTCATCAAGCTGGTCCTGACAACTTCGGCCAGGGTCGCGAAGAGCAAAGCGAGCGGTGGAGGTAGATAAGGCAGGCGGTGAAACTAGGCTGACCATCCCAACTCGAACCTCGAAGCAGCCATGATCCTCTCCCTTCACGCTCTTACACTCCTCTTGCTTGCTTTTGTCACTACGTCAACTGTTGCACAGTGCCCAAGCGGAGCACAGTTCAAATGTTGCCACCAAAGCGATCCTGTGCGTACCTTCCATCTTGGCTGTCTGTCGTTCACTGATCTGATACCATGGCACGCCCTACATATCACTAGGGCTCTAATCCTTCGGAGATAACCCTCATGCAAAACTATGGTGTTGACACCCCGACCAACGAGAATGCACTTGTAGGGCTTGGGTGCAGCGACCCAAGCACGCCTGGTCAATGCAGCAGTGGCCTTATACCCTTATGTTGTACTACGAATGAAAGTGTAAGTAGCCCCTACCTTGGTTCTGATGGCAGGTCTGACGTCTTGTGGGTTCTGTAGGAAGACAGTTTCGGGTGCGTGAACGCATAAACTTTAGCTCGGGCGTCCAACCGAAAAGGGTACGCTATGCGAGCTGGAGACATCAAGGCAGTTGCTTCAACCAAAGCTTTGCTAAAAAGTGCGGGAGAGATGTGTATTAGTTCTGTTGTAGAGAGCACTGGTTGCTTGTAGGCGAAAAGGCAAGCTGTGGGGTGTTACACTAGAAACCTTGTACGCTCCGCCTTTAGTTTAGATTTTCCCCTGCGGCCGACTCAAGCCTTCCATCATACTGGAGTCAGAGCAATTCCTTCAAGTCAGTGTGAGGTGTGAAGCGACATACGATCATACATGTCAAGAGACTATAGGTACTTTGAAGGTAATAGACAAGACAACAGGGGTGGTAAGGAACAGGATGGTTCACAAAAAAGTAGCACACGAGATCATGGGAGTGGTGAAAGTAAATGTCTATGATGAAAGATATATGCGATATATCAAGCGACAATCTGAGACAGAAGCTAGGCCTACAATGAAGGCAGAAAACACGAGCAGCCGCAAGAGCAAGTCATGGGTGCCGTGGTTTCAAGCTGGGCGCATAAACGCCAGTGATTGTGACAGGTATAGGCAACTGCAACACCGGTGGGTTGACCTTCCCGGTCATCGGGCCGAGGTGGCTCAGTAATGGCCTCTAGTCTATGCGTTGTCCTGACGTCCTCGCGTGCTGGCCGTGCACGTGTCTGCGAGGGGGACGGATCGTGTATGTGGCGCGATGCAGAAGGTCAATGCGATCAATGCCGAGTGGGTGGCAAGAGTTGTCATGGTCGTACAACAAATATGCGAGGGGGGCTGGTCGATGATTCGTACAAGTCTGGAAAAACAAAAGCTGAAATAAATTAGATGTCCCCCGATCAAGCTGCTTGGGCGACAGCCACTATCGCTCCCAAGAAGGGACGTCCCATTGGCAGTGACCCATCACGAATGGTGAGTGAGCACTAGGCCGACCTGCATGGCCGAAAAACGAGTGCGACTGCTGCGCGGACTGCGATGCTTGCAGGTAAAATGGGTCCGTAGAGGTAAATAGAGAGGATGAGCACGAGTCGATGGGAGAACTCATGCCAGAAATTGCCGCAGGGGTGGGTGTTGGGGTGGGAGGAGCCTTCGTAGCGGATCCGTGGGTATTTCCTTGGTACGATGACCACAAGTATGCGTTTGGAGAACATGGTGAGTCAGGCGTTATCATGTCCTCTACCATGCGCTCTTCGTCCATCTCCTCAAGATCGCACCATCCTTCATCGGCGTTCTGTCGCCTCGCAGAAGACGTACTGCGTTTGCGGACATGTTCCATCTGCTCAGTGCCAGGAACAGGCCAGGCAAAGGCGGTGGACGAAGGGGTACGAGCGGTAGGGGTAGTGCAATGTTGCACATTTGTTGGATCGCGGCAGGACATATTTACATTGACTACCGGGGTGTGCGCGAAGGGAGAGGTGTGGGCATGAGGTGAGGACAAGGACGATGAAAGTTGGTGCGCGAACAATGTCTGCGCTAGCTGAGCCTGGAGAAACATGAGTAAGGCGGGGAATGGGGTATGAGATAAGCTCCTGTGGGGGTATGTGGGGTAAATACGTTACATACCTGAAGTGCAGCGAGGTCTATGGCTTCCTGTCCTATGTGATTTGAGGAAAGGGACGCTACGAGGTCTTCAACGGACACGCTCATTGTGGACTGAAAAGGCGGTAGTGGCGGTTCTGGTGAGATGTTTGAAGTGCCCTGGCAAGACAGACAGACGCTGTATAAATCAAAACACGTGCCGACATAGACCCTGCCAATGGCCAATGGCCAAATTCCGGTCCGTGGCTCCGTAATCTCCCGGCAGTTCACTGCAGTGTCGGTTCAACGCTTTTCTTGGTCTTCGCTAGCGCGTTTGCCAATGCCTGAACTGCGATTGACACGTACACGAAAAAATTTGTATGCACGGAAGTGGCTTTATAGCGCGGTGAGAACGAGCCTCTGACCCGCCCCCATTCCCTGGGATCATTTCGCAAACTTGTCGGACCGCCTCCTTTCGCGGGAGCCTCCAACTGGCATTTCTCGCTTCATCCCGAGCGAGAACCATGCTGCAAACTGCCACACGTCCTTGAACCCCGGGTGGTAAATATAGAGGCGCTAGAAACTTTCAGCATCGCAGACGGACATGAACTGTCATACTGGGTACTTCCCGGTTCTCGAGCGAGCCTTTTGCTCTCCATAACTCTTGTCCGACGACTTATCGCTCAGACACGATTGCTTGGCCTCGAGCCTCTCCACGCCCGACCTGCCCACGTTCATTGTGCAGGTCCCAAGGAAACTTTGTTTCCGGTTACGGCTTTCCCGCGGATGCAAATAAACACCATCCTGGCGATGCCCCTGACTTATTCTTGGCCTCAGCCTCAGCTCCACCCCACTGATCTATCACTGTGCTGGCAGATGTCGAATGGCACGGTAAGTGCTGCGCATAAAATCTATTTACATCTCTAAGTGCATGCAAATTTCGAAGTGAGGTGAGCAAGCGACTTGGAATTTTTATTCCCGCTCCATCCCGCTGTCCGTTCGACGGCCCGCTAAGCCATCCGCTGGTGCATTGCCCGGTGCTGGTGTGGTGGGACCCGCCTGAAGCTTACCACTGGGATTTTGTCGGTCGAGGCCAGCGATACAGATAGCCAGAACGTTCTGCCAACCGCCGAGAGCTGTACGGTGACACCGCGTTTCACCCCCTGATCGCCACAGGTTGTTGTTGGCCACTTTGGCTACCAGAACATTACATTTGGAGGTGGCTCAGGGCTTCATCTGGTCTGCATGGATGATGGATTCCTGTCACTCTTGAGGCACACCCTAACTTAGTAACTAAGGCTAACTTGCCTTGACCGCGTGACGACATATGACACCCTATTGACATTCACTAGTCCTTTCTGGATCGTACGCATGGTACCAGAAAGCTCCCCTAGCCGATCTGAGGGTCCAAGCCTGTGTTGTCGATCCGCCCTGGAGATCTAATAGAGCATATATTTGCCTGCAACCTCCAAAGAGCCGTCAATAAATCACGCGTGCACGAAGCTATGCAAACCTCGGACCTCCTCACTCCACAAAGTGGAAGTGCGGATGAGTCAGGTGGAAAGAGGGTCGGGGGCAGCTGACGTCGGTGTGCCAAAATTCGCTCGCCGGAGGTCCATTGAAGGAGCCATGGAGTAGGTTGAATTGATTATCCGAACTCCCTGACATTGTACATGGATTTCTCTCCCCGAGCGCCCGTGACCGTCGTTCACCTGACCAGGAGTGGAAAACTTCTTCTCCGGACAACAGGCCGGGCACCCCCTTCACCGGGAACAAACCCCGCGCACGAATTTCGTGACATCACCTCTCGATCGCCCCTATAGTTTCTTTTACACCACATGCCGCCTCTTTCGTGTCTCGGAAATCGATCGAGTCCCCTGTCCCCTTGCGCTGCACGCCTTGGCTGCTGTGATGGTCGCAAGGTTCAAAAGTATTCGAATCATGAATGGAATGTTGTTCACAACAGATCGCTCCGCTCCAAACCTGAATCCAAAAGTAGCAGCAACCCAGATATGTGTACCGAGGTGGCCACTTAAGACCTCCGAGCCGTCGAATCCCTAACGATACTGGCGCGACTTTAAGGATTTTCGGTAGATTCGATGTCTATAGAGCGACATGACTGAGATTCGGTCTGCTCCTCAGAATGTCCACGGGTCGCGAACACTGCGGAGAAGCCAGCCGACAGGCAAAGCCGTTGCGAGCCGAAGGAGAATATGCATTTATACGTTGCGAGTAGCGCAAAAATGGCACGATAGGAAGCACGCCGCTTGCTCACATTGAGGATGCGCCTTTATATTCCTCGCCCTTGAAAGGAATCTCCGACAGGCGTCTTGCGAGCTCTTGAAACCGGCAGTCAAAAACGCCCGTGCGTCCGAAAGAAAGACCATCTATCGCTTGAGGTGATTGCGGTGTTCGGGATAATTGGAGGTGGAAAGTCCTTCACATATGTCGAACGTTTTCTCGACATGATCAGAGAGGTCCCGTTGACAAGTAGCTGGATCGCTGAGGTAACTGGATCGGGCTTGAGGAGAAGCACTCGCCGATGCTTGGACAAGCGGCCGAGACGAAAGGTCTGTACAGACATTATATATCCAAGGTTGAAGAGCGGGTAAAATATCGCGAAGAGCTATGGTATGAGCGGGAAACGTCACGGGTCCAAACTGTGCTCGTCATCACGAGGACTAAAAACCGGCATATCCGGGCGCGATAATATGCCTGCTTTGGATATCGATCGTCGAGCTTCCCTTGAGCCTGGATACGGCGACAACTCGAGCTCGGTACCCCGGGTAGTGTCGAGATCAGTGTAATCGAAATGACGACGCATATTCAGGAGAAGGCGATTTCCCAAAAGCGATGGAATAGCAGTGGACCAACTGAGGACAGATCTTGTCTTACTTTCGTGCAAGGGTAGAACAACTAGTGACTCACGGCATCAGAGTAGTGATGTAGTAGGGGTAATGTGCCCATACTACTGTGGAAGCTACGAGCTCCGCAAAGATGCTACACATCTCAGGTGAGTGGCGCTGTTAAGTGGAAGTAGAGGCTTTTCACGCACACGATAAAATAAAGCAAGCTTTTTATTAGGCCACAATCATGAGTTCAATGTTCTTATGCGAACACCAGGCACTGACCTATCTCTCGCCAACAACACGGACAGCCTCGTCCGCCCACGCATCCTGCCCAATGCTCTCTTCAAGACCATTAGACAAAGAATCGGTTCGACGATTATCGCTGGTGTCCAGAAAACGGCAGAAAGGGGTATGATGCCTTCAAAGTCGCATCCTGTGGGTGTTGAAATGACAGGAAGGCCTGTGTTAACGACATCAGATTAGCTGCACGCCGATCAGATATGTGAACTGGGCGCACTCTCCACATTCGCGACCGTGATGGCAAGCAGGGTGACCATTATCGCAGCTTCGATCACGCTCAATGTGATCATGAACCAGAGTATTTTCCGACTTCGCCCATAAATTGCCCACACCTGACGAAGAGTCAGCAACCGTTGACCGGTTCAAGGTGGCAGAACAGCGTACCCGAAGCTGCAAGATAGCTTGATAGGAGGGACGGTTATTTAACGACGAGCTTGTTTCATGTGAACGGAATCACCTTGGACAGACAGAGTCATAAGGAGGGTTCTGTACATAGTTCAGAGGACAAGCTCGGTGGGAATCGGGTTTGAAGCCTCACACTATGTCATCGCACAGAAGATAAATTACACAACTAGTTTTCTGTTTAGATGAGCAGATGCAACAAGATGAACTGCGCACGTCTAAAAACATTGAGCACGAAGATCGCAGGTCAGAAGCACGTTAGGACATGGAGGCGTACATTGGATGAAACTACTCCACTCGGCGTGAGCGGAACTGTCGAACATCGATTCACAAACAAATCCCTGAAGTTTTTCCAACCAACTTACTTATATCGAATGTTAACCATAACAGGGCCAGCCAGCCGTTCTGCATTGCGGGTAAGACGCCTGCTGCGATATGATCTCGGTCTAGACTCACAAAAATGTAAAGATATGTGACCCAGCTTCTTCTCTTGGTCCAGACGAGGTCAACCTAGAAAGCACCGGTGTTAGTGAGCGTCTGCTCCCGAATCGGTCTGATTTGTCTTTCTACCTCCTCCTGGATTACAATAACTGGGTAATTGTCGCTCTATTAGCGTCCCAATACAAGGACAGGTGAAGCAAAAATGACTCACGTCGCTCATAGATGAGTACCCCAAGTGCACCAGCTCGAGACTGCTTCCCGATGTTTACTTGTTCATATTACCATCAGGTGTTGACTCAACTGACCAGATGTACCAAACTTACGAGCATAGCGTGCAGACAAGGGCACGGAAGCCACACCAGACATTCCGCATGAATGTTTGCTTCCTGTCCCAACTTCGCGCGGAGAAAAAGACGAATGAGATGCAAGGATTGGAAAGGAAGAGATTTAAAGGACTTGGCGAGATAATATAATTTCCGACAATCCATACTGCCCTGTTTGTGCCCTGTACTGCATGCAACCTTAATCACGGAGGCACGAGTCCAATGACAGGACGCAATTTGAATATATGACCATTGGCGAACATCGGAGTTGGAGGTGGGTGGGTACCTGCCTTCTGCTGTCAACCACCGAGGTTAGACTGAGGTCTTCGGCCCCTGTCAGGCCCTCGAGACCAACTCGAGACGGACCCAGTCCAGAGCTTTGGCATCGCACAAGTATCCAAGTCAGCTAAAGTACGCGGAGATGATAAATTCAAAGACACACATTAATGTGGAGTTGATTCGCCCGGCGGCCCATGCACGATCGCACTCTGGCAGGTCTGCGATTGTCACGTTCTGCAATCCGGCCTTCAACGACTCACCTGACCAGAGGCCAGAATCTAGAAGAATCTAGAATGTATGGAATATACACGTAACGCTTGAAAACAACGAAAGCTGTCAGTTGTTGAACGTTGAGACACAAATTCTATATATTATACGATGTCAATCTCTAGATGACTGACATATGTCTCCTGATATA
>KN839835.1:1668038-1695685 GCA_000827185.1 Hydnomerulius pinastri MD-312
TATAGCCCTTGATCTATGATGGGCACCGGAAATATTTAAAGTTAGGGCTACCAGACAAATTCAATATCAAATGCAGCTGAAGTTACTACTACCAGACTGTACCCCTAAATTAGATCCTGATAGACTCGTAAGCTCAGAAGACAAGCGATATAAAATGTATGCAAGTTTTCAGTTCATTCTCTTCAGTTCCTCAGCAGCAGTATCGAGGGGGGGTAACACAACGTGGGGCCCGGGTGTCTGGGGTTTGTTGATATCAACGGTGGATTTGGCCTGCTTCTTCTGCAAGCCTTGCAGGTATTTCGACCCTCCGGCGTAAAAGAAGAGGAATGCCGAACCCACAATCCAGAAGCCGTACCAGTTGAGACGAGACCATGCTTCCATGGAGTCCTTGTAGGTGAGTAGCATGAAGGGTGTAGCGACGTAGTTCAGGAGCAATATCGAGAGGAAGGTCCCAAGGAAGTCGTAGACGCGCTTCGTTAATGTTGTGGGTGCTCCAGGGGGTGGAAGTACAAGCGGGCGGAAGCCAGAGCGACACATGCGAGCAGCAGAAGTAATAAACCCGCCGAAGACAAATGTGAGGTAGTATCCAGATGCGATACCATGCTAATTAAGCCCGTCAGCGGATTCATCCGATCTCGGGAGGAAAGCCGTACCCAGAATGCACTCGTCAAGAAGGTGAGCATGCTGCTGGTGAAGCCAGGCTTTTTACCCTGAGGGGTGACGCGCTTGTAGATACACTCCCTGAGCCAGATGTTCGTGTTGATATTCCATGAATCAAGGAGGACTTTGAAGTTCGAAGGCAACTCGATGTCACGAACTTTGACATTTGCGGCTCCGTCCCAGAGCGATTCGCCAGAGGGCCCATATCCAGTGAACCCCAGGCCAGTAAGGTTGCTTGCTCCCTGGACTTTCCGTCAGCAGACGCACGACACCTGCAGGGCGCCTTTCGTACCTCCGTCAGGGTCCAAACGGCGTAATATTTACAACGCTCAATAAGCCCGCAGAATTGGAAAATCGCAATACTAAGAAATTCGCTAGCTCAGACGAGCGAGCTTCATCAGGTTGGGGGGTTAACGTACCGGTAAACGATGCTCTGATTCAGGAACCAAGGGGTGATGGCAATTCCGTAGTAGAAGGAGGGATTCAAAACCACAAACAGACCCAGGAACACGAGTCCAGTGACCATCTTGCGGTAAGCAACGCGTTTTCTGCCATCGGGAACAGCTCTTCGCTGGGGCTTGGGAGACTTCTCCACAGCCGATTTGAACAGTGTTTCGTCAACCAACGACATGTAGGACGCATAGTCAAGGTATGGCCCAACTAAAATGCCTGGGAAGTAGAATCTGTTTCGCAAAACAGTCAGTAATGCAGAAAAGTAGCAAGTTGCCGACCTACGCAAAACCAAGAAATTCTAGTAATGTTGGGTATTTAGTGACGCGTTTCTGTAGCTGCCACTTGTCTAAGTCCTGATTGCATTCAAAGATGAGCCACTATAAAAAGCCCAGATACTGAGGCAGCAGACCTCCGCGGGCCTTCGGCCGTCCCAGACGTTCCAAGCAAAAGTCGTCAGTTTCATCGTCAAGACCATTTGGGGACCTGTGATCTCAAAAGTTTCGTAGCTCAACCCATAGAGGGCACGTATTACATGACTGGAAATCAACTTCAGTCAGGACAGAAGCAACGTCAGAGGCACGGTAAAATGCCCACTTAATAGTTAGGTGTCCCATCACGAAGCTAGAAAAAGATATCTCAGTAAGATAAACAAGTGCATAAGCATCATCACTCACGTGAAAACGAGCCATGGCATGCTGGAGCCCTTCACGTTCGCAGCAATGAAGTACGTCCCAAGAATGCTTCCGAGCAATTGCGCGAAGCCCCATTGCAGGTTGAGGACGGGTATAAAGAAAAAGAGGGAGACAAGTAGGCTGAATAGATGCTTGAGATTTGGTTGAGAAACTGGTATCCTGATGTAGAGACTTCCGAGGGGGTATGCAATTAGTAAACACCAGATGAGCTATAGAGAACGCCAGACATGTTAAACGCATGTAGGAATGAGTGTGTTGGATGCAAGTACCTTGATCTGGTCAACAGACGCCCCGGCTAGGTTGGCCAGAGGAACGAAAAGCGCGTCCATTTGCGCAAGCCTTGTTGGAACAACAACCTACTAGACAGAGGTGAATGAGCAAGATGGAACGAAACCCCAGAAGGGCCAAAAAAGCTCGGAAGCAAAATCAAATACGCCGTCTTTGGGGTAATTAAAATTCCCACGCAATCATATCTCGTTAAACACAAGCCTGCGGACGAGAGGAACTTGAAGCTTGAAGCTTGAAGGAGGTTCTATTGTTAAGTAGTTTTTAGACACAAAATAACCAGCCGTCCTAATTATCGTATGGTGGGAAGGACCTCTGCGTCTGACCTCCTTCACGCTCTCCTAGCTTCAGCTAAGAGTGCTCGTAACCGTAATCGAGCACTCGCCGCTCCGAGAGGGAATGCAGCTTTTGGGCGGGAAATCCCACTCAAAGGTGAATGAGGGGGGCTGCTACTGCCGCTATGTCCAACACAAGACCCCTCTGCCATCTCCCCGGGAGAAGGTAATGATGATTGTCCGTCATAATGCCCAGTGGAAGAGAAAAAACGTGACCGTGTCGACGAAGCGTCCATAGTCGAAAGAGGTGAAACAAAGTGCAGCTCCAGGCTGCCACTCGAATTGAAAGCGCTCTCTAAGCCTCCGATTCCCAAGTCTCCCATATCCATAGACATCGACGCATCAGAGATGAAAGCTATGTCCGTGGACATAGTATCAGTCGAATGCATGCTCGGGGGAGGTATGCTCGTGCGTGACGATGCTTTGTCAAAGCTATCCGCGAATGGATCGGAGAATTGTCCATTACTACTTTGTGATGACTCGCCTGCATGTGAAATATACGTTGCCGTATGTTCTGGTGTGTAGTTTGATGAGGTGCGGTGAGAAATTATCCGTCGACCCAGCATGAGCGGGTTTATTCGTGGAACCTCTTCTATCATCGCCCAGTCTTTCCGCTCCTCGTGATTTTCAGAGTCGGAAGGAGGCAAAGCCGACAAGTTTCTCCTCGTATGTCGTCGGTGAGCTCGATACCGGGAGAATGTTACTCCAAGCGCAAGCAGTGCAAGTACACCGAGCACAGGACCTAAAATCATAGGCAATTGACTGATGTGTGTATTGTTAATATCACTTTTGGTATGTACGGCTTGAAGTGCAAACCTGTCAGATGTCGATATGCCACTTGTAGGTATCTTTCCCGTCATGGTCGGCGCAGGAATGAGACTCTCCGGGCCAATACTCTCCAAAGTCATGGTCGTCTGAACGATGCGTCCTGATTGGGTCGCTTGTGTGGTTATGGTGATGAGAGTGTGGGTAGCAGAATTGAGTTCTTGGGGGGTGGAGGGGGGCTTGGTGACAGCGCCGGCTGATGAAGTGCTGCAAGACATCGAAGGGATAAATAACGTCCCCGGTGTGATCGGGTTGCTCACCTTTCAACAATCGTTGTCGGCATTCCATTTGCAGTTATAACAGTAGTGTAGGACATTCTCTGCGCTGTTGGTGTCGTGGGTTCTGGCGTGAACCCGTCACCGGAGGATGTACCCGCAGGAGGTGTGGGAGATGCAACTACGCTGCCCGATTCTTGGCCCGGGCCCTGCTCGTTGGAAGGTGACCGTGTACTTGAATTTGCGGTTGTTGAAGGACTTGTGGACATTGTTGTATAGCCCTCTATGCTAATGGGTGCAGTCGAGCTCATAGTCGACGCGAGCCGATCCGGGTCTGTTTGCAGATGGCCACCGACGGTCGATGTTACGGGTGCGGAGGTTGCATTCGAAGTTTGAGGTATAGTGCTCGACGAGGGAGTGGTGGAAGGTGAAACCACTGGGGGTACGTCGAGACCTATTGTTACGGCTGATATTGAGGTTTCTGTAGTGTCTATTGATGTTGCAAGTGATGGCGCAGATATGCTGGTGGAATGATTGAACGAAGCAACGAACGTGCTGGATGGTAATGTATGCGATGCCGTGATTAGCTGAATAACAGTGTTCTGTGCAGTGGTAGCGTTTAAGTTTGGAGGAGACGCAGGGGAACTCGGGATAGTCGAGGGAGCGGAGGTGGAGGTAAGAGGGGTGGAATGATTCGTCGAACTGGTCTCCGAAGAAGTCGCCGTCGTCGTCTGGTTAATGGAAAGAGAAACCTTTATCGAAGGCACAGGGCTCATCTGGCTCGCAGGACCGACGATAGTGGTAAATGTCGGTCCTGCTGAACTGGGAGTTGAGGAGAGCCAAATTCCAGACATGTTTTCGCCCAGTTGGCTAAGAGCAATAAGAGCGAACAGCAAGGACGCAGACTTGACGAAGGTCCCCGAGAAGCAAGGGAGCTGGAACGCTCACAACTCTGCTCAGGCTATCAACGTAACCTTTATTAAGTGGGGAAATCCGGGACAGTCAGCGTAACAGCGAGGGAACAACGACAAGATGCGCCACATGCAAGCGCAATATTTGGATGCACTCGCGCGTGAATGTCGTCGACGCTCTGCTTCTGACCACGTTTTACGACAAGATATGGGAGCGCTGGAGGTCGCTCGGTGAGTTGGTGCGATTCGCGGCCCGCAAGACCATTGGATCAGAGGGATACTTCCAGTCTTACAAGGCATAATTGCTTACTTTCGGACTACATGAGGACAACTCCTGTTGAGCGATAACTCTGGCTCGTGCAGACAGAATTAGCTGCGCGGAGCGATGTCGGCGATAACTTGACCTTTTTCCTTCATGTAGCTTCGCCAGCAGCAGAGGGCACCCATTCAATCGTCGAGATCTGTGGGGAAAAGGATAAATATGACATCAAGACAAATATGGCTCTTTGATCCTTAGGCAGAAGATTTGACGCATCCGCGCTCTGGGCTCTCGGGTGCCCCTTTGTGGAACTGAGAGAATTCTCAATGGGAAAGGGTTCGCAGGCTTGCCTTCTGGGAACCGTAGGCTGGCTGATAATGCGACCGCGGTACATATAACCAGATCAATTCGGAAGGTGCCAGGCGACAAAAATCGAAGATAAATACGGATTGATGGTAGTGGAAACAAAAATGCTTGAGCATGGTAAAACAGCGGAAAGAGTTTGTTGCAAAGGGATATCGGTGAGAGAAAAAGGAAAATTCCGTTTGCCCTTAGCCCCTTGTACTCTATGAACAAGGAAGAGCAGATAGAACTAGACCAAACTATCTCAGCGATGGGCGGCTTGAGATAGGTCCTCGATAATGAAGCTCCTTCTCTCGTCACTCACAGCGGAACCCCACAGAGACCGAAAGTCGAAATTCACGAGGTTCCAGAGCGAATTGGAAGATGTGTGCGAGTCGGAATGCATGGTAGGGATGTCGGAAGATTTGTAGAAGTCAAAGTGGGGGCGATGGACCGCGAGGTGAGCCAGGAGATGACAAACCAGGATGAAGAAGAGCAAAGAGATGATAATTGCGGTTCTCGCTTTGAACGTGAACTGCGACTGGAAAAGGGGTGACTTGGTGATGCGCTCGCGCAGAGAAGGCTTAGGAGGGGGAGTGAGGAAGGCAATGTAGTATTCAGGAGCATCGAGCGACGGAGAAGATGGGGTCACGATAATAGCCGGCAAAGGAGACTTCTCCGTAACCAGCGGAAGAGAGAGATCTGATGCGCAATAAGCGATACGTCCTTACTAAACACGCATTTTGCTCACCCAACGGCGCCGGGACCAAGTTGTAGTCAAGGCGCTGAGGAAGACGATGAATTCGGGGAGCTGACCGCTCCAAGTGAGTACTGAGCTTCGGCACTGGGATATGCTACGTACCACGATGAGACATGACTGATAGAAATTGTAATCAGGAGATGCTATGAACTGCTCCGATAAGAAAGTTTATTTCAGACGACTAGCTTCTCAGGTCTGGGAATCTGGTGGTGCTGTACGAAGGAAGAAGGCGTGACCGGGAGGATAAAACGAGTGTGAGATTCAAATGAGTGTAAGGTTTGTGAGCAAGATATACGAGAGTCGAAGCTAACAGAGCGCGACGACGACGACCAAAGCGTTGAGTATGATGGGGAAGAATAAGGGAGAAATTCACAGTCAAATTGCTGTGACCTTGGTCGCTAGATTATCTGCTGACGTAACACACTCTTAGACCTGACACGTGGAACGGCAATCACCGAAAGACATATCCAAGATAGGAAAGTCTCCACGCGATTATAAACTGATATTTTGTACGCAATCTCCGTGTTTTATATCTGGCACGTTACTGGCACGAAATGTCGCTCCTTCGGTCTCCTTCTCTGAAAACTATAGAGCACCCATTGCACCAAACCGTGCTCCCCGGAGAAAGCTATGTGCTTTCACTGACAGCACTGGGCGATTATTACGCTGCCTCTGCTTCATCCCCAACCAACCAGATCCACATCTTCGATAAAAGTACTCTACAGACTGCACGAATCCTGCAAGGTCATGATAACGCAACTACCTATCTGCGCACCATTCATGCGCTCGGGGGCTCTAATCGCGAGATGCTCCTGTCATCCGGCAAAGATGGTTACGTGAAGGTATGGGATGAGAGAACCGGATCAACCAGTATCAAACGTAGGTTCCAATTATCCGTGTTTCCAGGAAGCATGTAATTTTACGACTCAAAGAATCATTTGAATACCAGTGGAAACCTCCGGGAGACTGCGCCCTCTACTTTGCTGTGACGCGTCAAGTGACGGCTTGATGGTTGCTGCAGGAACTGACCTGCAGAAGGAGGACGCGTTCATTCTTTACTGGTTAGCTAGTGTTTCGACTAAGACTGTCTGACCAACATTTGATATATGTTCCCAAGGGATCCCCGTAATCCGGCCGCGCCCTTACGCACCCACGGCTCAACGCACTCCGATGATATCACGGCCGTCCATTTCTCGAAACACGGGAATTCACCTTCCTCAAAAAATGTAATACTGTCAACATCCTCCGATGGTCTGATCAGCACTTCAAATGCGCTGGAAGAAGACGAAGACGAGGCTATTTTAAATGTCGGTAATTGGGGCTGCAGCGTGTCGCAAGGCGGATGGATACACGACGCGCAAGGAACACGCGTTTGGGCAGCTAGTGATATGGAGACGTTCAGCTGTTGGTCAAACGAGGTTTATATTCACTCCACGCTCTCGTTTTTCGCTCACAATAGATGGTCAGCTTGATCAAACGCTCGCGATGGATATTCGCAATCCTTCACTACATGACCACGGGCACACTTGGGTCACTGATTATCTCATAAATGCACACTGTACTCAAAAAGCAGAAAATGCGCTTGGTGTTTTTGTTGGGTCCAATGAGTATGTCTCCCCCATGGTTAAGACCATGAGCTGATCGTTCACATTTAAGGGGAGACGTTGCACTGATTACCGGCCGTGATCAATCAAATGCCGACGCACCGTGGACGATACACTCAGCATGGGCCCATGGCCACACCGGTGTCGTGCGCTCACTTCATTGGGATGAAGAGGTTAGTGCCCTCTCACCCCTGTTTCACCCCCCCCCACCCCCCACCCCCCCCCGGAGCTGACACGCTCTTCTCCTTTCTACACAGCACGGTGTTCTGGTGACTGGTGGCGAAGATTCTAAGATAAATACGTGGCGAATCGATGATATATTTCCATCAACCTCGGAGACAGGCGATCAGATAGATGACTCCATGGAGTCGGACTCCTCGAACTTGAAGAGGGAATGGGATGACGCCATGGATATCAGCGAAACAACATCAGTGAGTTTTGTTTCGGAACCCAGAATGAGAGCTTTTCAGATCTAATGCGCGCTCAGGGCGGAAAAAGAGCAAGGCGATAGTGCCTACTGTAGTACAACTCATGAATTTGCATCAATCTCAAACGACGCTGACTCGCGCTGTCAAAAAGCATCTGACTTGACCCGTACTATGCACCGTCCGATTAAGACCCAGAATTAGACCAACGTTCTACGAATGGCTGGCCGGCCATCGAGGGCAAGATTACTTATGTCGTTGCTCTCTTTATGATAGCGTACAATCTGGTCATCGCCAACGTGCAGCATTCTTGCCATCATTCCTTAGGATTGATACAATGGTTGGGCATATGCTCGCTTGAGGATATGGCATATGCATAGATGAGGCGTACAAGTGCAGAGGAAAATATGAGATGATAGTGTTTCGTAGTAAAACCCATAATGCATATAGCGGACCCTCGACACGACATGCCCTCTCCGACTCCATGTCGGTTTTGTGAACTTCTTATACCTTGAAGCCACGAGACTTTCGGCGACCACGAGCACGCTCGAACTAGAAATGACGCGGTCAGAAAAATGACACTCATACATAACCTGATAAGACGTACTTTGCGACCCTTGGAGGCAGTGTATGGCTTCTTGTGCTTGTGAGGGCCCATGCCAAAGTGCTTGACAGCCTCACGGGTGTTCCTCTTGCCCCTCAACAACACAGTGTTTGAGCCAGTAGGCGCGCGCAGCGCGAGCTGGTCCAAAGTCAAGGCCTCTCCACCAGCCTTGAGGATTCGCTCCTTGGCTGATTGGGTAAAACGGAGAGCAGCAATCGACAATTTGGGGATTTCAGTAAGACGAACATCATCGGTAACAGTTCCGACTGCTACGACGATTTTCGAGGCGAGGTCGGGAGTAGCAGCTGTCTCCTTGGTAATTCTTGACAGCGAAATCGGGGGGCGGTTGATTTTGGAGAGGAAGAGGCGGTGGAGGATTACCTGTCAACCAAACTCACTTCAGCCAAAGATCCAAATAACGTTAGATTTCGCTCGACCTTGTTGAACTTCGAGTCGGTACGGCGCGCCAAGAACCGGTAAAGCTGAAAGCAGTCAGATATGGAGGTTTTAAAGCTGATAATGAAAGCATACCTTGACGAGCAAGAGGAGGTATGGGTCCTCGCTCTTGGGAGCCGTGCGCTGGGCCTTCTTGACGTGGTGAGCCTTGATATCAATACCCTACATAAAGAGGACATTCAGCACAAATTCTGGACGTTATCTGCGGCGTCGAGCTCACCATCTTGGTCTTGCCGATGTGTGCTGTTTGGGTATGTTGGATGCACGGAGACGGGGGGGCTTACAAAACTATACAGCACCGCAAAATAAGGTTCTTCATCGCGGACTCTGAACTTGAATCCCAACTTAGGTACAAACACGACCAAATTTCTTCTTCAAACTTCAACTGTCATGGTGCGTCCCACTGTTCGGGCTGACAAAAAGTATACTAAAATTTTCTGCAAATGCCCCAGTCACAATACGGCGACGCTGCAGCTCCCCCAGTGGACCCTTATTCCGACGCGTACAACGCTCCTGCGCCAGCTGTCTCGGAGTCTCGCGAGCGTGACCCGCCAGCACCTCGGGGGCGGTCTCGTTCTCGGAGCCCGGCTCGCAGCAATGGCTACAAGAGCCCCCCGTACCGTCGGAAGTCGCCTGCACCCAAACGACCATCGCATGCTCCCATTGTATGTTCAATAGTATTTGTTCTTGCGTGAAGGCGCTCATGTGGCAAAGCAGGCGCCAAACCCATCCGCGGTTCTGGGTGTCTTTGGCCTGAGCATCAGAACTCAAGAACGCGATTTGGACGAAGAGTTCAGCCGCTTCGGAAGAGTCGAAAAGGTGACCATCGTCTACGACCAAAGAGTAAGCACAATCCACCAACTTTACCTACAGCCCTTGACCCTGTGACCTCGTGTTGAGCAGTCCGACCGATCTCGTGGCTTCGGTTTCATCAAGATGTCAAGCGCTGAAGAAGCAGGACGCTGCATCCAAGAACTCAACGGCATCGTAAGTCACTTTGCTTCGTTCAAGTGTACTGCCAGTACTAAATGAACTCAGGAACTCAATGGCCGCCGCATTCGAGTTGATTATTCAGTGACCGACCGCCCCCACGCACCAACCCCGGGAGAATACATGGGACACCGCCGCTCAAACAGGGATACCTACTCTGGCCGCGACAGCTACCGTGACTCCAACCGCGATTCGTACCGTGACCGTGACCGCGATTACCGCCGCCATGACCGTGATAGGGGGGAGCGGGACCCCTACGGACGTGATAGCCGTGATTGGCGTGACCGCCGCAGTCCACCTCCACGCAGTGGACGTTACTCACCTGATTACAGGAGGCGCAGGAGCTACTCGAGAAGCCCACCCAGAGGTAGCAGCCCTCGCAAGGATCACGATGGTCCTTCAGGCAACGGGGCTTCCGGCTCCTCCAACCCGGTTGAAAATGGCGGTCGTTGGTAAAGCGTCGATCAATGCCTTTTGAATGTGGCAGGTCTGTTTTGGCAAGGGCAAGAGGTCAAGCTCGTGCAAGTGAAGGAGGTTCATGGCGGTCAAGCCCCCAACAGACTTCAAGTTTGGCAAAATTCTCGTTACTTCCTGTCTTGAAGAAGCCAGCGCCTGGTTCGATATATCACAGAAAATTCAAGTCTCAAGTTTCTTTCGTCCCCCGACTTTTCTTGCTTGTAATTCCCTCCATCCCATCATGCTTTTCGTATCGCTCTACTACTATGTGTTACTCTATCAAGTATTGGTGAAGACCCCCGTGGCAAGTTTACGATATGTCGGTAATACATTCGTGAAGGCTGGCGAAGACCCAAATAGCAAGCTCCCCGGCGGCAAGGCCCCATGGTCACCCAATAAGGCGCAAACATGAAGCCGTTGTCATCAAGGCTATAGGCGCCTTCCATCGTGGCCACCACGCCCAACCCATGCGTAACCACCTATAAGATAACCAGGCAGCAGGAAACCGCGAGGCATCATAATATCACATACATTGTCGCCACGAGCCCATGGTGCGCCCCCGTTGCGCTTCGGTTGCCTCCTTTCATCCGAATCGAACGAGGCTAACCGATTAATGG
Organism: Hydnomerulius pinastri MD-312; assembly: GCA_000827185.1. Taxonomy (NCBI): domain Eukaryota; kingdom Fungi; phylum Basidiomycota; class Agaricomycetes; order Boletales; genus Leucogyrophana; species Leucogyrophana pinastri. Next base: position 1,678,928 of record KN839835.1, read on the forward strand.
TTTGCCATCGCTTGGAATGGGCGCTACCTCCCTTGGCCCTATGTGGAACATGCGTCGATATGATGCAGGCGTTTATTGGTTGATGTACAGTCCCCATATTGTGACTTTTACTCTGCACTATTTGTATTCTTGTCAATGACAGTCATGTTCCCTGTTCAGTCCAAAGCGAGACCGTATTCAAGTACTGTGCCACTTGGGTCGGTAGAAGGGTTTCAAAGCGACCAACTCGTGCTCAAAAGGTACTGTATCCATCCCTTGAAAGCAATTCTGAGCGCTCAGCTTCGCAATGAGAAACCTGTGCAATGGAGCGTGTCACCCCCACCGCCTAATCTTCCTCGAGCAAATTGATATGGAGTGGAAGACATTTGCTCTTATCCACGTGCAAGTTTACCATTGACACCAGCTATAACTAGTATCAATCCTCTCCCATCAAACAACTCGCATCCGAGCCCCTGCCACCTGCCTGTCCTTGGGTTCAAAATACAATATACCCTGAATCAGCGCTCGTTGATAGTACACCCAAGTCCTATGTAGCATCTCAGCCTGGTGAGCTGCACGGAAAGCCTCTTAGGGCCAATGGTCACAAGCTGTAATACTAGTAAGCACTTATAATTAGTAAACACTCACGAAGAGTCGGTGCCAGTGATTAGCTGACACCGTCGACTTGATCATGATCCAAGACATCTGCAACAAAGCGCCCATCGAAATTCCTGCTCTGGGTACCGAAAACGCATGCCATACACCATTAGTATGCACCAGAAGTAATAGGATCTGTTCGTGTACTGTTCATCAACTTGTACGTACATATGTGTGGTATAAGTATAGGTAAGTAAAGTTCCAGTTGAGATAAATGCTTAGCAGTGCACCAATATCCCCTTATGCCCGACTGAAATGTTCTATGAAGCGACTGCGAAACGAAGTATAATAAAGGCTAACGCGAGTAAAGCAAGGATAAGTGAGCGACGAGAGAGGATAGCCAGCGACTCACCAACAATAATAAGTTAGCCACGACATACCTGCCCTAGCCAGCTATCCTCGAGACTATTGTCCCACCATGTTCCAGGCCCCCTCCAGGAACGAAGGCGTGGGGGGTGCTTTCGAAAGGGACCACCTTTCCCTGCAGCTCCTCCTCAACACCATCACCGCCATTAAACACAGCCCTCCTCTTCCCCTTATCCTTCCGTTTGGTGTTGGGGAAGTCAGCAGGGCCGATGTGAGACCTGACACCCTTCTCTACCGCCATCTTCAGAACCGCACTGAGCGAGTCTCGCACGTCACTGCCCTCCCAGTCAATGTCTGAGACGATGTTCACCCATGAGTAGTTGACTGGACGTGGCTTCAGTTTCGATTTCTTCTCTTTGCCACCACCATGAGTGACAGCTTCGTGGTACCCGCTGTCCTCGAAAGCATGCTGTTCTTTAGCACTACCAATGCGCAAAGAGCGAACGCCGGCACGGAAGTTGTCTCCTGCGGTCGATACGACGCGATCCGGTGCATCACCGACAAGGGTAGTGAACTGGGCGTCCACGTCTTGACGCGAAGGGTCGCGCACCGGCCGGCTGAGCAGCGACCTGCCCGCCTCCCATATCTCACGGCCCCCAATACTGTCCAGGATAGCATCAAGACGGACACGAGATCTTGATAAGTACGACATTAGCGATATAACTGAGCCATGTTCGCACTCGTATGGTGCAAGTGGTAGAGCGGAGAAGGAGTAAGGAGTCGTGAAAGCGTGTTGATGTGTTGACGATGAAGGAGGCGAGGCAGAAGAGAAGTGGCCCGACGAGAATACGTGAGAGTATGGCGAAGATAGCGGCGAAGATGTTGTTGACCTGGAGAATGGTGATGGCGAGATGCTTGGAGAGGAGGACGAGGAAGACCGAGGGATGTGAATGGAAGGTGATGACCACGATGTCATCGCTTCCATTTCTGTGTTGGAGGTTCCAAATAACGCAGATAAAGGCATCGAAGCGACTGGTACAAAAAGCACTTCATCCACGCCCCACCCGCGCAGGCGCTCCTCGATACGCCACAGTATACTTCTCCTGTTCTCGAGTTCTTTCTCTTCCTCCTCATCCTTCAGATCATCGGAGACTTCTGGCGTCGGTCCTGGTAACATGAATGGGACTGGCACGTGCGCCCACACTGACCAACCCTCACGCACAAGCATCTGTGCTGCAAGTGCACCGGCCCCATCATGTCCTCGAAGTACGAGGGCACGCGGTCTCGAATCCCAAGGTCGCGCGGTGAACCCTTCCTGACCTTCGCCTGCTGCAAAGTCACTTCCGTCACTACGAGGCGGGAGAATTGGATGTGGGTCGCCACCATGCGAGTGATCTGGGAGCTGCGGCTTCCCCATGACCTGCGTGATCTGATGAAATGTGCGAACTGCACGATAAGCAGGAACTCCGCAAAGCGGCAGAAGTGCAAGATCGTTGACAGTGAGCCCCTCACTGGCGGCGGGAAACACGAGTGAATTGCGTCGATTGAGTTCATCACCGTCGACTTCGTCCGCTGTTGATGGTGAACCTAACGAACGCGGATATTTTGACGGAATGACAGGATGCGGGATACGGTGGACACGATGTCGATCAGCGAGTATGAACTCGGCCAATGCACCACACTGCCAGTGGAGGGTGATCAGTTTCACCCGAGGTGCGGGAACGCGAAACTAACCTTGTGTACGCTCATCAGACCAACTACCCAATCTCCGCGCTTAACAACCTCCTCACCGACTTCCCATCCTACCTCCAAAACGCGGCCTACGAACGAGCGCCCAGGGATATAGCCAACAGGCGCATGGCGACCCTTTTCCTTGTCGCCGTTCTTCGAACCTTTCGCGCCATATGGAGCACCCTGGAATGATGAGCTGACAGTGCGCGACAGACTGATGCCCGCGAGGCGTGCATCAGTTCCGTCCAGACCAACTCCCCAGACCTGTACCAGTACAGAGCCACCACCCACATAGACCGGGGGCGTCCGATACGCAGTGAAACCGAGCGGAGTCTCTGTGTCCTCCTGAGGCTTCTTCCCCTCTGCCTTGCCTAGCGACTTCGCCCGGTCCTTCGAGAACCAGCTCATCCCGAACAAACTTCCGCGAGACTTGTTCATCTTTCTGCCCGTCCCAGAGCCCGCTGCTATACCACGGACAACCTCAACACTTGCCATGGTTGTCTGTGCGAGGCCCGCTCGCGTGAGATCAACTTGATCTCCTAGCCCAAGGCCAACACCTATGCTGTCACGTACAGTGGCTCCGTTCGTTCTTCCCCGGCTGAGCTTCCCAGGCCGCGTTGTATCGTGACCAGCCCCCACCGTTGGTGACGTTGTTGTTGCCCGAGGTAGCACGAGACTGGTAAATCCGCGCAAGCCACTTGAGGGGAGGGAGTCAGGGACTTCTGACACCGACACGTGCGCAGCGAGGGCGTCGAGAGCATTGGGAGCCGCGGATGTATATGGTGATTTACTGGTAGAGCTCGTAACACGCGATGTTGTACTGAGCGGGCGTGAGGCTGTACTGAACGCACGACGAGGTGAAACGGAAGTGGTGACCCCAGTGCTGCTGGCTGCCTGTGTTTGAGATCGAAGAGATGATGAACGCTTAGGAGTAGCACCGTCAGCCTGAGGCAACAAGAGGGACGGTGACGACGAGCTGCGTTGTCTCGTTAGCCGAGGCGTCCGAAGCGGCGATGACACAAGCGGCTTGTGACTGCTAGGAGAACGCTCGGGTGGATGATCGGAAGGATATGATAGAGACTGTGAACGCTTATGAGCTGTCAACCTGTCAGCACTGGATATGGCATTCGAGGATCCGAACTCCGGCTCCAAGTCTTCTTCCACTTCCAGCAAAGCAGTCATTCCAATAACCGTTCGCGCAGTGCTGATCTTTGCCTTGCCTTTCGATTTTCCCGGGCGTGATGGAGGAAGATGTGTAGAGGAGACAGTATATGCATGAGCTAAGGGTGGGCGACCAGACAATGCCGCAGAGGACGCTTTAGACTTAAAGGAATTCGCTGTCGATGCCAATGAGGACGCAGACCGTGACGCCGCTTCGTTTACAGCTAGTGGGGCACAACGCTTCTTAGCAACCTTCCCTTTGTGTTTTGCGCCAGTGCCATTAGCCTGTGGGGCGACAAGCCACCGGACGTCTTTCGCCCAATCTTCATCGGTATAGGTAATTTTCCGATGGTTAGGGACATGTTTTCGTCTGGTATCAGGAAGGATGGGAATCATAGCAACCGCTGACTGCGTCACGTCACGATGCTCAGATAGTGAGGTCGAAGAGCGCGCGAAGTCAGTGAGGGATGTGGTCGAAGACGCGGCAGAGTTAGATGGTGTGGTAGAGGGGGTCTGGGGTGGAGAGTGGAGTGGCGTTTGGGGCCTTGAGAGTGGTGGCGAGCAACTAGCTGGTGACGTAGATGAGGCTGGAGACGTCGCTGGCGTGTAAAACACCTCGCTAATATCGTCCCGGGCACCGTCTTGTGTCTGCAAAGCAAGGTTGCGGTGTTCCGTACTAGCCACGTCTCCGCGGATGTTGATCGCTGCACCAGTGCTGACAGTGGCACTTAGACAGCTGGCAGAAGCAGGAAGAGCTGCCGCAGCAGAAGTTGTGACCTGGACATCATTCTGAATGAACACGAGATAAACATAAGTGGGGCGTGGACTGTTTTTAGGTACGAACCTGTAAGAATTCTCCGTTGGTTCCACGGTGGGGATGATTTGTTTGATAACTAGGCGTGTCATGAGTGTTCTCACTAGAGTCCTCACGGTTGAGGTCGGCCGCTATACGAAGTAGCTCTTCCTTGGTGGAATGATAGTCCCAAGCACGCGGTCGCTCCGTATCTGCCGACGGTAATGCTGTAAGATTGGGCGAGGCCGTACCTGTTGTATATCGCTGGGAAGGTCTTCGCAAGACCTTTTGCAAAAGGGTTGGTTTAACCATGAGCTTTCTTGTGAGCTCTTGGTTCTGTAACGGTGTAACCTGTGAATTCAGACAGCGACAGATGCGCAGTTAGTTAGATTTTAGTACCAGGAGGCTCATAGCACGTTTTATGACACGCAAATGGTCCAAATCCAAAATCTCGTAAATTCAACACCCACGACACGCCAGCCTTCGCATGACGTCACTTGTAAACTACACCATACTTCCTTGAATGGCAAGTCCTATCTACGACCTTTTCGTCCTGAAGATCCAGATCCTCCTCCTCGTCGCCGCTTCCCATCTGACGCCGGTGCTGCGAACGATACTGTTCGTTTCCGTTTGGGCGGTGGAGGAGGCAACAGCTCGGGCGCTTCCTCGTCCTCTTCTTCAACATCTTCGTCAGAATCTTGGTCGGCAACGTCGTTGCTACCTTCTGGTTCGGAAGCTCCCTCCGAATCTTCATCTTGGCCCGCTACTCCATCTCCGTCTTCCTCTTCGTGGTCGTCATCTCCGCCCTCTTCATCATCCTCAGCGCTACTGTCGTCTTCTTCCCATGCCATATCCCACTCCACGTTCCGTTCGTCTGCATCTCCCGCTTGCAATTTGACTAGCTTGGCATCGCCCGCTTTCCGCAGCTCCTTCCTTGTTTTCAATGTAGACAGAATCTGCTCATCTCCGGGTTCCGTTGACAGGGAAGCAGGCGCGCCCGGAGGCACCGTATACCTCATCAGCTTGCCCGTGCTCCAGTCTCGGAGAACGATGCGCGCAGCTCCTGCGTGATCGAGCACGCCTCTCTGTCGTGTTATCAGCATTTTCAAGGTTTAGACGATAGCTCATCGGTCGGATCAACAACACATACCTTTTTAATCAACCCACTCACGCGAGCCATGCCCGCGAGAAACGCGGATGGGTCACCTTTTGTGAATGCAGGTAGGCTGTATGACAGCATCAGATCTTGCGTGTCTGCACGCGAGACGATATGAGATACTACGCAGCACTTAAGTACGTGATCAATAGAAAGGATGCTTTCTGGCGCTTACCAGCAAACAATGGGTCTTTAAGTCGGTCGATTCGGCCCCTGCATCGCAACAGGATATCTCGGGCTCGAGTGGCCTCTTTTTCGCTCTCATCCGTGAACTCCTGACGCACGTATTGCAGTCCGGGCGTATCGATGAATCTCACCTTCAGGGTGTCGTTACCGGGTATCGCTGCCACGACCTCCTGCGCTGAAGTTGTCGTGTATGGTCCTTTGGCAGACATTGCCGAGTAGGTGTTGTATATTGATAGTGCGCCTCCACTAAGAAGCGAGTTGATGACAGCAGATTTGCCTGACTAAGATGATGATCAGGGGAGGAGATCCTACAATCACAAGAGGGACCTACGTTTGTCACTCCAGTGACGGCGACAACCAATTCATCACCCTTCTTCTTCTTTGCAAGGTCGTCAAAATGCGACCATAAGGCCTTAATTCCTAGGGCGTCATCTGTGGGACCTGTCTTGATCTTTTTGGTGGGAGGCTCGAACGGTGTGGCGGATGGTATAAACGCGGACGATACTCTGAACGGCAGTACGCTATATGTCGACCGTAAGTGGGCCAACCATTGTCCAAGCGACTCCCGAGGAACAGCATCTGAAGGTCGAGATGAGCGCGCAAAGCATGAGAAAGCAGGAAACCTAATCACCCGCTTTGTTCAGCAACAACAGTATCGGCTTCCCTTTCGCTTCCTTCACGAGAGCCTCGCTGATCCCTGCTGCAGGATCCCGTGCATCAACGACATGTAGCAGTACGTCAGCCTTTTTCACCACCTCACGGAGTGTCGAAGGACCAGGAGACACAGGGATGGCAGGGACCTGCTCCTTCGCAGGAAGGCCGCTGCTCTTGTTTTTGGGTGCCGCGGATGCAGGTGCTTGCTTCAGGGACATGATCCCATCGAATCCCTGCCCATCATTTTCGCCAATATCGATATCCTGGGCATTAGTCGTCTCAAGGTCTTTAATATCAATACCCTCCGCAGCCGCCCGCTTTTCGTCTTTGCGACGCTGCTTCTCTGTAGCTGCCTGGAGAGTAGTATAAGGTTGAGGGAGGGAAAGCAAAGGAAGCGAGAGGAAGGATTTACCTCACGTCGTTGTTCTGCAACTTCTGCTAAGATCTGATCTTTGTACGGGAAGTTGTTTGGGATGCCAGGATCCTTTTTGGATTTCTTTTGGATAGCTAGAGAGTGAGTGTGAGCAAGAAATAGCAACTCTACTGAGGAAGAGGCGTTCTGGTTGATTTGAACAATCCCTAATGCCGCTTCCAAGGGGACCACTCATATCACATGTATGAACTCAGCACTCACTCTTTCCAGAAGCCTTGTCTTTCCGAGCCTGCTTCTTAGCTTTTTTGTGATGCTCGGACACCTTGTGTTTTATTTTCTCCCGCTGATTAGTTGAACCGCGCTTGGAGGTCTCTGATGTGGGTAGTTCGGTCAGAAATTTCGTTCGTGAGGCTATGGGAGGTTAGACGCACTTTTGCGAATGCGAGGCATATTGGATTATACTTCCGAGAGAGACAAGTTCCTCGTAAACGAGTTAGAGAATGCGCAGATTTCAGTGCGTCTGGTGATGCACAGCTGGAAGACCCTGAGGGATTAAGTATGATGAGTATGTGCGAAGATTTTCGAGTTGCAGTAGCTTCAGGGCCAGCTCAAGCACAGTGCAACTTACTGGCGATCCCAATAGGCTTTGCGATGAGGGAAACCGGCAGTTGAAGCAGCTAGGAGTTCCAGCTGGATAACTCTTCGCAGTTCGATGAGATGTGCGACTGCCAAAAAATACTGACCTGCCGGCATTCAATGAAGTAGCCGGAGCCTATCAAGATCACTGGCATAAGCTCTGTCTACTAACTCGCCTCCAAGGCATTCTTTCCAAACTTACATCAGGACATGGAACTACCAATCTCGAACTCCTCACACATGCTATCCTATCCAGTGCGTGTAGGTACACAGTAGGTACATCAATCGTGGATGACCGATTACAGTTCACTATCCTTCGGCCATCTCGACATCTTCCGCCGCACCACCCGTGTCGTTCAATAGTGCTTCAGCGACACGACGCATGGTGGCGATCTTCGACCGCATCACAGCGATTGACTCTGGAAGCAGACGCTCTGGTGGGTAGAACCCCTCTGATTCGATATTATCTGCCAAGAAATTGAGAACAAACTGCGAGCAGTACGAACAGAACGAACTCACAGAGGAAATGGTCTCGAACTCGAGCGAGTTGTACACACCCTTCGAATTCCGGGTGTCTGTAGACCTCTCTACTCATCGATTCATTCCGTGATTGTGTCTCATCTACGCTAACCACTTTCGTTCGTGGATCCACTCGGATGACACCAGGAGAGAAGCATTTTTGGAATTTCTCTGCGAGATGTGGAGGGACGAGTTTTTGTGGGTTGAGGATTACTTTTGGGAGTAAACGATATGATGCGGTGGCTAAAGAAACGTTAATATATCGCGTGTACGCTAGGCAAAGTGATGAGCTCACCAACAGGGGAAAACTTAGCATGGTCCTTCCCTACACTTTTAATGGCGTGCAGTTCCATGTCAATTTCTTGTCCGGGACGCAGTTTCGCCAGTACAATATTTGGATTGGCAGGAGTGGGCGGGTTGGCGGCCATGACGACTGCTTGCTCGCCTTGAGGTACCCACTCCAGTTGTGAAGACAAGACCTCGGAGTTGACGTATAGCTTTCGGGGGTCGGTCGTGTCTTTTGGCACGTTCTTTCTACGTTCGCAAGTTGCTCGTAGTCTGAAGACAAGCGTATTTCTATCCGTTGCCTGGTCATTTTGAGCTGGGAGTGAATACAGTAAGGGGGAAATTTTCATACGTCTGAATGGGATTTGCTCACGATCTTTAAAATCCATGAGGGCTGGGTCTACATTCAGGGGAACCAGACCTATTCTGTGCGCCAAAACTTCATCTACGATGACTGAGGTGTTGTCCCACACGTATGCGCGTTCTATACTTATGGTCGGAACCTAGTCCTGTCTCGTCAGACAAGCCGGGACCTAAACCTGTGGATCGGATTCATGCACCTCTGCTATGAGTATTCGTCGGAAAGCATTCGCGATCGAGGCGTCGACGCCGACAAGATCAAACTCTATTGAGCGATTAGAAAGGCGTTCCACCTTCACCATCAGTTTCTATCCTTGTGATGCATTGAGGTTGGGAAGAAAGTAGACATATACGTCGGTGACGGACCTCTTGCCACTTTGCGAGATTCCAAGAGTGGTCCTCCCCTGGGTAGTGACCAGGGTAATCTGTGCTGGACACATGCGAAACCCGTTCTGCATGTACACCTACGTGCTGCCTGGGGTCATAACCGTTCGTCGAAGCTGACGCCATGGTTTCCGAGAGCCAGATCAATCCAGAAAGTACTCAGATGATCGGGCAACAGGAAAAATTCGGCACGTGACTGGAGATAAACGTCTCGTGACATTGACGCGTGTCGTGGGAGTTTGGTATCCAGATTCGCTGGCATCTTATCAACCAAGGCTTTGTAACTGACCTGACTAACGCAACTTCAGCGTGAACACCTTTTATCTGTTCTTGGACCAAAGGTTCTTCTATTGCGTTCGAGACTTCTGATTCATACCTGTTATTGACTATGAGAAGTGCGATGGGCCGGGTGAGGTTTACGAACATGGCTCGCACAAACTGCACAATGAGCACGTCTACGGCTGCCAATGTGGACTCTTATAGACAAAAAGTCACTCACTAGCCTACAAGGGGGGGAGGGGTTCACGAATCCTTGACGTCAGCTCTTTGCAATGCACATGTCATTATTCGTGTCTGATGGCTGTAGTAAGTTGCATTCGTATTAACTCGGCCTAACGAGAGTTCCAAAAGGGCGGAATGGCTGGTATAAAAGGTGGATGAAATTCTCGATCCCTCATCAACACATCCTTGACTTTCTAGATCTACTTAACACCTAACCAAACGTCTCATTATGGCTCCACAGAAATTGCTAGAAGCGCTTCAGATCGGCCCTCACAAGCTGAGGAACAGGGTCATCATGTCTGCGCTGACGCGCTCCCGCTCTGTGCCCACCAACGTTCCAAACGGCCTCAACCTTGAGTACTATACTCAGCGTGCCCGCGGTGGTGCCGGGTTCATCACCACCGAAGGAACTTTGATCTGCCAGCAAGGGTAGGGAGACAAATTCTAATACCTTGCGATGTCTGACAAAACGGTTGTAGCACCGAGTGGCAGAATGCCCCTGGTATCTGGAGCAAGGAACAGGTAGCTGCCTGGAAGAAGATCACTGAGTCTGTTCACGCCGAAGGCGGCGTTATCTTCAGTCAGGTACGCATCATCAGCGATGGTATGAATAATTTCAAATAACTAATCGCCTGAAATCGTCCAGCTCTGGCACCGTAAGTAGGTTAGTTGTGCCTTTTTGCTGGCTACTCATCTTTCCTCGAAAAGTTGGTCGCGTTTCTCACCCAGATGCGCCCGAACAGATAGAATCCGGATTGGTGAAATTTCATCCTTCCTCTAGATTTCAGCCATTCTTACATTTCAAATAGCCAGTATATGCTCCCTCTGCCATCGCTGCTCGCGGGGGTAAATTCAGGTTCCTGCCTGGTCAGCCTGGTTATGTCACGGTAAGTTATCATGCCGCCCATAGCTGGAGTATATTTTCATTTTGCGATCAGCCTACCGCGATCCCAGACCCCAAAACCATCATAGAACAATTTAAGAGGGCAGCTATCAACGCGAAAGAGGCAGGTTTTGACGGTGTTGAACGTGAGCACAGAAAGTTGATTGGTCATTCTACATCCTCATCGAAATAACAGTCCACGGCGCCAACGGATATCTCGTCCATCAGTTCTTGGACTCCACCGCGAACCAGCGCACAGACGAGTACGGCGGCTCCATCGAAAATCGCTGCCGTTTTGGACTTGAAGTTCTCAAGGAGCTCGTCTCCATCTGGGGAAGCAAGAGGGTTGCGGTTCGCCTGAGTCCCGCCGGGGGCTACAATGACATGGGGATGCCCCTGGAGGAAAACATTGCCACATTCAAACATTTCATCAGCGCCGCTGATGATATGGACCTGGCATATATCGCTTTGGTCAGATACTTTGCACCCTTTGATCCTATCATTGATGGTACGCGGATGTTCTATCCCATGCACCGGTCCTGTCCTAAATTGTCCTCGTACAGGCAAGCTCCGCGCCACCGTGCATGACGTGCTGGAGTCTTACCGCCCTAACATCAAGAAGGCAGCCCTCTTCTTGAACGCGGGATTAAGTCCCGAGGAAGCCGAAGAACTTATCGCGAAGAACAAGATCGACGCTGCGATCTTCGGTACTTTGTGGATCGGACACCCCGATGTCGCGAAGAGGTTGGAACACGACATCTCCCTCGACAACAAACTTGACCCAGCCACGTTCTATGGACACGGGCCCCAGGTCCCTTACGAGGATCAGAAGAAAGGCTACACTGACTACCCGGCGGCTCAGTTGTGAGAGCGGCAGGTGGTGATCTTTCCGGGATATTGTAAGAGTAGCTCGTCATGGATGTGATAGTTGTATAGTATTTCACAAGAGAGACCTGATGTTGAGAACTGTACTTGGTGAAATGAAGTGACCACGATGTTCAGTCAAGACCGAACCATCATTTCTCAGCACCCATCTCCTTGTTTGTTTGAGGAACAGCGAAATGTATCGGCGGTGTCCTATCCACCGAGGTATGATAGAAACTGGTGACACGGCGTCGATCGCCTTGTACATCCGCTTGTAGGGTAGTGTCCTGCTCGATTCTGTGAAGAGTGTTAGAACAGTCCCCTTAAATAACCCCTGAGCGAAAGACCTACTTGGCACTAAAGTTTATGTGCGTGTTCCTCTGTGCGGGAGCTGCGCGGATGCGGAAGGGAAGGGAGCGTGTTACGACGAGTGAACCTGCGACGACAGAAGGCTGTAATCCATAGCTATGAGCCGACCAAAACTTGAGTGCAGAACGAACGAGATGGCGAACTCACTTCATCGAGCTTGTTGTCATTGGTTGAGATAAGATTCTCCGAGTCCCAAGCCACCGTGACACCTTTGACGGCGGCCCTACGCGACATCAAGTTATCCTTCAAAGTCTGAAGGGGGTGAACTACGTGGTCAACTCGAACCTCGCAGTTCGATGAGAAGATCTGATCGAAAGAGCTCTGGAAAGCATCGTCGTCGGCTGCTTCATATACTGCGGTGAGGCGTGATTGAATCCAGGAGGTCATATCTGAGGAACTAGTCATGGTAGGGTCTCTCGCAGCGGTACTGAATGTCAATGATGGCTGCAAGCTCTTTAAAGGGGTCTGGTTCAAGATCAGTCGTATTTTAAACGAGGCGGTACTGCTGCGAAGAAGTAGCAGCGCAGCGCCTGCGGGGAAGATGATGGTATTCAGTTGCATGTGATAGGGGGAGACTCCACAACTTCTTACGCCTCCATTCCGTGTTAACGAGTAGCGATCTCCACGCTGCGCAGCTTCGGAGTCCCTAGGCTTAATTTAGTGGAGAAATATACAGATGCGATGATACTGTATTAAAAGGTGGAGTCCGAAAAAAAAACGAAAACATGCATGTACAAAAAAGCAGTTGCGAAACAGAAGCCCAGGTTGCACCTATATATTAGTCGGTCTTCGCCATAGAATATCTTCCATCACCTTATCCTACAAGACCATGCTCCTCCTCAGTTGCCTCTCACTTGTATGCTCAATTCCTCTCAGGTCTCGTTCATTTCCTTCTCCTGACGACAACAGGATAACCACGCGAACCACATCATCGTGCGCAGTTGGAGAACGTCCTCCTTCCATGCCATCGACTGGTTTTGTTCTCTGAATTCCTTCGTGAGTTGCTCACAGCGTGCAATGTTCTCCGGGCTAACAAAGTCCACCGCTACTTTGACGCAGTCCGCGAGATTGCATACCTGAAGTGGGCCGCAGTCAATATGGTGGCGGAAACAAAGTGGTGAAACGAATCACCTGATGGGCACAACCAGCGGGTATCAAGACGGCCTCTCCAGGTCTCTGGTAAACTCTATGGCTCTTGATTCCGTAAATGTCGTAAAGCTCCTTCCTCAAATTGCTGTCTAGGTAGAATTGCTGCGAGTGGATGGGATCGTGTTGATAGGATCCCTTGAATTTTCTCCGGAGGAAAGTGCGTAACTTCGCTGCATCGCAGGCGCGGAAGAGGTCCCATGCGGCACAACCGGGCTTGCCATCTGGGGTGGGAGCGGCGTACGTCATGATATTGATAGCATCTGCCATGTCCATGTGCAATCTAGTCGAGCCTTTGCTCCCCGCTGACTCAAACGATGACATAGCGTTGTACATCTTTGGACCTACATGGGAGTGAGCCTCGGCTGTAAACGACAGGGGCCTTTGCTTACCGAGATCTGGTGCAACAGTATTGCTTGGGAAGTGCGAGGCAATGTTCAATGTACCATCGCGACGGACATAATTAGGTACAGGAACAGCTCTGCTGAAGTCTTCAAAGAGCTCAGGGAATGCGGACTTGAAATCAGTAGAGGGAGGCCAATCCTAAATCTCGTATTCAGCACCCAGTGGTCACCACGCATGAGTTCGACCGACCTTCAACTTCCAGCACTCTACTCTGCCCTCGTACTTTCCAAACCACGAAAAGAATTCACCAACGGTAACGCGCTTGTTCACGTCGGACTGACACTCGAGGATCAGGCAGCTTTGTGCGTTATACTTCTGAAGGAAGTACTCAGGCGTCCACTGAATCTGGAATTTTGAAAGGAGGCCGGTGACCACGATAGGGTCCCCTTTACTCCAAAGAGGTCGGAACATCTCCTCAGTGAGCTCTGAGTCAGCAATCGTCGTTGTGGGATGGAATGGTAGCTCGGGTGGCTCAGCTGGAGTCGGCCCGGAAGCTGGCGGTCCCTGAGTCTCGGAATTTGCGGAGGTTCCATTCGACTGATCACCAGTCGAGGCTGCAGTTGTTGTGGGTTCCGCTCCTTGAGCGGCGCCCGCAGTAGGGGCTGTTTGCGCCAGGGTAGGGTCGAGGGTGGGTGCGGCAGGCGTATCGGAGTTGACTGGGTTTGTCGGTGGTACGTTGGAAGCTCCGATGCTTGTGCCACTCGACTCAGATTGGCCATTTTGAAGAGCAGGATCGATGGCCCCTATAACTGGCAAAGCATCGACATCTGGTTGCTCCAGCACCGCCTCCATGTCTTTGATGGCTTGCGCTAGCTCTGATTTGCAGAATCGCGACATCGGCGAGAAATCTTTGGCATGATGCTCATTCCTGCGTGTGCAGGATAAGAAGAAGGGATTGCTGTGAGCGTGTTTTTCTCGTCTGGCTTGGAGGGCCGCGATTTCGGCCTGCGTCGCCCCAGGCTTGTCTTCGGTTAAGTCCTTGACCTGCTCAAAGCACTCTGCACATGCTTCACGGCCGCACAATCGGCACATCCAGCTGCATGAAAATATGGACGTCATGCACGTATCTATAAATATAGACGCGTTATGGTTTGGGAATGCGGGGTTGGTCATGCGAACAAAACCTACCACATGTAGCCCGAACCTCGCTCTCTCTTGTCCGCCGTATGATTTCAGGGTAAGCAAGGTGATCGAGCTCTTGACGGAGTGTGGGTAGTAATGCCTGCGCAATCGTTCTCTGATTGTTTGATGTGAGCCGTAGTAAGGGACTAAATCAATAAATGAGTCACCTTCGTCCGCCGAATGTGCGGCTCAGTCAGCGGAACATTCCATTGGACAGGGAAGTTCATGCTTGGAGCGTCCGGCCGCTGATTTTCAACAAAGCTAATACCCACGATGTTCCTTTGGCTATCCTTGAGAAAGAATCGAATGCCTTGGAACCGGCATGTGTCGCCGGCCCAGCGACGCGTGCAAGATACACAGCGCGGGAACTGCTCGGATCTATATCGATTAGACATGCAGCGCGCAAATTGAAGCTCAGGATGGAGCGGAGCGGAAGCTTCACTGCTTTGCCCGCCATTTTCCGCAGTGACGATGCGCATAGGGGCTTTTGGACGTTAGAAAACCTTGGCATTAAACAGTGTAAGAACGTACCTTCACCAGCTTTTTCCTTCCCTTTTTCCGCGGGGGCAGAGGTATAGGATACTGTTGGCATAAGTTGCGCTGCACACAAATGAGTCTGCGCCACGATCCACCCACACGACGCATGACTGACCATTTTGGGCAGCAATCTGAGCTGCCTCGCTCCTTTTCCTGGCATTGTAACCACGTTTTGAAGATGCTTCGACGTAATGAGGAAATGGCATTCATGAATAGTTAGCTCAAGGGTCTTACCATTTCCATCTGCTGGTTTCGCTTTTCTAGCCTTCTTCGATTTTGAGGGTGGCTCCTCAACTTCTGTCGATGGGCGCTTCTGTACCTGAGGTGGCGGCGGGGGATGTTGGTACAGCATGGCGGAAAACATTCCGGGAGGTGGGTGCATTAATGCACCCACTTCAAAGACAGGTTGTCCTGGCATCGGTCCAGTGAATCGCGCCGCTACACGAACAGAGGCTCTTTCAGCATTCTGCAAAGCTTTGGGTTGAAACTACTCAGGAATGGAATGAAGAAGAGACAAATGAGAGTGACAATTACAGGGATGATGATGGGGATGCATGGATTGTGGATGATGCTCTTGTGGGTTCTGACTGTATTGATCTGCGAAAAGCGACATGGTTAGTAAGACATCATAGCAGTTAATTGAACGCGTCACTGTTTTGAGGGTAGTCTCCTGATAATGCTGGTGTGAGGCGCATTTAGGGAGTGTAACCAGTGGTACATTCAAGTCGTCTTACCAGTTCGTTCATCAGAGTACATGGGGGCCACCACTGGAGATCCGTACGAGACGCTTGAAACTTCTGGTTGCGAGGGCCATGCGCCTCCAGTCATTGCATAGTTGCCATGTTCGTCCATTCTCGGTCTCGGTTGCCTTGGTGGGATTTCGCCGTTCATTTCAGCATACATATGGGGTGGCATTGGATATGAGCGAGCCGCCGTCGGTCCGGCGTCAGGTCTGCGTTTCGGTGCAGATTGATCGTCATTTACAGGCTCCCAGCTGGCTGCGCGAAGGTGAAATGACGATCCCGATTCAGGGTGCTGCGTGTAAGGACCATGGGGCGGATGCTGGGCATGCTGATACTGAGAAACGCCAGGCGAGGATGCAAGACTTGGAAGATGAGTTGGATGGGAGTAGCCAGAAGAATCGGAAGATGGGTTAAGAAGCTGGCTGATGGAAGTGCGCTTGTGGTTGTCGTGGACGTTGTTCATCGTTAAGAACGACGATGAGAACAATTCGTTCGGAAGGAGAACGCAGCACACGGAGTCTTGCGCGAGAAACGAGTTCGGTGTAGAGAAATGAGCGTTGGGAGAACGCCCAACTCGCGGAGTACAGCTGATGGCGGAGTAAACCTTATACCTTCGACTCCGACGTCTCAACACATTTGCCGCTCGGCAACTCTCCGGCAAACTCTCGGCATCATTAGCCGCGAACCTCAAATTAGTCGTTTTTCACGTCTGGTGCAATCGAGTGCAACGCTGTCAACAACCATTTGTCTCCATGATTATTTGATGATTATTGTCACCGCGAGCGTGGAATGGCAGCGGGGCTTGTCTCGTTCCTTAACATATCCTAGCGTTGTACATAGTACCCAAGTAATGTGCATCACGATCACCTTAACCCTACGTGGTTACCAAACAAGCGCAGGTGATCTTACACCGTAGTACACGCACGCATCAGAATGTTGAGATGGTTATCGCGCATCAACGCCTCACCTTAAGCCCCTCTCCAACCTGGGCAAATGTTGCTCGTTTTG
>KN839835.1:1696071-1778308 GCA_000827185.1 Hydnomerulius pinastri MD-312
CTTAAGCCCCTCTCCAACCTGGGCAAATGTTGCTCGTTTTGTTGTGTGTTGTCGAAACGTCAAAATCATGTGATTCGCTGCCACTGGCGTCTTGGCGTTGGTACGTACTTGGAACGACACACCACTTGCCACACAAAGCAGATCAGCGAACATGTGTTGTGGAGGGAATCCCACGTAAAAAAACATCCAATGATCCATTCTGCTAAAACCCGGCATCGTTCATCAGTGAGAAAAGTAAAGAGTTGACTCGTGGTCCTAGCGGCGTGAATATTGCGTAGACGAGTATGGTAAAGTAAAGACGATCGGCGACACGTAAAACCCCCCGAAGAAAAAATACAATCAAAAAGAGAGATAAAGCATGGCGATCCTAGAAATATTTGCGGAAGAACGCGGCGACCTTCAGATTGAAGGGTATGAGTATAGGTCTAATCATCCAAGCTAGTCTTCCGAAGGTCGCCCACCACCGTCAAGGTATCTCCTTCGGGGTGTTATCAGTGTCCGGCGAGCCCGACAGCGGCGTTTGTGAGAATGTCGGACCACTCGGTGAGCTTTTAGGATCCTTTCCTTCTATGAGGATGTTTATCACCACCGCTTCAACCTTAAGTTGAAAACTCACCCAATGTACAGTGTGCAGCGCTGGGTTCGGAAACCAGATGCTCAGGTGGCGGCGGCGACTTATCCAATTCAGCTAGCGTTTGCATTAGCTTTAGCCCACTGGTCATCGAATAAACTAGTCGATGTGCACCTAGAATCGCAGACGCCTCAATGACTGGACCTGTTCGGAAATCAGTGCCAAAGACCAGGAGGGACAAAACAATGTGCATTACTTGATACAGTTTCTCCTTCGTGTTTATGGTTTTGTTCTTGTCCAGTGTTGACCTTGGGTGTCGTGGGTGCAAAATGGTCACCTCGTCCCAATAATGCGTCCAGCTTCTCATTCGAAATTATGTTGTTTGAAGACACAGCAAGAGACACTCCTTCTGAAGAAGACCTCTCAGTTCTTCCCATCGACGACGAGCGACTGGGTGAGTGGTTCGCAGGTGTTGCCCGCCCTTCAGGAACGTGCAAGCGCCGAGCCACAACCTGGGCCTGTGCAGTTTGTTCCGTTGATATCGTCTTCGCAACCTCCGGGCGTAAATCAGCCCACATCTGGAGTGCTTTGATCGAGCCCCACTCGATGATCTTGTTGTTCAGCCACTGCAGAGACACAGGCTTCGTCAGGAAGTCGTTACATCCCGCTGCAAGCGCAGCAACTCGATCGCTCTGGAGGGAGGAAGCTGTCAATGCGACGATAATAACCGAAGATCGATACGGAGAGGCTGTTGTTCGTGACTCGGGTGTTCCATCAGACGGCGTCCGGGCACTGGCTTCAGACTGAGGAGTCGAAGGAGTGTAGGTGGCAGCACTCAGGTTCTCGAGATTCCGAATCTCTTTTGTGGCCTGGATACCGTCCATGACGGGCATTTGAATGTCCATCTGATGCCTCGTCAGCACCCCATCGTAACCTTCATTGGGGGACTCACCAAAATCAGGTGGAAACCACCGCTACGCCACTTTTGCACGGCTTCCTCTCCGTTCTTCGCAACATCATACTTGATCTTCTTTTTCCTCATGAATGTCGAGAGAATGGTCTGGTTGATAGGGTTATCTGCGCCGCGAGGTTAGAAAAGGCGGTAACTATATCTCGAACCACCCACCATCGACAATAAGAACGCTGATAGGCGGTATGATGTTGGCATCGGTAGTCGCCTTGCCTCCTTTTCCTGCCACAGTAGGAGGACCGGAAGGTTTTTGATCCTGTCGCCTCGCCGTTCTCCTCGTAAATACAGTCGAAGGCGGCTCAACAGTGCTCGGCGACCCAGGCGGTGATGCCATCTTCCTCACATCCACAGGACTTCCCTTTCGTGACGATGAAAGGCCAGCTAATGGGCCCACCGTATCATCAGCCAATACAGATGGCTTCCTCGCTTTCCCTTTTATAGCTGTATTATTCGTAGGCGTTTGAGCGTCAGGGCTTGGAGATGAATCTTGGCGAGAAGGAAGAGCGCCAGTAGCAACCGCCGTTGAATGGAGTGCGGCAAAAGGGAGGGGCTGTTGACCTGAGTTCTTGTCCTCACTATTCGAAGGTCGGCGTGACACTGGAGCGCGTAGCCTATCTGGTGTGGGAATGAGGAACTGCGGCTTTTGCGGGTCGTTGGGACCGCCCGCCAATCCAGGAGTCTTGGCGCCCTTTGCTCGGGGATGAAAGACGATACCGGCTGGTTGACCATCTGGGCTGTTGATCACAAGCCCAGAGGCTGGAGACGTGCCAAGTTTGACTGAGCCATCGGGGAAGTAATCTGCCGTATCTGATATGGCAAGGGGAGAAGGCGGGTGCAAAGCATGGGGCTCGCCTGATTCCCGAGGTGACTTCGCAGACCGGTCGGAATTGGAGCGAGTGGAGTTGGAGGGGCGTGAGGGAGGTGACTTGGGGCTAGGCTGCCCAAGGCCGAAAAACGCGGGGCCATGAAGTCCAGGGCTTATAGGGGACGTGGCGATGGGAGCAAAGAACGGATCGACAACAGGTTTTGTCATTGCAGTGTGAAGAGCAGTCAGAAATCTTCGTGGTCCGGCAGGTTTGGGAATGATCATGACTTCCAAAGGTGGTTGGAAGAATGGCGCGTTGGTGGAAAGAGCGAGGTCAATTTGGATGATGTCCTTGACCACCTTGTAATTCGCCAAGCTAGTAAAATGAACGACAACGTTTGTAGAGGAGGGCTGAGTTGCTGACGAAGCGCCATATCCTAGAGCCCTAGCGACCTGGGGAGAAGACTTTGGTCTGTGATGAGCGGCCAGTGACGGTCTTTTGTTCCGTGAATGTACAGCGAACGGTATAAGCTGCTGCTCTGCGCGGTACTTCTGTATTCTCTCGCGCAGAACAGAGACGTCGTCGTCGATGAAGATGAAGGACATTGAAGAACCGTTACGAGCAGCACCATTTGGTGCCACGCCATCGTGAGGGATAAGAGGATCCACGAGGGTCCACTGCCTAGGCTTTGTATAGGGTGGTACACCAGCTCCCTGGCCATTACTGGAGGACGACACGTTCTCGTTGGCAGCCGGATTACCATCTGCCTCGGATTCGGCTGAGATGTGGCTAACATCCATACCCCATGCTGTGAGGTAGCTTGTCAGATGGTGGGCAAACGAGCTGCTCTCCTTTGCATACAGAGTAGCCTTCTTTCCTCGCAGGGTCTCTGAGAAGTGTGTCAGTTCCTCCAAGGATGGCTCTTGGGCTATCCGAGAACCCGATATGAGGGGGGAAGCATATTCCGAGACAGGTGCAGTTCTGGCGCTGATGGCAGCAGAGGAACCACGGTCCAACCGGAATACTAATTCGCATGTCCGACCAGGAAGGTTCTCTCGAACAGGGAGATCACAAGTGAAGGAGGCCCCGGTGCGACCAAATAGTCTCTGCAGTAGAGGAGACGCGAAGACTGGCTTGGGTCGAAGTGATGGAGGATCAGAATTGGTGGGCGTGGGCAAGTCACCACCAACATCCGACTGCCTGAAGTGATGGGTTATCTCGAACGTGCAAAGAATGGGGCCATCTTCGAAACTGGACGTTGGGGAGGCTTCATTCGTTTGAGTATGCGCGTGTTCATTGGTTGGAGATTCAGGAAAATCTCCCGAGCGTGATCTGAGAGAGAGACCAACATCAACCGCGTCACCCTGTCGTGCAGTGTTCATAATTTGTCGGATAACCTAAGAAAAACGTCAGAAAGACCAATGCCTCATTTCTCACAGGGTAAGCTCACATGGGTCAAGGTGTTGGACAACGCGAACTCTTCTCCTCGGACGGCGACGTGTCTCAAACCAACATCCGCGTGGAAGAGAACGAGGTCAACGCCAATCTGTGCTGCGCACCCGCTAAGCGCATCTCCAACACCCTGCAGCATTTCTCCGACATCAAAGTCCGAAAGAGTGATCGGGGTGCGTGGTGTTGGCGACGGAAGTGATATTTCATTTCTAGCTTGCGGGGTAGAGCATCCTGCCGGTACATACAGCTTTGGTATGTTCGCCGACACATAGTTGAGGTTCTTCATAGTAGTGAGCAAGGCTGACATGCAGGACGTTGGCACCGATAGCGAGCAGGCCGCATACTGCTCCTTGGCAGGATCCAGAATTTGCGCTGGTGATATCTGGAGAAGTATCTGGACGGCCATTTGAACAGAGTCTGCTAGCTCTAGCGAGAGCTCGTGGTAAGACGAGGGACCCGAAGAGTCGGGCATTGTTGGCATTGCAGTCGTAAGTGGAGGCATCCCCTGCGTTCTGCGTGGGTTCTGAAGATGCTCGAGCTGGGATGGCAAGGGCATTGAGAATGTGCGGGACAGCCGGGGTGCGTCAGGGTTCCCTTCCTGCGTGTGAGATGCGAAGCGCTGCTGGAATCTCCTGCGGTGGTTGGGAGAGGAATCATAATCATCAGAAAGCTCGGCCTGGGATAACTTCTCGTTGGATGAAGAGAGCTCTCTCTCTGAGAGATCTGACTCTCCCTCAGAAGAGCTGAGTACGACAGTTCGGTCGACCGCGTGTCCCAGAGGCGTCTGAACGGGCGTTGGAGGTTCTGCAGGCCAGGTCACTGCGAATTTGCTTGCGCTGACAACCTCGGGTCCCAAGGCTGGTTCATCGTGGGCTAGCATTGACGCGTGATGACGTTGGGCCAGGACCTGTTTTGCCCCGCTCATTGTGAGTTAGGACGCACGGCTGTTGGACGACGAGTGAGTGTGTGTCGACAAGAAGTAAAGCTCCAGGCCACAGCGATTAGAAAATTATAAAAGAAAACAGCCTCGCCAGGAGACGAGTCGATAGGATTTTGGGGTTGGGATTAGAAAAAGGAGCAACTTAACCCTCACTTGATGTTTCCCTATGAATCCTCTTACACTCTGCCTTTTTGAGTGGTCACTCGTCACGCATTTAGATCAGGCTGCCGTACTCCTCATGGCAAACCCGATGGCGAGGATCACAATTCATTTTTCGTATTCACAAAGCGAGTTGTGCTAATAAGAAAACCACCAATGTATTTCATAATCGAAAAGACTAGGCACAGATATCACAATAGCAAAGAGTAAGGTAAAAAAAACTCAATAGGTCAGCTCAACGTCACCCTCTGCAACCAAGTCCATATCGTGGTAGCTAACTTTCTTCCCAGCAGCTGCCCGAGGGTCCTCCTTGGCATCAGGTGGCGGCGGGGGTGGTGGTCCTCCTCCTGTGCCTTGGCGACGGCCGCCTTTTCTGTTGTTACCTTCAAGGCCACCGAGAGGAGCATCCAATGCCATAACAGGTTTTGCAGGCAGTCCTGCCCCAACAGGAATCGTAACCTCCATTGGCTGATCAAAGCCCGGGGCGAAACCGCTGATACGATCGCTAAGACGGCGAGCTGTGATAGCCTCTTCCCTCCGAGGAGGCGGTGGTGGCGGGAAAGAACCAGGGGGGTACTGATAAGCGTAGGGGTCCCAATATCCGGTGTTCATGTAGGGTGGCGGTGGAGCAACATACGCCGCAGGATGACCGCCGTAGAAGGGGTTAGGGCGTCCGTAGTCTGGAGGAGGGAAAACGCTCGGTCCCTGAATACCATATGCCTGCGGAGGAGGTTGGCTGTTGCCTGTAATAGGAGGTGGGTGCGTGAACGGCTGAATCCTGTGCGGGTCGAGTGCGAAATTGTTGAAGTACGGGACCTGCCGATGTGCGATCAGCTGCGGGTTTCCCACCATGCGAACAAGTTTTTACCTCATCGAGCTGCTTGACGAGTTCGGGGTGCTTGTTGGCAATGTGCTTCTCAACAAAGGAGGTGGCCTTGAATAACTTCTGGCACGTTTTGCATCTGAAACGGCCCTCGTCCTCTTGCTTCACGAAGGGCTCCACTGCCTTGGTGAGCTCGCTGTCGTGGAATGGGTGTTAGATCGTCCCCAAGTAGTAATATGAGCACGCACTCATCGTAACTCTTGCCCCCGTAGTCACGAGGGTCGACGCCACCTCTATTAATGAGGAGGGCGATCTTCGCATCGAACCATTCCAACCAACGTTCATCTATACCGATAGTGAGCAATAGGAATGAAGGTGATGAACCGTCTTACCATTCCTCTTCCAGTCCCTATTCTCAGCTGGTTTGATGGTCATTGCGACATCGTTCTCCTTGTCGTCCACCTTTTCTTTCTTTTCCTTCTCAGCCTTTTCAGCTTCAGCTGCTTTGACCTCCTCAAGCAGAGACTTCGACAGAGGCTTCCTCACGTGCTTCAAGCACTTACGCTGCAATTCTTCAACATGATCGGTAACAACAGCGCAGTAGTAGCACGTGTGGTACGCTGCGCGCAGGTAGGAAATATACAAATCCAGAGAAATCACCGCCTTCAACAATACCATGAGGACGCAGGGAACTCAGCAAATATAAGGGCTACTCACCTTCTTTGCCTCCAAGGTCTTCTCGTCAACGCCTTGTTCACGCAAGTCCGCCATAATTTTCTCGATTCTCCGCTCTACAGCCTCAGATCCAATTTCCTTAGGCTCTGGATCGTCCTCGTTGCCTGCGTGTGCGTCCTCGATCGTCACGTCCTCCACTTTCACATCGCCATTAGTCTCCATGCCGTCTTCGCCTTCAGAGGACACCGGAGGTTTGCGCAGCGCGGCAGATTCTTCTTCCAAGATTGACGCCAAAAGCTTCGCGTTGGCGAGGTCCTTCTCAATGCGGTCCGGCTTGCTGGCAACTTCAGGTACATAGCGAACGCGGTTGACAAAGGGCTTCAGGTTGTGGGCCACGTGTAATTTGAACCCCTCAATCTATTATAAGGGATGGCATTGGTGCAAAGTCCATGCGCGATATTTCGAACCAACACACCTTCTTATCTGACAATTCACTCATTACGGCGGTCATGTCGGCGTCGTCCCGAAACCTGATCCAGCCGGCGCGGTAGAAGTTTCGTTTCTGAAGCGGGTCTCCCAATGCTAGATACATGAAACCAGGAACCTTGCCGCAGGCCTGAGCAGTGCAAATCTCAGAAATTGAAATAGCAATAGAATGCGCGAAAACGCACCTCCTCGAGCTTGATGCGACCAATGTCCGGTGGAATAGTACGGATCATAACTTGGTTGCCCTCAGCGGGAACAGAAATTTCTTCTCCACGGTTGTTCCGCCTGTTGTCGATGGCCATCTTCCCATTCTCTACTCGAGTAGCCTCATGATCACCGGCATCCTCCTCAGCGTCCATGTTAAACTGCATGTCATCATCCGCGTTTTGCTTGACTTCCTCTGGAGGAGCCATGCTGTCACCTGCGTCGCCGGAAGTGGTGCTGTCCTTGGGTTGTGCAGTAGATTCCGACTCAGTATCGTTCAGGTCAGGATCATATTTGCCCTGTTCCAAATCCTGAAGGAACGTGTTCAAGCGACCATTCCATCCATCCTTCCTGACGCGACGGCGCAGTGCTACATGTTCCGGTGATGGATCATACTTTTCCGCAAACCATGGTGACTTCCTGTGATGGTCAAACATCGTTTGCAACTACAATACAAATACGAGAGTTCAGTCAGGACCGCTTAAAGAATCATTACCCGGACGAGTATTTGTACTGGTGCCCACGACCTGCGAGAAATGGTACTAACCTGCGTGGACATGAATTCCTTCTTGTACTTCTCCCAGCGCGCACGGATGCCATTGCGAGGCTTGGAACCATCGCCCGCTTCTTGTTCCGCAGCCTTGTCGGCATTGTCCTCCTCGGTTGCTTGCTGTGGGAAAAAGTACCTAAACCATTCAGCGTACTGTTTCAGTGTAGCTGGATGATCCAAAGTCCGAGGGTCGACTGGTGCTCGACGCGAAGGAGGTTGTGGAGGGTAAGGTGCCGGGAACTGAGCGCGTGGTGGCGACCTGTAGCTATACGCGCGAGTGTGGGCATCTACAAAGATGAAAGTCAGTATTCGTGCGTAGGATCATGGCTAGGAGATACCAAAGTCGTCACCGTAACGGGGGCGAGGGTCGTAGCGATCCCGGTCATAAGGCGACATCGAACGGCGCCGCTTTCGGTCTACAAAGGAATACTCAGCCAAATCAGGATGGGTGGATTCCAATGAGCACGTACTCTCTTCGGGCGGGGGACTACGGCTTCTCCCGCGCCGACCGTAGTCATAAGCGGCGCGGTCTCTCTCATAGTCGGCCCACGCTCTCTCCCTGTCGTAATTGTCCCATCCTCCGCGGTGGTCTTGGGGGTACGAGTCGGGATAGGGCGGTCGCGAGCCGTGGCCGCCTCTTGAGGGTGACCGAGAGCGCGAGCGCCGTGGAGGAGGTGGATAAGCAGAAGCAGACCAAGAAGACATACACAATGATATCTTAAGAAGAATGAAGAACTGAGAGAGAAATCAGAGACTTTATTCCATAGTTTTTTGAGAATATGAAGAATGATGAGGGAAGAGGGGATTGAAGAGAGCGCTGGTATGCATTTTATGAGGAAGAATAGACAGACCTCTTCGATCGCGACACTGCTATGTTTTTGAGGCTGGTCGAGGTATTCGACTCAGCGTTGGCGAACAATGTGCGCGCGATACAAGAACCGTTTCGGGCGACGACGCCAATTCCCTCCGCTTTCACTCTCCGACTCAATCTGAGATCAACATGGCACGCTCGGCACTGGACACCCGCTCTAAATGGTCCGTGCGGAAGCCCCTCAACGATGCCCACAATGGCGAATCAAGTTAGAATATACTGCCTAATACACTATCTAGTTGAGTGGTCTGCGTAGTGTCCACAAGCTTGGCCCGCTTCGCTTGCTTCTGTGAGGTGTCGACCCTGTCATCTTCCCCGCGTCGTTTACCTTCTCTTTTAGGAGGTTCGATGGGTCCCTGTCCTTTTTCTTTCCGCTTCTCATTTCGCTTGTCCAGTACACGGGCAAGCCCTACGTTTCTGAGATAGTCACGCTGCTCTGTCTTCGACTGAGCAAGCTCAACTCGCAGCTTGGCCGAATGCACAGCAGCTTCGTGGGCTGGAAGTTGCAATGAGTCTCCTGTAGCACACATCTATAACATCCATTTACTCACCAATTTGCTCCGTCAGCATGTTCCACTTGAATTTTGGGAGGTATTGCATCGTCCACACGTCGTCTCGCCAACGAGTCCCTTTCTTTCCGCCGATCGGCTGAGCATTAAGCATCTCAGCAACAGATCTCGCAACCTTCTTATCCTTGAATTCCACCCAGCCCTCCACAAAGTGAGGCTTCTTGGTAGTCGTGTATTTTCGCCTTAGATACGCGGTCTTCGCGTCTATCACAAAAATTCTTCATCGAACACTACGGACATTAAGAAAAGGGGCAGCACACACCTTCTTGCTGTAGATACACCCTTCCGACTTCACCGTGCTGAGACATGAGATGACGGACCTTAGCAGGCCGCATGCCTGGGGGTATTCGTGATATGTATACTACCCCAGTTCGTGCTTGGGCTGCATTGAAAGCCGCAAGCGCCTCGGGGGTGAGAGGCTTCACGACCTTTTCAGCAGGGCCTGCAAATCCTTCGTTGTCCATCAGATCGCCAGGACCAGCGTCCTCCTCTTCATGAACCTCTTCATGCTGGCTGGCCTGTTCATCGGTAATGGGATCAACAAAAGGTGGTGGCGAGGATGATCCTCGAGAGGTCGACGGTTGTTCGCCGCGCGAACTTTCCGCGCGCCCTCCAGCCCTGCGCGTGATTGTTGTTTTCTTCGCCATAAGTGCGAAAAGTCGAGAAGAGCCCCGCGTTTCTATCGGTATCCGGATGTCAGTCATACCCAAGTTAGGTAAGCCCCTGACTTGTGTCCTCCACCTCCTCCAGAGTCATGGACAAATAATATAAGTTGTCTACAGTCATCGGATATCTTATACGCAGGTACTACGATACAATTTCATCCTACACAGTATGAGAAATACAACATGTAAACCCCGTCATAAACAAACCACATTAACCAAGTGGGGGAGTTGGGCGCAGTTCACGAAGACAACAGGATGACCGCGATCGTGTGAGCTCCCATGCCTGTCCATGCTTGGCTCGCGGGAAGAATGGATCCTTTGATCATGAATGCGTAAGGTACACATTCACCCTACAGTCAATCGAAAGCCTACCGGTCGACGTTCTGCCAGGTACACGAGATGATCCTTGAGATGACCCCAGTGTGCAGATGCATAGTCTCGTTCCTGTTGACGAAAACCACACACGTTAAGTTATGCCCAACGATCAAAAGGCAGATCCGGCCACAAACAGACCTTTTGTCTCCTCATCCACTCCCTCATCTTCATCTCCTCCAGAAACACCAACGCAAGGTCTTCCGAGCGTGCCACAAACACGTACGCCATCTTCATCTTCCTTCTTTCTTCGCGTTTCTCAAGGGACCTATGCCACTGACGCCACCGACGGTATTCGTCGTCCTCGTAGTAAGGGTCTATAGTGCCTTCGTGGATCAACGCCCAAGATTTGTGGCTCTAGATGGATGGGGCTCGTCACGAGGACGCAGAAAAGCACGCATATATGCACTGGGGGGGTACCTTGGAGCTTTCTCCTGCGCTGAAAACGTGATCTTCGCGCGCGCGTTGGTCCCTGCGGCTAAGCTCCATGATGTATTCGAGACCATACCATTCTTCGCCTTGGTTATCGTCCCCGGCAATTGCTGCGTCACCACCAGTAGCTGTCTCGTTGGTAATATCTGCTATCAGCGTGTCGAAGCACTGGAGGGAAGAAACACAGTCTGACGAGCAAGCAGAGTTCGTGAGGGGAGACGCACGACAGCACGCTCTCGTTTCTTTCCCTCTCTAATAGCTTGTCTGTGAGGTGTGTTCATCTGCGACTTGACATCGTCATGATCTCTCGTTGTCATCCAGTTAAAGACAGTTTCCAAAGACAAGAACGAGGATCCCGAAGATGTAAGCAGTCCACTCGAGGAGTCGGGAGTCAGTGGAGGTGTAGCATAAGAGCTTGATGGTGATGACAAAGATCCCGGAAAACGAACGGAGTCGGGGGAACCAGCTTGCGAATCAGGACATTCGGCAGGCACGTCAGAGCCGATCTCAATGTCGATGGGAGCGCGAAGAACGCATGTTTCGGGGTCCTCACGAGTTCTTTCGTCCGGGGAGAGTGTGATCGCATTCACCAAGTGCTCGGCGGGTTTGAGGGGACCGTGGGTAACGCCATCGTACGTGCGAGATTCTGGGCGCTCCGTTGGTTCGAGGTAGTTTGATGGACAGGTCAGAGCTTGGAATATCGTGCTGGATACCCTAACGCTAACCATATCCCTGAGACGATGGAACACCGAGTACGGCTTGATTGGGGGTAGCCATAATCCGGACGCCGACATTCGCGAACTTGGAGCACCGTCGACGTGAAGCCCTGTTTCGATATCCTCAAGGGTAGCATCGTCCACAACGAAATGCATTTCGGAACTATGCACGAACAAGACAGGAACCTGAAGTGAGCAAGTCAACAATCGCTGTCAATGTTTGATGGTAGTTCGAACTGAACTTGCATCGAAGGCGTCCGGAAACATGATACATAACTTACATGATGCTGCTCCAAGTCGCCCAAAATGGACATCGCACGAAGCACTATTATGGTCGACACGCTGAGGACATTTCGCAGTGAGCACAGTTGAACGAAGAACAGGCTTTGGCTACGACCCCATGAATGACGGTAGCAAAATGAATAGGCAGTGCGGCGTGATCTGATACCAGATATCCCCCTGATTAAATCATCACGCTATGATTCTGGGTCCGCGGGAGTGGTGATCGTGACAATATGTTACACTAATGTTGACATGAAAACTGGTACCAGGTGAAATAAAACAAATCCTGTTTCATATCAGAGATGTGCAGGCCTTAACGAAGGAACGGCACGTACCCTAATTAGTCTTTCTCGTTCAGGAAGGCGTCTAGTTCATCATCAAGGTCTTGCTGCGTCTTCCGTGGTCGAGGGTTCCTCCGACCTCTCCATTTCCCCTGCTCAGAATCATCCTGCCCTTCTCCAACATGTGTCCATGTTGATTCGGATAGTCTAGATGCAAGACCATTACGGGAACGACGCGACGAGGAAGAGATACGATCCCTTAGGTCAACACGACCCTCCCGCGACGACGTGCGCTCGATCAACGATCCCCCACCGCCTACGCGGTCGGCGCGCATCTTGGACGGTGGCGGTGAATACGACGGCCGCCTGTCTTTCCCCAGAAACGCGTCGAGGTCGTCATCAAGCTTTGATGCGTCTACCGACGAGCGATCATCCCGCCTTCTCTTCTGCGGGCCATCACTGCCTTTCCCTGCACCCGTCCCGTACTTCTTGTAGAATTCACTGTCCTTCTTCGCACCCTTCTTCTTCACATCGGCGTTCGTGGCCCATCTCATCCGTATAACACCCTTTAATCCTTCTCCCTTCCCTAGGCTCTTGTTGATCCTCTCCTCTGGGGGCCAGAGGGTAACGGGGATAGATTTGGCAGTTACGAAGCCGTCGTCATCCATATCCTCCGCAGCGGACTTTGTCATATAGCGATGGGCCAACCGAGCGAGTGCTTTGGACTCGAAAACCAAGATGCAGCTATTGTCGTTCAGCCATTCAAGACCCATAGGGTGCGCATCAAAGTGCGTGGCATACGCGAATATGCGGGCCGTTGGGAGATGTGATATGGGTGAGCCTGTGAGGAGTAGCGCGTTCGCTCTGAATACGGAGTCTAGAGAGCCGACAGTCGGTTAGAGATATGAAATTTTCATAAAATGATAGCCTACCTTCATCCATGTCAACATCTTCATCCTCCTCGAGCTCAGAACGTTTCCGCTTCAGGGCAAGAAGACCTGCAGCATCAGGCTGCTGTCCTCCAAGTCCACATTGGCATGCGAATATCAGCGCACCTTCGCTGTCCTTTCTTGAGCAGAGTCGGAAAGGAGATATACTTTAGTGTTTCCGATGCGGTCTCGTAGTGCTGCTCCGCCTGCCGGTGCTGCATCATTGTTGGTACCGGGTTCAACCTCCGAGACTTGTTCCTCATAGGGAACGTTGTCGTCGTATGATAATGCGACTGTTTCCTCGAGGGAAGTGCCTTCTGGGAGGTTGTCCATGGGTGCTTTGAGTGATTGTTTGGCAGGACTCCTTGAGGTTGTTGAGCGCCGTTCTCAAAAGTATTGTTTCGCCAGTAAATAACTCCGCGAGACCGTCAGCGTCATTTTTCACGTGACCATACAACTTTTGACCTGATCCAGATTCCCTACACCGTGTCTTGAAGGCAAGACCTGTTCTGCCCGCCATCATCCGTCAGAACACGCACTACGAGATGGCAACGCAAGCAGAGGAACCCGCTGTAAATCCAAACAAGAGACATAGAAAGGATAAACGTGAGCTGGACATCTTGCATCTCTTCTTGCATATTACATATCAGACCTTCCTTCGATTAGCTTGGGATACGGATGACATTGACCAGTGAGTTCCCTTCCATACTCTCACCTTGTGAAAGCTGATTGCCTTGCTACCTCAGTGTGAGCATGAAACGCGTTGAGATACGAGAGGGCCTACCACTAACCGTAAAAGTAGTGGAAGATCGACCATTTCCAGCCATCCGACAATAAAGGGGGTGTATTCACGGAAGAATCTTCGTTTGCAACACTTTTCCCAAAGTACAGGGAGAAGTATTTGAGGGAGGTATGGAGCGCCGTCACTCGGGCGTTGGATCCTTATGTGAGTCTTCAGCCCATTCTCCTTCGGGTAAAGTTAAAAGAACATGTAGGGCATTGCATGCACGCTCGACTTGGTGCATGGATCAATGTCTGTGCGCACCACACGAAAAACATATGACCCTTACATCGTCCTCAAAGCCCGTGACATGATTAAACTCCTCGCTCGTGGTGTCGCGATCAATCAAGCTGCAAAGGTTCTTCAGGACGATGTTGCTTGTGATATTATCAAAATCGGGAATCTTGTTCGAAATAATGAGCGATTTGTGAAGCGAAGACAACGTATCATTGGCCCAGATGGTAGTACTCTCAAGGTAAATGGTTTCGACGTGGCCACCCGGTGAAAAACACTCACAGAAGCTTGGCGTATCAGGCTATCGAACTTCTGACGCAGTGCTACGTTCTGGTGCAAGGTAACACCGTCAGTGTAATGGGCCCACATAAATCCTTGAAAGAAGTCCGACGCATCGTACTGGATTGCATGAAAAACATCCACCCCATATATCGAATAAAAGTAAGTCCATCCCCTCAGGTCCTCGGGTTCCGCTAAACATACCAACAGGAATTAATGATACGACGAGAACTGGCCAAAGATCCTAAACTAGCCAACGAGTCATGGGATCGCTTCCTTCCTCAGTTCCGGAAACGTCACCTCAAAACCTCTGAGAAAACCGCCAAGAAGAATGAGAGGCTCGCAACGAAGGAGGCAGCACGTAAAGAAGCTGGTCTTGATACTGAGCCGGCCAAGAAAGAAAAACCAGCGAAGAAAGTGTATACGCCTTTTCCACCACCCCAACAGCCCCGCAAGGTAACTGAGAGGTTCATGGGCGACGGAACAATTGCTCAATGCTCACTTTATAGGTCGATCTTCAACTCGAGTCTGGAGAATACTTCCTCAAACCCCACGAAAAAGAAGCACGGGAGGTGCAACAACGAAAACAAAAGGTTCATCACCATTCCCTGTTAATCCATGACTTCTTACGAAACTCGTAATACAGCAAGCGGAAGCGACATCCAAGCGCCGCGCCGAACGTGCAGAGGCGTTCGTGGCACCCATTGAGGAAGCAGCACCCACCGTGGAAGAGAAGCGGCAAAAGCGGAGACACGCAGAGGGTGGTGCAGACACTCCGGAAAAGTCTAAGAAAAAGAAAAAGAAAGAAAAGGTTCGGTTCAATGAGGAAGATTCCTCGTGATGTTCCAGTATGGCGTGATCTGTTCCTGTACTTCCTGTAATGACACCAATCGGTATTCCTCTCGCATCTTGTGAACATAAAAGGCCCTCTAGAGTTTTCGAACCTTTTCTCTCAATAGTTAGTTCGTTGTGGTCGATGTCGAAATATTGTCTCAAACTCTCCGCTGCAGTGTCCACGGATGCTTACTTCAGCACAAGGCTCATGTGGGCGCGCTTCCACCGAAACCGGCACAACGATGATACTATAACCTGAATCTTCGGAATTACAAGACCACCCTAACCACTCAGCATCTTGTAATTGAACCACCATCATGGCCACCGCACACACCAAATGGATGCCCGCTCCAGGTCGACACAACGTAGATATTGGGAGCTCCCTCGGCCGTGCTCTCAAAGCACGCAAAGGCATTCCCCCACCGAAACGCCCAAGCCACCTCCCCGATCGTGACTTTTATTCGTTCCGGTGTATGTCTGAGCCTCCAAGTCTATGCAGTGTTTTCAACGCCATTCAATTTCTTTAGACAACTTCAAGCCAGAATCCATTGATCCTGATAAACCCGGGTCAATTGAGGTTAAACGTGGGAAGGAGTCCACCAGCGTTTCGGTGGAGCGACCCAGTACGCAGGTATGATCTATGATCGCGGCGGCGGCGAACGACGACTGAATCCATAAGACAGGCAGGCGAGAGCCATCTTTTTAAAGGAACAGAACAACCGGTCAAAGAGTATGACTGTGTGCTGATATATGACGAAGAGCTTGGCGTGCGTATGAAGTCCGCGAGCGAGCGTTCGGTCTCTGACCTGCAATGTCCTTGCAGACCTTTACCCTCGAGAAGATTGATGCGTTCATGAATTTCAGTTATGATCGCAAAGTGCAAGCGTCATCATCCCACATTCCTCACGATACTGCCTCTCGTGAGCATTCCGTCTCTGGAAACATTCAACGTGTATTGAACTACGGTCCATCTCTAGCAATAGCACCCACGCCTCACCCGGTCAATGACGATATAGATTTAAAGAAGGAGCTAGAACAAGATTTGGGCATCGAGGATGCGGACGGTGAACTAGATGACGAGTTCGAAGAAGTTCTCGCAACTGTCACTTCCCATCCAAAGGTTCAGCCGGAAGAGGAAGAAATACTTAACGCAGCCACGAGAGCGCCTCCATCATTCGAGCCTGCCAAATCCAAAGCTTCCCGTACCGCCCCTCCGAAGAAGCAGGAGTCTGTACCTAAACCAAAACCAAAACCAAAACCAAAACAGGTCGCGAAAGCCAAAGGAGAAGCTGACACACGGGATATTATGGACTCCGATCTGGAGGAGTTGCTCAACTTTGGTGTTCCCGCTCGACAAACAAAGCGCCCCAAACCCTCGCCTCCGCCTCAAAAGCCCCCGCCTCCAACTCGGCTGGGCTTGGCCCTTCCCGATGCCTCTACCTCTGTTGTCTTACCTTCCTCACGACCCCCACCACCTGCCCAGCCAGCGAAAGCTACCGAAGAATCAGATTCTGAGGATGACTGGGACCCAGTCGTCGGTGGGGATCCTGCTCCTCCACCGGATAACGACGCCGAGGAGATCGACCTCGATTTGTTCGAACAAGAAATGGAGGAGCAGTTAGAGGCATCCGACGATGATATTCTAGCAGCTGCCATGTCTGAAGAACCAGCGCCTGCGTCCTATGCTCCTGGGCGACCGATGTCTTTGGCCCAGTTTGCTGGTGGGCAGCTGAGTGGCAGCGAAGACAGCACGTCGTCCAGCGAAGACAGCGATGACGACTGATAGACAGATGGATGTTTATACCTTTCTTGTGATACCGTTTTTGCTCAATTTACATACGGACTTCGAACACTGGTACTTTGCTGTTACAATAGATGTTGCATTCACCAAAATACACACGATACACTTCTGCCTGTTGAACGAACCACTTTCATGTAGTTACTGAACGAAATATTAATTCAAATGAATTGTCAACCCAGTGGCCTGGTGCTTCGGCCAAATCTCAACCAGCGAGTGTGGGTAAGGCAGAGGCCAAACTAGCAAGAATAGCACTAGCTTCTGCTGGAGAAATTGTAGTTGTGAAGGGAGCCATAGAAGTTGCAGACGCGCTCGGTGGCGTCGTCATAGCGGATGTCGCTGTTACGGAAGAGGTGGTAGCCACGGAAGTTGCAGTTCCTTGGATGTAATCTTAGCAAAATTGAACCGCAGCGACTAAAGACGGTCACACACCGGTTACCAACGTCACCGTTGTTGGTGCTGCAAATGACGCGCTCGTCGTGGTTAACATACTTGATTGGGTGGTGGTCGTTGTGGTGGTGGTGGTCGTAATTCCATTCCCACCACTATTATTGAGGCCAGGACGAACCAAATTACCGATGAGGTCAGGCTGATTGTCGATAAAGACTAGAGCGGGCCCAGCAACCAGGTGTTGCGAGTTGGAGTTCATCTGAGGTGTCCCCATCATCGTAGAGTTCATCGGTGGTTTCGCTGCTGCCGCCTGTTGATTGTTGGTAATGAAGACGTACATCGGGCCAGTGATATTCGCAGGAACCGCACAATCACAGATGGGCTGGAAGATCGACGAGTTCAATCCTCCTGCAAATATCTGACAAGATAGTTGCTGGGGGTAATCGTTCTATCAGACTGGGCTATAATGTGGGAAGGGAAAAGCTCACCGTGTCCGGGATCGACCCGTTGAGCGCGGGAGAGCTGAAATTAAGTGTCGTTCCCGTCTTTAAGGAACCGCTGTTTGTAACGGTAAGCGGAGGGTTCGCTAATTTGCGTGTGGAAGTCAGGAGCGATCTACAGGGATCAGAAAAGCGTACCTGGCAATCCCAAATCACAGCCTGAAATGAAAGCGCCTGCAAGAGCAAGCACATCTGCCGGCCCCAGAGCCATATCAAACGGCTGAGGGATACTTGTTGCATCGGACAAGAGGTTGAGTATAGTTTGGTGGCGTGCTTCGACCGTCATGATACCACCACCAGCAGTGATCAGTGCGGGGTCAGCTAGAGCAGCTAATGCGCCTAAGTAGGCGCTGACGCCAACATTCTCGATTGCGCGTGCGGTGGTGACCATCGTATTGACGTCCGTGAGTGCAGCAGAAAGATTGAAGGTACAACCAGAGATGGTTTGTCCACCGAGCGCATTGATAATAGTCTGAAGGGACATCAGTTGGGGGGCCTCGCCTCAGAGTAGTGTACAAACCTCCAGAGTGATAGCATGTGTGCTCTCGTCACTTGCAATCGTTTGAATTTGTTGGATGGGGACTTGCGATGAAACGAATCCTGCCGCCTCAAAGTCGGAAGCATTGAACTTTGCAAGAGCTTGCGAGTAAAAGTTAGACTCCAGTTGCTCCAAAACATTAGCGAACTCTGCGATCATAATGGTATCAGTTATTTTACCGAACAATCCACAGCGACTTACTCAAAATCCCAAGGTCTGATGAAGCCCGCTTCAACGGGAGCGCGTGCACAGCAGCGAGAGCCCAAGTAAAAACAACGAACTGAAGGATCCACATCTTTCGACACTACCAGAGATGGCAAAAGAATGAAAGGACAAAGGAACGCGCGCCAGGTTGCCTGCTGGATACCTCACAGCGAAAGAAGATCTGCAGGGACGGTTAGGGGTACTTGATTCGAGAGATGGTGGGTGATCCTGATATCTTACCTCAAAACTGCACCACGGACGGAGAAAGAAACGTGCCACTGAACATGTTGCGACGACTGTTGTGTTGCAGTCTTTTATCCCGCTGAGACAACGGTGACAAAAGCCGACCGGTCGTTCACTACAGTCCCGTTTTTGGAAACTGCACAAAATTCCCGGAGGTAAGGAAGCGCTATCACCATGGCGACTCAACAACAGAGTCCATCGCTATTAAAGCTGGTCTTAATTGACATGGCTCCGGGCTCCGACCTGACTACACGCATGGATTTACAGGACCCTGGCAGGCCTGGGGAACTGCACGAACACCGCCCCCACAACCTACAAAGAGGTCAAAGTCACAAACCTATTCGTCATTCGAATCGCGATCTCGGTGATCTATAGCTGAAGCCAAGACCACATTGCAGACCACTTGCTGAGCATCGGTAACCTAGATTTAGATACATACTTCTGCACATCTAGATGTCTTCCTGAGCAAGCCACCTAGATACCAAGGCAAGCACTTCTTCGGGCTTGTCATGGGGGACGTGAGCGATGGGTCAGATAGTGGAACGAAGAGAATGCTCGAGAGAAACTTATCATATGTCCAGCCCCGAACACGCTGGCAAATGTCAGCTTTCCAGATGTCTTCGTCTCCCCAGCCGCCTCCCCGTTGACCAACCAGGACCTCCATTCCTCCTTGGTATATGCACCATTGCCAGTCCACTCAAGCTTGTCCACCCAGAGCTTGTTTGCGATCCAGTTGCACTGCCAGTCGTAAGTACCAGCGTATATCAAAACTCGGATGCCACGCTCAAGCAGGGCAGCCACGTAATCTTGGGTATGGTGGGACCACTTGTCCAGGTGCGAAACGAAGTTGGTGTTGACTACGTCAGAGCACAGGCTGAAGTTTCCGGGGCTCTCGGCGCCGAGCATTGCGCGCGTGCTGGGGAGATCGAGAAACTCTCTGATCACTTCGTCTTCTGGGTAACAGCTGTCTTGGGATTCGCAGATCTAGGGATCCACGATGGTCAGTTTTACAGACCTCGCCTGCCAGCTGGAGCAAAACAAACCATAGACACGTCGTAAACGTTGCGGCCTGCGTGAACTAGTCAGCGGATGCAAAGAGGCCACTGAGCAAGACCATACCGCTGGTCCAGTATGGTCCTCTAATGTGGTTATCGCAGAAGTCTACAGTAGCTCCGCACCCTATATGATCGAACTGGTCGATGCAGTACTTGCGCATTGCTTCCTGGCACCGAGGTAACTGGAATGTCCATGACGGTTAGTGGCAGGAAGTGGTGAAACGGTCGCAACTCACTGCTGCCTTGATTTGAACGCAGTTGCCGATGCTTTGGAAAGGTACTTCCAATGCCGATGTACCACACTGAATCTCATAGAGACCTTCATACAAGCTGAACGCAACCCACTTTAGGACAACCTCGCTTGAAGCAGGCACACGACTTACGTAGAGACATCTGTGATACCATTGCCGATGATGATACTTTGAAGATTGATAGTGTCACGACCTTCCGTCTTCGCAATGACGTTCTGATCGGATATCTCGCTGGCGAAAACTGGAAGATAACGGCCCTGACGTCCATGGTTAAATGGATACAAGATGCAAAGCAGCCGACTTACTGCGTACGACTCGCCCGACAGGTGAAGGGCTCTGCCAGAGAACTGCTTGAAAGTCTCGAAGAAGATTGTCAAGAATGCGTGCACATTGCGAGCGGCCTCTTCAGTAGTTTCGACTGTCTCACCGAAGTCGGCATATGAGTAACCAACACCGACGCTGCGTTTGTTATGAGATAGATTCGACGCGTCATATAAGTTTAGTCGCGTGACTTACGGCTGGTCGAGGAAGAAGATGTTCGCCTCGTTGTTCCACGAGTATGGGTTCCAGGTGGTACTATTGGCCGAAGCCCCTGTGATGTCAATGCTACAAGGTCCTGGGTGCAGACAAGGTTTCAGTGGAACAGCTCTGACATCTTGATCACTTCGAAATCAGTACCTAGCTCGAACAAAAGGCCGACAGAGGAGGAACACCCCGGTCCTGTATTCCGCTCAATTCAGAGTTACAAGTTAGGACCGACAAACAGCGAACCTCCATTGATCCACATCATAACATCATCTAATATACGAGTATTCGTTACTCTGTTAGCTCGCGGAAAGCAACAACATACCATTGGCCGGGTCTCTCCTGCTTTCGAAGAAGTAGAAGAACAGGTGCTTCGCACCCTGGTCTATATCCAAGTAACCGGTATAGACACTATTACTTGAATGTCAGCGCCAGTCCAACCCTTAGGTGGGATGAACCTACGAGACTGTCGGGTCGCAGAAGGAGGACTTCTTGATGCGAACGGAATGGTCAGGGAACCGAGGATGCGAGAGAGACGCGAAAGACTCTTCAGACCGGATAGAGGACAGATTCAACGTTTGCAAAAGCGTCCCCGAGTTCAATGACGCGTCGATATTTGTCGCAGAGTCGGTGGTAAGAGGTCTCTGGGTACCTGCTTGGACGGCAGTCCCGAGCAATGTTAGAGATAAGATAGTGCTGAGCAGCATATCGGCCTTTGCTCAACAACGAGGTATGAGTAGCCTTGTGTTCCGGAGAAAGAGGCAGGCTTATCGGTTTCAGAGACTTGTCGAAAGACAAACTTATACCAAGTCCTCTGCTCGTGGTCAGTTGCTCACTGAGCCATGTGGTCCCCCCTCATCTTGTGGGACTGCAATTTACTGATTGCCATTCTGGGTTAACCACGTGGCGTTGAAGGCAGATTACCACGGTCGAAAAATCTTGGACGAGAGGTCGAAGGACACAAGCAAAGTGTCAGGTATATTTCGCTTTTCTGGTCGATATCTTGGTTTTGGTTTATCTGCCATAGCTCACGATGCTGGTCCTATATGAGACGGCGATGGGCTATTGCCTGTTCAAGCTGAGCGATTCAGCGAAACTCGACTCGGCCGATCTGTACAAGGACTTCCAGACACCAGAGAAGGCAAACAAATTGTGCGTCGATCTTGTGTCCACCTGTGGGGAATAATCGTGTTTAAGATGCGGATTAATACGTCAAAAGGTTGAAGCTGAAGGCTCTGCATCGCTTTACTTCGACGGCAACAGCTGTCGAGGACCTGACAGCTGTTCAGGAGGGAAAACTTGGGAAAGGCCTGAAGAAATTCTTGACCGAAGAAGTTGTGGAGAAAGGCAAGGGAAAGGAGTCTTTGGTGGTTGTAGACCCGCGGTTAGGTATCCGGAGA
Organism: Hydnomerulius pinastri MD-312; assembly: GCA_000827185.1. NCBI lineage: Eukaryota > Fungi > Basidiomycota > Agaricomycetes > Boletales > Leucogyrophana > Leucogyrophana pinastri. Next base: position 1,717,857 of record KN839835.1, read on the forward strand.
TTATTATCTCGCTTGTTCGGGCTCTAACAATATGGCATAGCTCATTCCATATCGAAGAAGCTAAGCATCAAGGTCACTGCACCGTCACCCCCAGACGACCACAGCGATCTATGGAGAGGTATTCGTAGCCAAATAGCAGCCCTGATGGACGGTCTTGATCCCAAGGACCTTGCCACCATGAGCTTGGGTTTGAGTCACTCGTTATCACGGTATGCTTACCTCCTTAGACTGTGTCACGAAGTTAATCCTCCGCTTAGTTTCAAACTAAAATTCTCGCCAAATAAAGTGGACACGATGATTGTACAGGCTATCGCACTCCTTGACGATCTGGACAAGGAGATAAACATCTATGCCATGCGTGTTAAGGTGAGTTGGTCGTTTCAGCGAATCTAGTGCGCCTATAATTCACATTCTTCCAGGAATGGTACGGCTGGCATTTCCCCGAAATGGCCAAAATTATCACGGACAACCTCGCATACGCGAAAGTCATCCGCGCTATGGGTTTCCGCACAAACGCATCAACGACCGCGTTCGAGACCATCCTGCCGGAAGACTTGGAGGCAGTCCTCAAAGCTGCCGCCGAGATCTCGATGGGAACCGAGATTTCAGACAGTGATATACAACATATACACGCCCTGTGCGACCAGGTCATCTCCATCTCTGCATACCGGGCCCAACTTGCTGAATACTTGCGTAATCGCATGAACGCTATCGCGCCAAACCTCACCGCTCTCGTTGGTGATCTCGTTGGAGCAAGGCTGATATCACACGCTGGCAGTCTACTGAACCTGGCTAAGCACCCAGCCAGCACGGTTCAGATTCTTGGTGCCGAAAAGGCGCTTTTCCGCGCCCTCAAAACGAAACACGATACCCCAAAATATGGCTTGATCTACCACGTAAGTAAAATGATGCCGTCAGTCGCAACAGGGGCTGAGTGCTATGGTTCTAGGCATCTCTCATCGGTCAAGCTCCTCCAAAACTCAAGGGAAAGGTAAGTTCTCAGGATATCGCATACCGTCCCCAAGCTGACGAGTTACAAAGATGGCCCGCATGGTAGCAACAAAAGCTGCTCTCTCGATTCGTGTCGACGCTCTCACTGACGCGGACGGCAAGTCGGAGGACCAAGCACCCTCAATCGGTCTCGAAAACCGCGCCAAGCTTGAGTCTCGGCTGCGCGCACTTGAACACCAGAGCGACATGTCAGGTGTTCGGCGGTATGCCGACGATGGAAAGAAGCAGCAAAAGTTCTCGATGAAGGGCGACACGCAAACGTACAACACCGCTGCAGATGCCGTTGATCTAGTCCCAACGCAACGTGAGCCGCTGGAGACGGCCATCCAGGCTGTATTAGAAGTGAAAGATGAGAAGAAAAAGGCGAAGGAGGAGCGCAAAGCGAAGCGTAAAGCAGAGAAGGAGAAAGCAGCCGACTCGGACGTTGGTGACAAAATGGATGTTGACGGGGAGTCGAAGGAGAACAAGAAGGAGAAGAAGCGAAAACGGCGAGAGAGCGAGGTGAACGGCCAGGTTGATGCAGAGGAAGCCAAGGCAGGTTTTCGATCGCCATATTTTTCTTTCTACATGGCTGATTGTCCATGTAGGATGGTGAGACTGAAGCCGAGCGTAAGGCGAGGAAGCAGGCACGTAAGGCCGAAAAAGCCGCTGCAGCAGCGGCCTCGACCAATGGAGACTCTCCAAAGAAGAAGAAGAAAAAGAGCAGTGCTTGATGTGGGGGAGACAAAGCTTTCGTGATCTATGACGGTGTTTATCTAGCCTGGCTCTGTCTAGCTGTTCTACTCTTGTTGCATACGTACAACACATCATACGCTGTTGAACTACCAAAACACTTTGTGCGGTGCCGTGATCTTGGGCTTTCGGCAAACCTTCGCAGCATCCCTGAAAAATCGTATGATGCGCTGCGGCAGTCCTGGGAGGCGAGTAAGACTATGAGAAGAAGCGGAGCTTTGAACTTGCTTCAGACACCCATGTCCTCGCTGAGCTCACGTCCAGTGATAATTGTGACTGGCGCCAACAGGTAAAGCCACAAGCTCCCATTTGATTGGCCTTACTGAATCAACTCGCAGTGGTGTCGGTTTTGGTATTTGTCACCGTCTGCTCTTGCAGTTGTCCACCAAGACTTCCGAGGACGCACGACCCAAATATGCGTTCCACAATACCTCTCCAGCATCAGGAGACCTACAAATTGAATGCGATGGCCTCACCTTGATTTTGGCATGCAGAAGCAAGCAACGCGCTGAAGCTGCCCGAACCAAACTATACGACCTGGTTGACGAGCATGTCCTCCGTCTGAAAAACCTACCAGGATATGATGGACACGCCGAGATATTTCAAAAGAACTTGGAAATCAACATACATACCGTTGATTTGTCCCACATCCAGAGTGTGTTCCGCTTCGCGGAAGAGGTCGAGGAAAAGTATGTGTCTTCGAGTCCTTCGAGTTTGCTTCCTCATCTGCGTCGTAGGTATCCGTATGTTTCGCACCTCATATGCAATGCGGGTGTAGCGAGCTTTACGAGAATCGACTGGCCGCTAGCTATCTACCATCTCTTCACAATGTGGGTCTCAGCCGTCACAAAGCCGCGCTACTACCTGCAGGCTTGTGGAGAAGTGAGTCAAGATGGACTTGGGTGGGCATGGCAATGTAATGTCTTCGGACACTACGCTCTGGTGTGTTGATTCGGCTGAATTCCTGCATCAATACTAATACTCTGTCTAAGTTCCGGGCTTTGGAACCAATGCTGGCCAAATACACGACGTCCACAGGAGCAAGAGTAATTTGGGTTTCCTCCCATGAAGCTAGTTCCGAATTCTATGATCCGAAAGATTGGCAGTTGGTGAAATCCGAGCATTCGTACGAATCCTCCAAGTATCAGATGAACCTGTTATCTCTGCACTTGGATCGAGAGGCAACCCGGGACCAGGTCGCTGGCAAGCCCATCGTAAGACACATCACTGTGTTACCGGGCGTTGCAGGTACAAATATTGCGAGTGCGCTGCTTGGGACGGTGACTGCGATGTGCATGTTCACGGCATTCTATATTGTAGGTGGCTTTGCACATTTCACTGGCTCATTTTGTTTAAAATGCTTCGACCAGGCTCGGATGTTGGGATCAATATACCATCCCATTAGCGCATTCAAGGCCTCTATATCAGCCGTACACTTGTCGCTTGTTCCCTTGGCTTTCCTGCCCGTCGTCAGCAAGGTTAACAGCTCCGACCAGTCGTCAGATCCATCAGAGCCTGTCGAAGTCGGTACCCTCTACATTTCAGAGACCGACCGATGGGGACGTCCGCGCGTTGGCACGATAAAGCTCTTCGAGTCACAGTCGGAGGAAATTCAAACCCAGGAACTACTGGATAACTGCGATCGCCTCCTCAAGGCATTCTGCGACGCGGAGGGGAGAAGATCGCCATCTGGCTAGAAATTGTGCTGGCCACATACATAGATACATATCATTATAGCCTCATCATACACAGGTATATCGAACTAGGCTACATGGCCTTAATATAGGATTTTTGCGTGTTGGTCTTCTTGGGAAGCCGGCATCGGTCTTTCACGCACTGTCAACCCCTTGAGTGGATGGACGGAAGATCGATCGATTGATGCTTCTGTCGGTGTTATTGGTCGTGTGTGGGGGATTCAATCACGACGGTGGGATGTGGTGATCGGAAAAGTGGGATAGTTCTCAAATTATCTGGGGCAGGACCCATCGCGTCTAGCTTTTTCCTCGCTCTGTCCGTCTACATAATACTGCAGTCAATAGTGGGTACTCTCACAAGAACACATAAGACTCACAATCACGGAGTTTGCCATACCACGTTCAAGGCCTTCGAGCAGGGTACATGCCTTACAAAGTTCGTTGCTTGACATGTAGCCACATCGCTTGCATGTTTCTATAAGATTGCGCGTTACTCCGCTTCTGCCTTGAAGAGTCTACAACCGGGACTTACGCTGTGGTTTCTGTGCCGCTTTGACATCCTCCCTCACCTCGAATGCTTCTCCCGAATGAATTATATCAATGATTGCGCTGGGTCGGGCTGCCTCTAAGTCCTTAAGGAACGTTCGGGCATGACCGCGATACGCATCTGGGGAATAGATGCATTCCGTCGAGAAATAGTCGAGTTTCTTGAAGTAAGCATACCTATGGTGAGAGTGAGTATGGGAGGTGGCCGACCAAACCTAAATGACTGACATGACGATCTCCTTCTCATATGCGTACTTGAATGGTTTCGACCTCTTTATTGTATCCTCTCCTTGGGTACAAATCAACGTACACCGGCCAAGGCGAGCAATGTCACCACGCATTACTGTAGAACAATTATAAGCTGTAGGGCGTATTCAGATTCATGACACTTACTATTCATTAACACCGTTTCTGCAATATCATCTGCATTGTGACCCGTAACGATATGGTCGACGTTTAAAGTGGAGGCACCTCTGTCGAGAGCCTGTCGTCGGAATACACCACAAAATGTACAGTTATTCTTCTTGCCTATCTCAGATACGATTGCATCCATCGTCCAACCGTAAAGTTCCTCGTACGATAGAATTTTGAGAGGCATATTGTACTGCTGTTGGTTGCGCTTTACGGTCTACGTCGCGTGGTATTTTTAGCAAATAGTTGGAAGTATTTGATAGCAGATGGCGTACCTCAAGTGAATCATCTCGATAACCTGTTATTCCCTCGTCTATGGAGAGCAGATACAAGTCAAGACCATAATTATAACGGTCATTTAGTGTTTTCATGACATAGGCGAGCACAGTCGAATCTAAGGTTCCACGAGTAAGGGAGCCTGATTTCAGATACCGCAGTCTCTCGAGACAGGTTACGCACCTTTCCCTCCGGACGCACCGATGGCTACTCGATCTCCTGGATTAAACAGCTTTGCTTCGGTGATGGTATGATGGACCTCCGTTTCAAAGACGAAGAAGAAACAATCTTTGCATATTTGTTGACCTGTCTTGGGTCTTTTCAGGATCGCTTTCGCATTGTGGCATAGCGCACAAGAAGCTGGAGCCATAGGAGCTCGCGATGTTGGGGGAACAGCGAAAGCCGGAAAGTTGATTAGATTAGACTCCCAGTCATGCAACAAAGTGTTCCGGGTCCTGCAGAGCTTCGGGGTACTCCGAAGACCCTTTGCGATTTCGGTAGCAATGTACTGCAAAAGTTAACAGGCGGATATCCTCCTCGTCATCTGGAGACATACCGAATCCCTTCATAAAAACTGAAAATTTGACCAAAAGCTTACTCACAGGATGCCCAGAGAACTTCGGAAACGTGGAAAGAAACATAAGAAGTCAAGCAATGTGGTTGATTCTGCTCAAGATCAACCACAGTCAAAGCAAGAAGATGACCACCAACAACCGTCGGCGGAACCATCTTGGATTATATCTGCGCCCCAAGTAGAGGATGCGCATCCAGAGGCACCTTTTGGATATGTTGATCCCGATGTCAAAGCGTACTTTCGAACTGTCGACGAACAGATACGAACTTGGCAAGAAGACGAACACCACCCCGAGGATGAGAATGAAGACCTCGACCCAAATGAAGGTGAGCAGCTGAACCCAGAAACTCAGTCACAAATATTTAAAAAGTCTCTTGCCGCGTCCTGCAGCAAAGCGTCTATTTTTTGTTGCTGCCCTCACCGAGATGTCAGGGAAAGAAAAGCAACTTGCCACCGATCCAGATTGTTCAGTCGTACTGGAGCGCATGGCGTATTCAATGGATGATTTTGTGCGGAGAGTATTCGTGGACACTTTGAGCGGCTCGTGGGTTCACTCCGTTCTGCCTTGTGCGACCTATTCGGCAACTTCATACAGGTTTGAGGCGCTCTTCAGACATCGATTTGCGTCACACGTATGCCAGACATTTTTCTCGGTTGCGGTTGGAACCATCTCTCGAGAGGTGTGCACTTCCGCCCAGGTTGCTGTCAACTTTTCCTGAAAGCCCTTTGTAGACCAAGGGTATCCTGCCGGAGGTGCCCAATTCCGAGGACAAGGGCGAACTTCGAACTCTGACTCAGTTGGTTCTGGACATCTGTGAGGTGACGAATATCCTCGCCCGCGCAGCTCGTATCTTGATGTTCTTCCCTAGGAAATCCAGCCGAGCTTTAAATCTCTCATCATGGATCCCTTCGCATCACATGTGTTGCGGTCTTTACTACTTCTGCTGTGTCCAACGGTACTTGCTGGAGATTCGGCTTCTCATAAATCGGTAAGATCAAAGAAAAGCACATCGTGGAAGGCGAAACAAGGCACGATGAAATCCGTGTTCTCCAACTACCAAGGCAACGATACGGGGATCCCAAAAGTCTCAGTGCCAAAGCAGTTCCATGATGCTGCAGCCCGGCTTCTACGCGTCTTGAGAGAGGAACTCGACGAGAACGAGGTGAGGGCCCTCGCTGCCAACAAGGTAGCCAGTCCCCTTTTACAAGTAAGTCTTCGTTGATGCTCCGGCTCATTGGCAACTTGAATAGCAAACCGTATCAGTTAGTCCTGGAGATAGAAGCAGACCAGGATGGTGCATCGTCCCCTGACTCTCTCATGGATCGTGTTTTAGTTGGAATGATAACTGCGTATCGTGCGTCCATTGTTCAGCTCTTCCCTCCTTTTAGGTGACCATGTGCAATGCAGATGATGACCCTGAGGCATTACCTGAAGCGTCCGACTACCTTGTAACTCTACTCAGAGATCCGACCTCCTCTCACTTGCTTGAAACATTAGTGTCACGGTGTCCACAACGGGCCTTCAATATTCTCTGGTCCACATACTTCCGGGGAAAACTTGAACGACTGGCACTCCACCCAGTCGCGAACTTCGTCGTCGCTAAAGCTGTTGAGCGAATGGACAGTAATCAACTTGGTGATTCCCTTGAGGAGATTGGTTCTGCAAATTTGTTGTGGAGGAAAGTCATCCGTGCGTCCGGTTTCCGATGTCTGGACGCTGTTGAACCACTGACGTGCGACCCGCAGAGTCCTCTAGAACCGGAGTTCTCCGTGCTCTGATCGACCGATCCTGTTCCCTCGGAAGTCACGAAGAGGATGTTTGCAATGTCAGCTGGCTATTTTTCCCCTTTCAATCGTCTTAACGAACGCCTCTCCACACCCAGGCTGTCTCCGATGCTTTTGAGACACACGGTGACGTGCTTCAGTCAAAACTTGTGCCGTGTGTACTTGTCTTGAAATCATACTGGGTAAAACATGATTGTTCGTCTAATAATGTGTTCTCACTCCTCGTTAAGGATTACCAGGCGTTACCTCCACCAGAAGAGTCGTCAGCTGTTGCTGCTCGCGGGAAAAGATCCGGTCAGGGAGGCGAAGCCCCAAATCCAAGAGAACCGAAAGTTCAGGGAGCCCTGATCTTGCAGTCTCTCCTGAGGCTTAAAGAGCCTTACTGCTTACCAGTGGTGGACAGGTTCGTCCTATTGACACACGTTAGATGCCTAGTGAGCTTACCTTCCCTGAACAGCATCTACTCGCTTTCCATCCCAGACCTCATGGCTGTTGCTCACAATGCAACGAGCTCGCGAGTGCTCGACGCATTGTTGGAGTCTCCAACGGTGCCTTTTAAGGCGAAACGTCGCTTTGTCATGTCTCTCATTGGGCACTATCACACTCTTGTGGATGACCGGATAGGAAGTCGAGTTGGCGACCGATGTTGGGCGTTTGCTGATACTTATTTGAGGGTGAGTACAGTTTGCCATGAAGCGACCTGAGTGCTCATTTGTCAAACAGAGAAAAATAGCTCATTCCCTTATCCCTTACGAGCAATTCCTCGCAGCATCCTTCTATGGCAAATTTTTTGCTCGTAACCTCCACTTGCACCTGTTGAAACAACGGCCCAAGGAGTGGGAGGATCTCCAGTCTAACAGCAAGGCAGCAAATGCCCCAAAGCCAGGTCAGCCCAGCACACAACCTCCATCCCAACCGCAACCCTCGAGTTCAGCAACCCCGGTTACTTCGGACGACAAATCTTCGAAGAAATCATCCAAAAAACGGAACCTGCGTGACGATGAAATCGACGCAGTCTTCGACGCTGCATTGGGGAAGAAAACGAAAAAAGCTGCAGTAGCTCTTGTTCCTGCTCAAGCAATAAAAGACATCGCAGACCAGCAAATGGAGGATGTCTTTAGTGCCATTCGTGTGGCACCAGGTGGCGAGAGCGGACCAGTGAAGAAGAAGCGACGGAAGGATTAGGAGTAACCAACCCAAAATATAGTACATGGCTCTTGCAATTGCACAATAGTATATGTAATTGCATGTAAAGGCTCGCACAGGCCATATGGCGTTGTGTCGCATCCTTATTACCTCTCCCTCATAAAGCCAGGAGCAAGATGCCACTATTCACCTTAACCGACCGTGCTGTGCTTGTCACAAGTGCCATTCTCAACGTGTTCCTCCTGTACAACCTCAAAAGGCGCATCAGCCAGACAACGAAACCTGTAGAGAATAAACCTGATCCTCCCCCAACTCCAGGAGCTCTCCATACGAGGGAGTATTTCTATATAGGCGGCTCCTATGCACCTCATGGCCCCGCAGAGATACATCATGGTCAGATGTATGTCGAGCACCTGACACCAGCGCGAGTGACGCGCAGTATTCCCATCCTTTTCATTCACGGCAACGGAATGACTGGAACAAATTGGCTCAATACGCCCGACGGACGACCTGGATGGTCGGATTACTTCCTGAACCAGGGCTATGAGGTGAGGTCGCTCTGCACAAGTAGAAAATGCCTTCATTCTCTTTCTAGGTATACATTGTCGACCAACCCGCTAGGGGACGATCTGCTTGGCAGTCCAGCATAGACGGTGGAACGAGCATCTTTACCCCGCACACAATCGAAGAACGGTTCACTGCCACAGCGAAATATAACGTTTGGCCACAGGCTGCCAGGCATACGCAGTGGCCTGGAAGTGGGACCAAAGGCGATCCTGTCTTTGATGCTTTCTATCGCTCAATTGTACCGGGCCTTGCTTCCGCTGTTGAGATGTCGGAGCTCATGAAAGCAGCAGGCTCGAACCTCTTGGACAAAATAGGAGTGCGTCATAACCAGACTGATATGCAACAATGTTCCTATCTGAGTTTCGCAAACTCCATTTCAGCCTGTTGTTATTGTGACACATTCACAGTCGGGCTACCTGGGATGGATACTTGGTGATGCTCGTCCGAACCTCACTAAAGCTATCGTCGCCCTTGAACCCAATGGACCACCATTTCAAAACGCAATCTTCATGAGAAACGCGGCTCGTGTCTTTGGGATGACTGATATACCTCTCATTTTCGACCCACCAATCTCTTCTGCCTCGGATCTTGGTCCCATCGCGTTGCGGCAAGGAGAAAACTACACTTGTTTCCAACAAGCTCGTCCACCAAGGCGACTCGTAAATCTCGCGAAGGTACCCGTACTCTTCGTCACATCGGAATCTGGGTACCACGCGGTCTATGATGACTTCGCTGTTCAGTTTCTTGAAGAAGCTGGAGTAGATGTCACACATATCCGCCTGGAGAACGTCGGGATACGTGGAAACGGGCACATGTTCTTCATGGAACTGAATTCAGACCAGATTGCGGACGAGGTGGTAGAACCTTGGATAAGGAGTACTGTGGGCTCGTAAACGGAAACAGAAAGTGGATGCTTTCCCCCTTTCTGATCAAGGGTTAGTAGACTTGTGAGTGCTTGCAAATGGATTGTAAATCTCTATGTACCTCTGTCTTCTACTCTCACATTTCAACGACGCGGAGTTCCACACGGCAAATGACAGGCGAACCAACTCTTCAAACTTCGGTCAAACTAGGTAGACAATCAGAGCCTCAGAAGCTGCTACTGTTACTTCAAATACTCCGCCAGCTACAGGGACCACTTCCAAAGTTTGCGCTCCGGCCGCGGCACATGACGTATCAAAGCTCATCCCACCACCGATTGTCACAACCCCACCTTCGCCTATGATCGCCGTAGCGTTTTGTGCAGTCATCCGTTTTGCCATCACGACTCCTTCAAAGACATGGCTAGTAAACGATACTGTCGTGCTAGTTCGAGTCCCTGTACCATCGTAGGTGACGGAATTGTACACCAGGGCCCGTAGAGGCTCTCCAGCGGCTCCATAAACGGCGTAGATGCCTGTAGAGCCAGTCCCGTCATCGAGCATGGCTACGTTCTTACCATCGGCACCCAAAAAGTCGGAGACGAAGACTGCGCCGTAGTAGGGTGCATCGACGATGTCTTGACCGAAGAAACAGTATGGCTTCGGTCGAGGTCGGTCAATAGGGTTCCATGACAGAGGGCGGAAAGATACTCACACAGTCAGCGATGGTACCTTGGTGGAAATACAGGCGGTCGATATTGTTCAGTGCGCCTTGTAGTACGTAGTCCATCACCCAAAGGGCAGCTCCGAAAGTTGGGCTGATACCTCCTCCACCGCATGTCGCTGAAAGCACTATGTCAGTAATCGCATGTGGGGCGAGTGCAAGACCTACCTGAGTTAGTCTCCCCCAAGAAGTACTTCTTGCTGACATTGTGGGCTGCAGCAGCCTCTGGGCGATATTGTGATGTGTACGACACGATTCCGCTAAAGAAGTCACCCATTTATGAGGGTCGACCATATGACAACTTGGAGAATGATCCTTACGAATGACTCATCAAGGTCGTAAGGTTCGTGCCGGCGCCTCCACACGCAGATTGTGGATATGAGTGTCCGGAGAAGGTCTTTACATATTCCACTGCGGGACCCAAGATAGGGATGAGGCCTTCCGTGCTCCAGGTAGGGTATTGAAGGTAAACCGCAGCTTGGAACATGTTTCCGACCTACGTTCACCTTGTTAACTCTGAGACTTTGGATACCATTAGAGGCACTCACATAAGGGGCAAGGTCCGTCTCCCACAGCTTCTGGCTTGCTCCGTCCAGGGCAGGTGTCCAAGTGCTTCCAGGAGGAACAATAGGCGAAGTCTCCGCCCAGACTACGTCAAGAGTCAACGTTCATTCCGGGGCTTTGTAAAGAGAGGATACGAACATTCTGGCTCATTCCCAAGTTCCATAGCAAGCAGATTCGGCATGGACCTCAGAGCCTGTTCTGCAGCTGCGAGTGTGTTCGTCTGGTTATTGAGCTGTCGGTTAAACCCGACTGTAACTTCTCCTTGCATGCGAGCAGCAAGATCAAAGAACGGAGGCCCATAAGTAAGACTTAGGGGCGCATCTGCGGGGCTCGCGACAGTATAGTTGACAGGCTCAGTCAGTGTGGGATCATACGTTGCCCGATCCCTGGTGTAGCTCAGAACGAGTGTTCGGGAGACACACGGTGACCACTTACTGGGTGGTCCCTCCAATCCGGATAGCGGGCTGAGCACCACGGAGAGCAGCTATGTTATTCAGGCAGTTCGTTGTTGTGGAGAGCGTCGTGTATGCGGGGAAAGCAAAGAACTCGAGTGACAAACTCAACAGCGAAGGATCAACATTTGCAGCCGTAGAAGGTGGAGAGCTCGGGATGGAAAGCGAGCAGACAGAACTCGCTAAAAGGGATATGACGAAAGCAGAACTAAGACGCAGAGGAGGCATCTTGGAGGTGAACGAGGCAAGCACACGCGCTGAGACACCTTCTGGGAGACCTATGCTATGTACTTGGTTCTGCGCCTCCGCGGCCCGCAGGAACGCAAGTTCAAGCCCTGGTGACCGGAGAAAAGGGAAGGGAAGACCTTGGAACGCTACCTCCAAGTAGAGCCTCACACGGTACGTCGGTGAAAGCTTCAGACACTGGCCTTCTGCGGTCAGCTGACGGGAAGACGGGCGCACAAATATTTAAAGGGACCGGGCCGTCGGATCCAATGAAACCCCTGTTTTGTTGGTAGTGTCAACGCTGTATCATGACATGTCTACGTCCTGGATAGCATCTGGTCGTGGCTCGCCCCTCGCCACCGAGTTGATCAGCTCTCTCCGAATTTCTTGGCCTATTTGTGGGTGAGGGTTGACTCGAATAACGTCCAAGAGGGCGTCCTTCTGATCTGGTGTCAGATCAGGCGAGTATCTGCAAAACTGAGGTGTTAATGCCGATATGCGTGTTTTTTATTCCTCATACCTCTGGCAGAACGCGAGGAGGCTCTGGTGCCATAGAACAGGCAGTTTTTCGGTATCACCGCGAGATCGAGCTTTATATGTGTTCGAGAGCCGGATGAAGTGGAAGACAAGCGCGTCAACAACTTTGTAAGGTAACTGATACTTCTTATCAATGAGCACCCGGATAAACAACGAGTTGGGACCTATGCCGTGAACGCTGAGTTTCTGAGTTTCGATGGGAAATTTGACCGTCCCTACCAGTGTAATCCATTTGTGCGATCCGCAGCAATGCCGCGGCTGAGTGCAGGACAGGAACCTTCTTTTTCGCGACCACCGAAGCGATGATGGCAGCCTCTTTGAGCGTACACCCACTCTGTGAAACGAAGGGTAAGTACATATGTTAACGGAACTTACAGGAACTTACTTCAAGCATGGGGAATACAATACCCTTGAAAAAGGCACCTGGTTTATACAACGCGCGCTTTAAGCACTCGTAATATTGTACGTTGAGTTTCTTGTTAGCAGAAATATCTTCCCGTATTGAGTCGAGTAGTACAACAGACAAGAACAGCTGGGCCTGAGGGGGCTTCATGGTGGACACAAATATTCTCGTGGCCGCCCGGCAGGCATGAGGGCTCCAGTTCTCCGGCCTAGTCAAGGCCAATATGCGAGCCCAAGCAGGGAGGGAAGGTATAACTTTGAAGAATTTTGGTAATGGTCCAGATTTGTATCCATGGAGAAAGATCGCGAGCCTTGTAGTCCCGTCACTTGATGTTCAATATATGCGCTATTACCACGCACTTTGAGTATGACTCAACAAGTCTGGGGTCGAGTCCAAGGGCAGGATCAGGGTGTTCCTTGTCTGGGAAAAGTCTCGACATCTGTTTCACAGAAGATCAGGTATGACAGACCTTGCTGCACTTTCTGAATTACTGTGACGTTTCCAGATTGGCCACTCTCTAGTTTGGAAAAAATAACATCTGCCAATGTCCGCCGTTCTCCCGAGTTAGCTGGAAGGAGGGCATCTAGTGCTTCGATATCGCCCGAATCCAATTGCTAATAGATATGTGAGGACGTGAATCGATCGAAGGCACAGCGCACTCACAAACATATCCTCCGCATCCCCATCGTCGCTCATCTCCTCAACAACATCGTCATCGCTCTCGTCTGACATTCCGTCAACTATGCGCATTCGAGGCTGTAGCTTGGCCACATCTGCCTCTTCCTCGTCTTCCTCATCCTGATCATCAGGCATTGCCATTTCTTCTTGTTGATCTCGAGCAAGCTCAAAGATTCTCCGTGAAGTTTTAGGATCAAGGATCACCTAGAGAATATCGTTGAACGCAGTTCGCTGCTGCCTGAGATCATTGATATCCGACCTCATCATTGTCGTCTGCAGAACTTTTGCGTCCCTTTTGGCGCTTACCAGGCTGCGTGACACGGCCGTATTTTGCTTGCAGTTCATCCTCGTTGAGCTGGGCAAGGAGGGGATCGTGCCTTTGCTTTGTAGATTTTTGCACTCGAGGCATGATGGTGTCCAAGATTTTTGAGAAATGATTACTTTGCAGACATATTCGATTTCGCAGAAGAAATTGGATTATCGATTACGTACTGGATAACTCCAGTATGGCAGGTCCGATTCCGAGGAGCACGTGGGATCGGAGTCGGTGCAAAGATTGCTCCTCGGGTCCTGATCAGGAAGTGACACTTGTGGCAGTGCTCCGGTATACCCTAGCCGTGGTGATTGGATAGTACAGAAAGTGGATGAGAAGGAGGCGTCTATCGTTTGGACACTATCAAGATTCCTGCCGGCAGTTTGAACTAAGTATAGTCCTCTGATATCCCAGGATGGCCACTGAATCAACCGCTGTCAGAGCGGTGAGTTCATTTTCTTTCTGTTATAACTTCCTCCTTCGCTTTTGTCTTTCCCCCCTACTTTTTCTATTTTCATGGCGCAATTATTACCTGCAGAACTTGTACTGTTGATTTGCTACCTTACCCATTGCATCATCTAACCTTCCCCATCACAGATCCGTACTTTGGATAAGAACGGCCACGAAATCAAAACCGTTGGCTTCAAGCGATTTGGTTTTGACAGCGAAGTCCCAATCGATCTCTTGCGTTCACTTTATCTGCGTTCGCACTATGTCGTTACCGCATCAGTAAACCAAGTTCAGGAATTGGACGCAAAGGAGGAAATAGAACACGCACGTTTCACGCAGGGCCTCAACGCATATCAATCAAAGTCTATCTACCATCCAGAGAGTCACTCCATTTCGTACACTACCCTCTCCCGATTTCCTCCCGTAACATTGCTGTCCCCTTCGTCACGAAAGCGTATCCTCGTCACTGGTGGCGCTGGCTTCGTCGGGTCACACCTCGTCGACCGACTTATGCTCCTAGGCCATGAAGTTACTGTCCTGGATAATTTCTTCACTGGCTCAAAGACTACAGTCAGTCATTGGGTCGGTCACCCGAACTTTGAAATGGTCCGCCACGACGTGGTTGAGCCTTTCATGATCGAATGCGACCGTGAGTCCCGTACATTTCCTCCCTACACGAACATGTACTAAGCTATTGCAGAAATCTATCACCTCGCATGCCCCGCATCTCCTCCCCATTACCAATTTAATGCCGTCAAAACCATCAAAACTTCTTTCATGGGGACCCTCAACATGCTGGGCTTGGCCAAGCGCACAAAGGCCCGGTTCTTAATCAGCAGTACTTCTGGTATGTGCGTCTCCTCTATGTGCTTATTCAGCTCCCGAGTGCCTCGTAGAAGTGTACGGTGACCCTGAGGTACACCCTCAGAATGAAGAGTAGTATGTACCTTTTCGTCAAATCAAATAACTATCCATTGACGTCTCGAAATAGCTGGGGCCATGTCAACCCCATCGGGCCTCGTGCCTGTTACGACGAGGGCAAGCGCGTCGCTGAGACTCTCACATACGGTTTCCAGCGACAAGATGGTGTCGATGTCCGCGTGGCACGTATCTTTAACACGTATGGTGAGACACCTCGAGCTTATTGACTTTCGTCGGCTAACCAGTCCTTCAGGTCCTCGCAGTTCGTAGTTTCTGCACTCCATGTTTATCCCCATCTCACCTCTGAATTTTCAGTGAACCCTGCCGACGGACGAGTTGTATCTAATTTCATTGTCCAAGCTTTGAAAGGCGAGGACATGACTGTGTATGGAGATGGCTCGCAGACTCGGTCATTCCAGTACATCCACGATCTGGTGGACGGCTTGATCGCTTTGATGAACTCAAGCGAATCCCGCCCCGTTAACATCGGCAACGGCGACGAATTTACTATCAAAGAGTTTGCAGAGCTCGTTCGGGAGATCGTTGAGAAGGTTCAGGCGGAGGACGGCCACACCCTTTCTCGACGGGTGGAAATTGTTTACAAACCCATGCCTACCGACGATCCCCAGAAGAGACGCCCCGACACTACGAGAGCAAAGGAAGCGCTGGGATGGCAACCGCGTTGGAGCGTTCGGATGGGCTTGGAAGAAATGGTCCGGTACTACAAGGCGAAAATGGTGGAAGGAAGCATCTAGATCTTATTTCATTTCTCTCGATCTTCAAGGACATGGGAAGATATGTGCCAGCGTATTACATCTTGGGCTAACCAAAAATCCTGAATTATCCATCTTGTTGAAATAAGTACATGTACATGATCCTAAGTAGTGAATATATTGTGCTATGGCTGTCGACGAGATAGATAGGTTCCCCAAAGGCAAGGAGTCTATCGAGTACAAAGGTATCTTAAAGAGAGTTGTCAGAGTCAACAGCAGATATAAAGGAATACTTTTGTACGCGGGGTATAATTCCTGCGCAAGTACCAGCTCTAGAAGGGCATTATAGTATGACTTTGGGTATTGAGATGCCCTGAGTGGGAACCTTGAGCGCAATGCTCTGTGTGACAACCTTTGACATCGATCCTCTGATAACTTGTTTATCAACGGAACTGGTGTTGAATGCTGCTCTTCGCATGCGACCGTCCTGAGCGATGTCTTCTGTGACGAGATCGGTCCCGTTTGCAGTTAACGAACCGGATACAGCTCGCTCCGGTGATCTAGACTTGAACTTCTTCTGTGCTGCTAAGAGGTCTTCGGTATCTGCACGTCATGAAGGTGAGAGGGGGTCTAAATGACTACGATACAATACGTACCAACATGACTTATTCCTCGATGGTCGCCGTGGAACCAGTGTGAATCCTTCCGCTCAGAGTATCTGGGAAAGATCAGAATGAGGCTGTCTTCTCGTTACGAAAGTATAAAGACGCCTTACTTCCGTATCGGCCGACCATCGCTCCCGAGAGGGCAGTACGTCTTGTCAATATCCTTCGCATAGAACTTGAGGTTCTCGAGTTGACTCTTGGCAACCTCCGGAGTCACACACGAGAATGATAGCAGGGACTTCGGGCTCCGATGTGCAATTGACGGATCACCGACAAGTTCCGAGAGGGTTCGTAATGCCATCTTCGTGCGCTCCAGTATAGGGATTGACGGGGGAAGAAGATCCGACCGCTCCCGCGGAAGTTGAGCAAGGAACTTGGAAAGAACCTGGTTGACCAGAGAAGCGCTGCCGGGAATGATGGACATGCAGGCCTTGGCACCTGGAACGAATACGGTTAAATGGATGTCTTTCGCCGACACACAGCACAATAGGCACGAACCTTTGATGACGTACAGGCGGGGCTCATTGCCATGAGCGTCCCTTAGATGTTTTTGCAGGTGTTCTGCGTGCTTGAGGGGTGCGACAGGACTTTGTTCGTTCTGAAACGAGCTTAGCTTAGGTACTAAGGTTAAAATCATAACATGTACCTGGATTATGAGGACCGGGCATCTAATTCTTGCAAGCTCCTTAGTCCTGAGAGGTGTTCGCTGGCGGACATCCAGAACCTTCAAATCAGCGTGATATACTGTCGAGAGGCCACTCACGTTCATCATGATATTCACTAGCTCAACGATTCGAAGCCGTCTTGCTGGGGGTGTTGTAACCTCCCAATATGCAATCAGCTGAGCAGTCTGTTAGCGAGCGTCGAAGCAATGGAGTTCATCAACTAACCTCGTCTTGCAGGTCGGTATTTGATGTCTAAAAACCACGCGATGAGTGTACGTGCTCCTGAAACAAAATTCGGCCGCTTACCTCCCCAGTCATGAAAGTAACGACCTCGTTACCAGCATGCTCAAATGAGTCCAGATCAGCTGCGTAACACCATAACTGTAAGAGCTCGTCGTATGCATTGAAGACCCATTTGAGTCTTCGTATGTGTTCATATCAGACCGAGAACACGCAGTTGTTAAAGTCAACGATACGTACTCTGTAGGTGGTGGTACATTGCAAAGTGTCATACTCAAAACGAGCTCTGGCCACCTTGAAAATAGTCAGAAACTCCTCATACAAATGAGGAACTTCACATACAGAGCGGTGAGTCTGAGGACAGAATTGACAGCTATACATTCAAAAGCGAGTATGTGAGAAGGAGGTAAAAGGAGTGTCTGTCAATCATATGAGGGACGTCCTGGAGGTAACCACCAGAGAAATTTAAGACTTACTTGCATTGCCAATGCTAGATCGGCGGCATCTACATAGCAGTCGTGTAACGCGCTTGGTCGACATCGCGAGCGGCCCATGGTTCGCTGGTCGAACGCAATCAAGTTATACTCGGTCGATAACCTCGGGTCGTCAAAATGCCTCGTGAGCCAACTGGAGTCGAGGAAGAGTGGATGCAGTATGACGACCGTTGGCCTCTTTGGATCAAAGCTTCCTACATTCCCGTACATCGAGTTGGTGATGTACCATATCGAGACGTAGTCGTCGTGCGATGGTATGTCGACGTAAGGCATGCGGGATGCAGACCAGCGTAGTGTAGGGCACGACAAGTAAACCAACGAGATGGTAGGCAGGACGATGGCGCCCACAAATTTGCCTTATAGATATGAAAAGGGCACCGCTGCTCACCCGAGCACAATTCAGCCCTGACATGTTTCCTGCATGGGTCAAAGCCATCAATTTTTTTACGGTTAGCCGAACCCACTGCCGTGACAAATTAGACCCGTGGATCCGTTCCTTAGGCATCCCTCCCTTTGCTCGAAACTACCAGCATCCACAACGAACTTCATCCTCCAAATCCGACCTCATAAGTTGATCTTCATATTGTTATGTCGAGCTGTTCATTGTTTTTGCTTGAACAACGATTTTTGTCGCCTTGCCAAGCGATACCGTAGATGACGTTAAGCCGTGGGCTTTTGACAGTAACCTTCACGGAAAGAAGCGAGATACCATTGAGTTTCTCCACGAAATCCGGCATGCTTTTGGCTCATCCTGGAGTCAATCAAAGAAGCGCCCAAGAAGCCATAGCGGCGAACTATGCCGCCAAATTCTGTCAGCCCTTTTGTCATCCTATGAGAACTTTGCTGTGGAGGGTCATCTCATTCGTGGGAGTGTGTTCAGACATCATTCCGCAGTGGATACAAGTCAGTCGGCACTTGGATATAGCAGTGATATAGCCCACAGTGGGCCACACGGATAGGAGTCCACTCCACTTCGCGCTAACTATGGTGAGCACAGAGACCGACTCGGAACCCAGGCTTCGATGAATCGCGCATCCGAATATGGCGAAATGGATTCTCAATTGCCTAAACTTGTTATGATCGACCTCTCCGGTGCATTCGCCACATGCACGCAACGATGAACAGGTTGGCATCGCAAATGCTAACGCCACCAAGGGCGCTTCTAGGATGTCAGACTATCTGTAACCTTGTGGATTAAATAGCCGGAGCCGTCTCTAAAAGTTCCACCGATGAACTCTTCCATCGAGCGCTAAACACAAGTCTTCATGGTGCGGGGACAAGCGGAGTTGAGGGCAACGAGCAGTGAGCTCCCCCGCCAACGTTTCGTTTCATTAGTTCCTGGACCTCGGGGGACAGTGATGAAAAGTCAGCAGTCCGAGCCAAGCGAACGGCAATTATGGCAATAGAAAATACAAGAGTGAGCAGAACTTGAAGTGCAGTCCTCACTCACTCATGAGTGGCCGTTGAGTTCACCCTATAATCCCCTCTAAAACCTGTACCACCTTCCGTTGCTTCTGTTACACCAAAAATACGTTCGTGTCAAGTTGCGATTCACAGTGCATTGCACACTCGCCTCGCAGTTGGCCTGGGAACCCGTAGGGAACATGGTCGGGACTCCGAGGGTTTCCAGTGCCGCTTGTTGTTTTTGAGTAAGAGCATCCCAAGCGAGCAAAACCCGTTCGGCATCGAATCTTTGCAAATCTCTGCGATATGCGTCGTTCATCATCTAGGTGTCAACGGTTAGTCAAAACTGGCTCATTGATGGCAAATTGTCTAGCCTAACATCAGCCTCGTGTTTTGACAGCCCTGCGCCAATCAGCGAAGCTCTGCGAGAATCAATCAACGGAACGACAAAATTAAGAGGACACGGAAAGCTATGCATGCTTACTTTGTTCGAGCTACTTTGACCTTTTCCTCGTGTTTCCTGTGTATAGTGCTTCGTTCTTCCCACAACTGTCGTTCGAGGTCTTTTTGCTCCTCTTGAAGCTAGTAATATAGGTCCCTCGCCATCAGCAAGCCGTGAGAGTAAAAGAAAAGGTACACACGCGAGCTACAGAAGCAACAAACTCCGGGTTTCCAGCCAACTGTGTCAAAAGGGGCAATGCCTGCTGGAATGACATGGAGCGAACATCCTGCGCACGCGTGGACGATGGTGTTCCACCGCTAGCGGGCCGCGGAGGCCGCTGATCAGGCTGGAATGGAGATGTTATCTGCGGTGGTTGGGAAATCTGTCGCGAGGCTGTAAGGGCCGATCGTGCTTGTGATGACGACGGCGTGTTGTTAGGAATGGATGCCCATTCTGATGAGCGGAGCTGAGAAAGTAGCGAAGCTACAGAAGTTGAGGGTGCAGCATCAGCTACTTCAGCTGATTCAGGTTGACGTTCCTCCGCCGGTGGGCTTGGAACCGGTGCTTGGGCTGGTGCAGGTTGCTCCGGTTCAGATTGCGAAGGGTTAGCGCTCACTGTTTCCTGCCATGCCTGCGAGGATCTCAGTTGTTCGAGGAGTGCCTTGATTCCAGCAGGGTCCTAAACCGCTGTTTGTCAACGTCATATCTGATCGCCAGTGTACTAAAGTCATTGCTCACATTGATGTTCGTGAAGCTCATTGCTGCGAGCTGCAGACGCGAGGCTGGAGTTGGGAAACGTTGATGAAAAAGAGGTATAAATGCTGCACCAGCCAAGGGTCGCGTCGAACCTTCCACAATCACCACTTGAAATTAGTCGATCTCAACAGAAGTTGGCCTATTCGGGACCAGCGAAGCCGATTGTTGATGTACAATAGATCGATGAAATTCTCAAAATATGGCGATTCAGATATGTATGGAAGAGAAGGTCAAAGATACGTCAGGTCAATGATGGCGTTGTGCGAGTGACCGTTGTATTGCTACCGACAATGAAGAGGAGCCTTCGCAGTCTATGTTACATTCGAAATACTAACTGGATTCTGATAGATGCAGTGGGCTGTGGCATTCGAGAGCACACTCGTTCGTGAATACCCTTCAATCATGCTGCCTGACTGCGAGGGTTGGGGTACATTCACAATCCAACACGGAGACAATAGTACTCGAAGATCGGGCCGATGATATGCAAATGATATGCAATAGCAGCGTGCGGGGATCAACCTGGAACATCTTCGAGTCGACTGATACCGAAGGAGTAGAATGGATCTTCATATTATCCGTAATCCCCCCGTTGAGGAACGTCCACAACGCAAGATGCCCCATAGAGTACAGCGTTGCGAAGATAAGAAGTTTCACCGGTCCGAATCGAGAGGGTGCCAACACACCACTAGATACTTTCCCCCCGTTGGCTCGGGCAATAAAGGTGATGATCGCGTCGTAGCTGTCAACGAAAGATGATTGTCTGCCTGCGCATTGTCAGTGAACTTGATGCGATCCACCAGCTTGACTCGGGCTCGGGCAACGTACCTGCAAGTTGCGCAATTGGCAGGCGTGCAGCTCAAGAAAAATTTCACCGACCGTCCTACAGGCCAATCATTCAGCAAGGACTCGAGAACTCGGGAGCGCATATATATGAGGGCGACAAGGCTGGGAACGCGGTCTAAGGTGAAAAACGTCCGGAGCCGCACAATGAGCTGCTCGACGGCCGCATGTTTGGTGCAGATGCCAAAGTGCTGGAGCAGCTGCGCAGAATACAGCCCTGGGAATAGCTTTTCACTCAAGGGTGACGTGCCGGGACAAGACCTCCGCTGATCGACCGTCTGGTGAAGTGCCGCGGAGATGTCGATGCGGCAACCTTTTATGCGTCAATATGCGGTAACTACCTTGCTGTGTGAAACGCTCGGTACATGGGTGCACTTTCCTTTACATCAAGTTATGTACTTACTGACTCCTTTTGACACGAGACGGAGGGCTTCACCACGTTGGTGATGGTGAAAATTCAAAACAGTCGAGATATGGGAATCAAAGCGGTGGAACCATGGTGATGGGTCATTGGATGGGAGAACATGGTAGGCTAGCTGTATGCCGATTGCCACCCACCGCCACGATGACCGTTAAACGTGCAGGCTTATCACGTACCGGTATGCTAGGATGAGCTCATCAAAAGGGACTGCGATCTGGTATTACCAGGCCCTATATACCGACATGACATCTGCTGGGACTCTCTCGAGGATTGATCCCAGGCACCAATACCGAGGTGTAACAAGGACCTTGTCGATCGAGGGCCTCACTCGGATTGATGCGGCTGGGCCTGTTTGGTGGGGCAGTGGTTGCAAAGGGAAAGTGCGGGTGTGCTAATAATACGACAGAGGGGGGACTTCTCTTCCAAGACGAGCGACTTGATGATGGGTTTACGAGAGCTTGTCGTAAAAACTACTATACCGGCGGAGTTGTATATCACCAACGATTGGAGCAGAATGAAGCTGTGCTGGGGCTGGTGACATGACCGCTACAGACGAAAGACTTTTTGTGGACTGAAATAAAGTAAGCCGGCGTCATGTACGCATGCAATCCCGGATGGGCCGCCCAGCGTAATCTAAATTATAGGCGGGCGGACCTGAAATGAAGGCGTGCACTGCGACATGGCCGGAGGGTTACTGTAGACGGATCATACTCATAGCAACCCGCTGCATCGTGTTTCGGGCAAGGTGCCGACGTTAGGTAGTGGATACAAGCTGATCAAACAAGCCGCCACCTGCCAAAGGCAATATCACACGGTTGATCAAGGACAGACGCTCAGAAGAGACGTAGAAGTGGTATGCCGTGCAAAGACACAGGAACCGAAAGAACGAAGCAGCACAGAATGGAGATCAAAGACGACAAGTACATGATAGGAGTCACTAAGAAGACACCTGCAAGGGACGAAGAACATTTCGCGAACGGCGTTCCTATTCAAAGAGCACGTTTTAGCAAATATGCTGTGGGAGTAAAAGGTCACGAATTGGGCGGCCGGCTGTTACGGCAAAAAATATGACAATAAATAATTAGTCGCCACCGAACTTTTCCACGCTACCGAGCCTCTTTCTCTCTGCGCCCTGCCTCTCTGCTGCCATCAACATCCTTCTTCCTCACTTCTTCCCTTCTCCCCCCCGCGTTTCTTGTCGACCTCCTCTTTCAATCCTGTAATTCTTCAAAACATCATCTTCGTCAACTTGTTCCTTCCTTTCCCTTCCCAATGTCTGCAGATCGAGCAGAACATCAACAGCCCCAGGCGAGCTCATCTCATATGATGAAGACCACAAAACGCGGGAGGCCCTACTTGAAGGTATTTGCACTGACAGTTCCCCTCATAAGAACTACGAAACCAGCGATCAAATTTGACAGGACACTCTTGATCTTTTTGCGACCCTCATCGTATCTCTCCAATTGACAACACACAAGCAATACTTCCGCACTTTTCCAAATTCATTCTCCACGTTGGTTCAGCGCGTATTCTACTCTAATTCTGGATCTGACATGCGTCTGCAGGGATGAGGCAGCTCTGAACTTGGCTTCCCTGAAATTTTCGCAGTCAAACCGCGGGCCGGACCCAAGAGACAAAACACGAATAGTGACGACTACAACCACGACCACCTTCTCCATGACCCGCGAAATGGCGAAGGCGATGTGCCAGCACTTTATGGATGCTCGGTTGATTGAAAACGCCGCTGATCAGGGGTCAAACCTCTTCAAGGATCGTGGCACTTATGTCCTCACACCGAAAGGTCTCCATGTCCTCGAACGGTTCATCTCGAAAAACGGCATCAATTCGGATCATCTGCAGCCCGTATTTGCCTCGCAGCCCATCTGCATCAAACTTCTCCATCTCGAGCGCCGGTCAGCGGACGACGAGATCATTGTCACTCAATCCGTGATTACAGCACTCTTCCGCCGGTTTGTTGGACGTCAAGCAAATTATCCGTCCCAAACCTCCTCCGCACCGCAGGACGCTTTCCAAGAGTATCACGAGCGCTCGAAAGGTGTGCCTTTGATGGACGTTCAAGAGAAGGCGCAGCCTCTCCTGGGCAAGGCGACTATCGTGCACAAGTACTGCTTCGCTGCTGTCAGCGCGCTCGAGTGGCTCTGTGACTTTACGTCAGTCGTGGGTAGGGAGGAGGCCGCGGAGATGGCCGCACAGTTCGTTCGCTTTGGCCTTATAACCCTCGTCAGCGACAAGAGGAAGAATAACGATTCTGCCATCATCTTTACCGTCCGAGGTTCTGCCCCGGGCGGGAACTCTCCTGTTAGCGTAAGTTATTCCCCGCATTCTCAAATTTCACAGATCGTCTTATCTTTCTGCCTGCTCCAGCAACACGGAGAGTTCCGGTGCACCGCGAAGGCTATCTATAGAATCACGGACGAAGGAAAGCGAGTTGCTCAGTGGGACGAGGCTTCTGCCTCCCCTCACAGTTCGACAACGAACTTTCACGAACGCTCCTCCCTTGAGGGTAGCACCATCGAGGCAGGGTCCAAGTCTGGCCCTGAGTCTGCAGTCAGTGCCGCGGATGCGAAGATTCACCGTCGGATCTCCATGGCGGAGAAGCTCAATTCATCCTACGAAGCGAAGGATGCGAAGGCCAACGTTAAGAGTAACACTGATCGCCTGAATCAAATCCTCGAGGAGCCCTCATACCGTGCCCTTTTCCGCGACTTCTTGAAAGCCAACTTCTGCGAAGAGAACCTCGCTTTCTGGCTGGATGTCGAGGATTTCAAGCGGAAGTTCAACATTACTTCTAGCGCCCAAGCCAACGCCCCGGCTCCACGATCTGGCAAGGCAACACCCGGCCAAGCGGCGATGGAGAGACATCATGAATCCCTCATTCAGACTGCGTTTCATATCTACAACAAGTATCTAGCGCCGTCAAGTCAGAATGAGCTCAATATCGATCACAACCTTCGACTCGATCTTGCCAGTTACCTCGGGGAAGTCATGACCAATCTCAATGGCAAATCCTTTGACGGACAGGTCGACGCCAGTCAAGCTGTTGCATTCAACGCCACGCAACTACAGACACTCATCAAACTGTACTCACGCATTCAGACCCACGTTCTTCGTCTGATGGCAATGGATTCGTTGCCAAAGGTTAGTTCTTTCACCCTCTTCCTCTTTCTATACTCAATAAACCGCACTGCACAGTTTGTCAAAACCCAGCGTTTCACCGACGCCGCCAAGTGGCTCGGAGAAGGGGACTCGGCCAACGAAGACGTCCTTTTCCTGACCAGTCCCCCGGCTCCGCCAGGTCTAGGCGGCGAAGAGACGGGGGGCGCGTACATCACTGTGTCCGCGAAAGCCAGCGAGCGAGAACAACGAGAACAGAGGCAAAATCACCAACTACCCAGTTCTCCCAACGTTTCATGAGCCCCAGTTATGCTTCCTTCGCCAGTCTTCGAATCATTCCAGAACTTTCGCTCATCATGAACTCATTACCCAATGATGCAAGTATCCGCGCATTTTCTAACACTTGTTTCGGTCTGGCAGCCATCACGCTCATCACCCCAATTTGTTGTCTCTTCGCGCATTTCCAATTCATTCCTAACCCGGGGGGTTATCGTTCATACCTTCTTCACTGCAGTAATCTTTGTTATCTCTTTGGCATCATCCAGTATAGTTTCCTGGGCTCGCTTGTCATGCTTATATCACTATTCCACAAATTCCGTCCTGTTCATCATTTGCATCACGACGACCTCCCCCCTCCACGTTCCCATCCATTGGCGGTGTACAATCTACCTAATACATTATTACGCATACCTACTGCCTCTTGCACAGGTACTCTCTTAATCAATGGCTTCCCTGTTCCATAGCACGGAGTCGTATCTTATCTATTTTATCACTTGTCTCGTGAATTGAAAACATTGTGGCATTTCAATCAAGGGACGAACCATGAGGACATACGGCCACCGCAATCGAAACCATGGGCGTGCCTTGGAAGGTTAACTATGTATATATTGCTTCCGCTATCGGACGGACACGTTTTCATATTCGACGAGCTGTCACCAGTGCCCAAACTTGAATCACCCACCTGACATATTGTACAGACAGACGATGTCCTGGCTTTGGAATCCTAGTGGCGATGCTGGACAGCCGAAAGCTGCTCAGGAAATGGTGCAAGACCCTTCCGACCCAAACAGAAAGGTTGCAAAGAAGTCTGCGAACCAGCCCTTCCTAGCGTGAGTGTACTGGTTACTGGCATCTTTTCATAATTCAAAGGGGGTCCAGTTATAAGGAATACAAAGACCAACAAGAGAAGGAGCATCAGGCTTGGCTGGAGCGAAAGAAAGAGCGCAACGAGAAGATCGCCCGAGGAGAAAAGGTTGGCAGAGAAGAGCGCGATCCAACAGCTGAAGAGGAAGTTGGTCTTCTCGGCCTCCTCAAGTTCATTGTGTATCTTCTGCTGTTCATCGCATTGGCCGGCAAGTTCTTCACTGGAAGCTTTCTGTGGGAGTATGACGGCAAATGGGCAAGACTCAAGACATATTGGCCGGTTGGAAGCTGCTCTTTCTGTGCATTTCCTTGACACTCAACTCAGAGATTACTTCAGGAATCCAGCGGCCGCCTGTTCTCAGAGTCTTACCTTGCGACATTCGACGGAACAGACGAAAATAAGCCTATCTACCTGGCGGTATGCAATCACCTTGGAAATGCCAGTGGGAGACTGATCAGGGCATTCAATTGTAGATTGATGGAGAGGTGTATGACGTCTCTAGTAACAGAAGAACCTACGGTCCCGGGGGTTCATACAACCTCATGTACGCCGAGACCAGTGCTTTATTCCGCGGCACCCTACTGAACACTCGGCTGTGTGCAGGGCTGGAATTGATGCGGCCAGATCATTTGGGACAGGTTGCTTTGCAGCACACCGCACCCACGATTTGCGAGGGTTGACGGACAAAGAGCTAAAAGTGAGTTTGCATGTGTGTGCATGTGGAGCCAAGGCTGCGTTTAACCAATTTTAAAAAGGCCGCCAAAAATGGAAAAAGGTCCTCCCCGAACAAAAAGAATAACTCAAAAGAAGGAAAGGGCCCCAAAAAACCAACCAACCAAAAAAGCCCAATCCAAAACAACGCCAACCCAAAAAAGCCCAAGCCGCCCAAACAACCAAAACAACCGAAAAAAACAAAGGCGAAAAGAAGAAAAAACAACCCCAACCCGCCAAAAAAAAGGGAGCAAAAAAACAAGAACCAAAAAATAAAAACCAAAACAAAAAAACTCCAACTGGGGCCAAGGGCCAACAAAAAACAGTAATGCATGCAGGAGAAAAACATGGATTTGAAATGTCCCAAACCTCCGAAAACCGAAAGTAAGCTTCATATCGTTTCATAAGTGGTCATATAAGCATAATGAACCCCTGAAGAAGTACTGAGAAGAGTCCGCCGCCGATATCATGTCTTCGAGAGATGCTGCAAGACGCTGCTTTTGTTTTAAGTCTGATGAAATGCAGTGAGTTTAAGCAGTGCCTTTGTTGCCGGCACAGTTTGACTTGCCTGAGAAGGAGCACCGTGTGTCATGAAGTAATTCCTCAAAATAGGGAAATCGGCGATTGATCCGTTGACCATTGATGAGAACGGACTCTCGCGATACTTTGCAATGATGATGTTGCCGCGCCATGCGTTTGCCTCTCGAAAAGACCTTCCCTGAATTTCCCGGATGCACTTGTTGATTGGGAAGGGCATCCCGTCACGAGAAATGATAGGGTAAAAGATGACATAGGGATTGGTGAACTTCTTGTTCATGCCGTCAAGTGCCTCCACGAGCTGTGAGTAGTGGGTCAGCAGGGCTAGTAAAACGCGATCGTGTTTGACCCACATGATAGTGCCATGCACGAGGACCAAGACCCTCTGCGATGTAGTCCATGTACACTTCAGGGTGTGGCATCCGAGCAGGCTGGGCGCTGTGCGGAATATGGGGGTCAGGCATCGACATGGGGCTCGTCATGAGCGCGACCATGTGAGGATTCCGACCATCAGACGGGAAGAGGAGAGCCTCGAAAGAAACTAGTTGATCCATTATGAATTACTGGTGATGAGTGAGAAGTACGTGAATGAGACAAGCACAGGGAGTCTGACCAGTGGGCGGAAGATAAAGAAAAAGGTGCAGCTGTTGACCTCAAGCCTCAGCCGTGCAGTCGAGCACTTTGGAAAGACCAAGGAGCATTCTTGGACACCTTTATATGTCAAGACAACGAGGTCAAGGTGCTGTCCAATAATCATTTGGGACTAAGGAGAAGACAACATAAGGAATTAGCACGAGGCGGAGACGGTCGATCGGTCACTAGAACCACACATCTCTGGCAACCTACTAGAGATTAGGTACGCCTGTGCGTAGGTATTGCAGCATATCGCATTGAAGCTGCCGGCTTCATGTGTCAATCTGTGAGGCCAGTGAAGAGGTCAAAGTACAGAACCGGTGATGGGCTGAAAAGAATTGGTATCCCCCGAAAACCGTATAGACACACAAAGGACTTAGGGACATGTTACGCATAACAAAGACCGAAAGGCAGTCGGCCATCAAAGTGATGCGCGTGCAAAAAGGGTTGGATCCGGACTTGGAGGCGGGATCGCAAATCAAGCGCTTCCGTGTTCCATCCCAATTGGGAAGCTTAGCTCCGGCTGTTGGTATTTAGGTGCTTCACAACTTGAATTTCCCGTGAACAATATTTTGTTGTCTGTTCAGATTTTGTTGAAACGGGTGTCATTAACCGTTGCCTGTCGTCTGAGTGCTGACAGATGCGCTCACAACATAAGGGTAGACTCAACGATTTCCAACGTTGACATAAAGCAAGGTCAGTTGTGTAGGTGCCTTCCGTTGACATGCTTACCAGCCTCGCGCACTGCTGTAATTGACAGTTTTGGGGTCGATCAAAGTGTGCGTGTTTCCAAATATTCGGAGCTCTCGCTCCCGTGCAGGCCTTGAATGAGCTAATCTTTTCGGTTCCATACTCGTGCCAGTGCGACGTGAAGAGTCCCGCCATTGGTGGTGGCGCAGCCGGTAAGCTGCACCCCAAAGATTATTCCACCTGTCCAACATGCAAAGCGCTGTGCTAGACACCAGGGATGTGACACGTTCATTGCCAAGGGTCTAGCTTCACTGCCTACCAGAACCTCCTCGACACGTCCAACGCCGGAAGAGCATGTTCATCATCGACTCCGCGAATGTATTTACCCGTCTACATTGGTGGATTGAATTACAGCCCTTGCATCACTGAATTTGACCTCGGTGCTCATAGTTGGTCCAGACCGCAACAGAACGGAGTACTTCATGTTGACTTGTCATATGGCCGATCCTGTGAATTAGATCGCGGAAAGAGTCCATTTACATTTTGCCCATAGCGAATATTGATGGCGCACTAGTGCCAAGGGGTCAACCCTCGTCGTGTAGGCTGTACGTCTTCTCCTTCTTGGTTTTTGGAAATTTAGATACGGCTGAACGTGCGTATTTTGCAGTTCATAGATTCTCGATGGATGCCCCCGTCAGTTTCTTCCATCACCTTGTTTTCCGCATCCGGCGCTTGCTTGAGACCTGACATGTTCTGGGCTCAATGTGAAGACAGCTGTTTGACGCTTCATAAGCAAGATGAGCGGCAATACACCCTCCAGCCGGTGATTCTGAGAACCATTCCAATCCGAACACGGCCTTTCCTTTGTCATCCCCGCCTCGCATATGTCCATTAATCGCTGTTCGTCCCAGTCCTGGCAAAGACACCGACACCACGCCTCCGGCGTGAATTAGAGGTTTACTATGTTCAGGAAGTGATTTTACATCTATGGACAGGACAATTTGTCGAGGAACAATCTCGGGTGTGGTGCTAGACTGTCATATCCCCCTGAGGAAGGGAAGATTGCATCGACGATTCCCTCTCGCTGGCTCGTATTCGACAAAAACTATCGAGTCTTCCTGGAGTGATTCGCCTCTTAGCAAATGCGCCGCTGAAGGCGATTGGATGGTATAAACTGATTATCTCATCCAGGGATGTCATGTCTGGCCTCACGTGGCTTCCAATAGGTAGACTTTTGGTATTCGGTGTGCAGTTCATCAGATTCTCAAAGGAAATTATATGGAGTGTTAACTTGGTCCCGAGCATTACTGTGTGCCGTGTGAAGCGGGTTACTTACTTTCAGTTCCCCCCCTCTGAGTTGAGCTGACTGGACAACTAAGATAACGGAAACAACCTATGGTGCATATGGCATGTCAGCATGAAAGTGGAGGACATGATCTCATTCGACCGATATCAGAAGGTAATCATTTCGACCCGAGCACGTTAAGACCGGCCCAATGATTTGCAAAGTTTCTCAATCAAATGCGTATTCAGGCTTTGGTTGTGGTTGGCTGAAAAGAGATTTGTCCCGTGGTGTTTGGATGTGGATTTCAGGAGCCCTGTGTATCCATGAATCGATTCAATTTTCCATTCGATCCCTGAGTTGCATTGACATGAGTCCAAGATGTCTGCCTAACGAGTTCCCGGAAACCTTGGTGACACACTGAGTACTAGTAAGTTCCCGATAAGGCAACTGTAGTTGCAGAACTTGTTTTGTCCCCGAGTCCACTTTCTGCCACATCAAGCCTCATAAAAACACAGCTATTAGACAACTGGTACTCCTCCCTTGGACCGTAAACCTGTTGGATCTCTGCAATGGCTGCAGGTCGCATCTTAGTAGCAACCCAGCTTTCCTCGCTATTTCCTGTCTCAAACGCAGCATCCATTGTACTGCAAACTTCCCGTCGAAATGTTCCGGTCGCGGCACCACCAAGTGACACAGATCTGCACCCCGAACACGCGTCTTTCACCTCTGTTGTACATGCACAGCATACTGGTCCCATACTTCTGCGCGTCATACACGGTGGTTTGATCGTGGAGCTCATTTCATTATCGACTCAAGTGCCTCCAATACGTTTCGTCTTCCCCGTTCCCGTTTTATCTGCGCCAGCCATATACGCATGGGGTGAGCAGGAACTCCATTTACTGGCAGTTACGACCACTGGCTCCCTCTACCGCTTGGTGTTGCCCACCACAAATATCACTCGGCTGTGGCACGACCAAGTAGCCACCAATTGGTGCAGGGAGTATATCATCAACAGCGTCACGGATCTATCTAGCGGTATTGTCCAGGTCCAGGGGCTGCACTGTGTTGCTATTGGGCTGCGAAATGGATCCCTTCTCCGTATCGAGGCGGAACGCATTGGGAATGATGCTTGCGATGGTACGTTCCTGTACGATATTTCAACTAGAATTTCGGTCTCATCATGTTTCGTAGACCTATGGATTGAGACGCTCAATCAACCAAAGTCATTCTTGGGTGCCTTCACTTCCTATATTCCCGGGCTTCATTCGGGAACGAGTCCAGTGTCGGAAATACTATCCGTGGCCAGCCATCCTCAGCCAACTGAGCTCGGTCACATTTGGACTCTTGCACGGGATCGCACACTCCGCCTTTGGACGGCAAAAAGTGGCTGTGTTGCTTCGAAAACCCTCTCAAGTCGGGCAATTGCCCAGTCAAATTCATCAGGAGCCACCAAGTCTGATCTTCTTGATGCCGAACCACGTAATCTCCTGCGCATCTACTCCATTGGACCTAACGATGAAAAACCGCTGGCAATCACATTCACACCAACGTCTAACGATCCGCGCTCTGGCGGATTTTTCCAGATCTTTGACTCATCCTCCGATCAACTGCGGGAACTTCGCACTATTGAATGTCCCCCAACCTCAGCCCATTGTCACTTGCAAGATTTCATAATTAACGATGGCCTCCTGTACACATTATGGGAACGTCAGGGATCGTCTCTGATGGAAAGAATCATCCTTGACCTAGGAGGTTCGGACGCTTCTAGTCATGCAGCATGGGAGACATCCGATTATGGAGAAGAAACGGACTTGACACCCGGATACCTCGACGAGCTTCTCCGTTCTCCGGGTTCTCTCACCGACAAATTCATGGAAGCCATCATGCGACCTGGCTTGTTTTCGCCACTGACGATCCGTACAGCCCTAGAGCAGTACGTGGACGCTTGTCTCTCCCTCCCTGGTCCCCCGTTGCCAGAGCTCACAGCATCGTATTCCACCGTGGCGGAGAATATCGCCGCGGTGGTGGGCTGCACTGTTTCTCTGGTCCAGGATCCTCACACTGGAGCAACCCAACATGACCGCTATTGGAGTGCACTCAAGCGGGACTGGGAGGGCTTTGTTGCTCGCTGTCGCGAGGTTGAGCGCAATGCGAGATGGCCGCTTGCATTGTGTGTGGGCCAGGGTAGGGATGATGTCATCATGGTCGAACGGGAGCGAGTTGGTATCCTCGCAAGGGAGGACCTTCCAATTACTGTCCACAGACACCTCAGCGATTCCCTCACCGTGGAATCCCACTTCGCTGTTCTCGACATCGCCTGGACGCTCTGCGACAAAATCGGACCAGAGCTCCTCCGCAGCGTGGAGAGCAGAATCGTGGATGTCCTGCACCAGGAGATAGCGTTCTCTATAGTCGACATCATTGGCGACCAGGCGCAGCGGTTAGACTTCAGAGACAGTCTCGACGAAGGCACGCAGCATTGGGCCCTCTCAAGACTTGAGGAAATCGAAGACTTGGACAGAGATATAAGAATTATCCTTGATCTAGTCGCTGGGTTCGACCCAGAGGTCAAGCGAGAAGAAGATGAAGTTGAGCTGCTCCTCCCCCCCGCTCGATCTGAGTGGAGGACTGCATTATCAGCCGCATACGTTTCCACTTCGGTACACGCTCGTTACGACATCTGCATCGCTTTGATGGCTTTACTTTTCTTCCTCGCTGAGGACCTTGGGGGGTGGGACCAGTCCCTGTTGGAGGAGGTGTTCGCTGTTTTCCGTGGACTTGCAATGCTACGCTGTGTCGCGCGTCAGCCTGCAGCCGATCGAGCTGATGGCCACAGACCATTGGACGATGCGCCGTCCACCGACGACGTGATCGCGCGCATGAGTAACATGCAAGTCTCCAGAAACCACTCTCGCTTTGCGCCAACTTTCTCCCTCGTGCACCGCTTAATGGCTCAGTCAGGGGAGTACAATGAGCTGCCAAGTTCAGCACATCGCTTCCTGGATTCCATTGGCCTCCTTCAGTCCACCTCCCCTGCGCATGTTACCCACTTCGAAGCGCAGTTCTGCGAATGCCTCCGAAACCTAGGATATTACCAGGTTGCACAAGAAATCCTTGCATGGCTCCCTAGGACTCCTGCTGTCGTCTTCGTCGCTGCACGACTCTGGATCAACCTGGGGCGCGCTGATGATGCCGCCAGCATGATGGAGAAGGTTGCTGGGAATTTCGGTACGTTTTCACAACACGACACATTTGATTTAGCTCACATCGGCTGAACAGGGCCGGATAGTGGCTTATCATTTGAGGATGCTGAGGCCCTGGGAGCCGTACTGCCTGCAAAAGCTCTGTACGATTCAGAATTTTCCTTCTATCTCGAGGTATCTGGCACCTTTAGATCGGCTGGTTTGACACAGCACGAAGTCTCTTTCCTTCGACTTGCCTTGTCTGTTGCACCACCCGAAGCAGACACAGCGGATTTATGGTATGGCCTCGTTCGAGGGTACATAGACCTTTCCTCCTGGCAAGAAGCCTATTCATCGATTATCGCAACGCCGTTTGATAGCGTGTAAGTCGGCCTTAACACACTGTTGGTGATTAGGTTTTTCCTGACAACAATTCTTTCGCCAGGAAAAGGGAGTGCGTTTCTCAGCTCGTATATCAAATGTGTGAAGAGAACGCTGTCGGAGATCTTGTTTCACTTGACTTCGCTGGTTTCGGCTCAGAAGTGGATGACGCCCTTGCGTTTAAAGCGCGCAACACGGACCCTCGTGCACGGCCCTTTTATTCAAGAATTTTGTACACGTGGTATACATGCAGAGGTGACCATCGGAGCGGTAAGTTTCAGTTTTAATATCATTCACCTGTGCTTTCTGAACCCTTGATCCTTCAGCTGCGCGGACCATGTATCAGCGAGCACGTAAACTACAGGAGATCTCCGGCCAACCTGTTGACGTTATCTCGTTGATGGAGGACCAACTCGAGTCGCATCTGCTCGCCATTAACTCGCTATCACTTCTGGAGCAGAAGAACGCGTGGATTATTGTTCAAGCGCCCTCGACAAACGTCAATGATTTCGAGGCAAGTACCGCAACGGCGGATCTGTTTGTTGACCATCGTTGGTGCTAAACTTGTGACGACAGCCTCGTAAACGACGGAAATTGGCGCAAAACTTGCCTGTTTCGACGTCAGGTAGCAACTCAGAGATCTTAGACCTACAAGACATCCGGTTTGAGTACACGCTGCTATCAGCAAGGCTCCGTCTCATTCGACGTGACTCCACATTACTCACCGCTCCAGGTGAATTTAGACATATCAAGAATGGTTGATCCTTGAATGCTGACTTTACGTCGTAGATGCTCTGCTTTCGCCATCCCTCATCATCCTGCGGTTGGGGCAGGTCAATCAATTTGATTTGGCGATGTCCACCGCTCGTGCTCTCAATGTCGACATGAGTGAACTCTTTGCGACCCTTGCGGGTCAGTGCATGCGGCTATCGCGGAACCCTGATGCAGTCATGTAAAGTGCTTTTCTTAAGTGGATCGCCATGACATTCTAATGCTTAGCAACAGGCAAGAAGATACGTCTGACTGGCTTTTAACAGATAATGTCTCTTCATGGCCTGGATCACCTGCTGATCGAGGCTGGCGATACCTCAAAGTTGCGTTAGAACGGCACGACGGCGCAGAGATGGACTATCGTTACAGCAAAGCGGCTTTAGAGGCAATACTATCACATGACAGGTCCTCGCCCCCACCTCCATGGTTAATACACACACTCGAGGTCACTCGCACTTTCCGCTCGGTGCCGTTCCGCATGACTAAATTTTTTCTTCTCCCAGGATCATCATCATGAGTACCTCATCCGGACAAGTCTCCGGTTTGACGTCCTTGACAGTGCCCTGGAGCACACGCTCTCCCTCATTCGCAAGGTCAGTGACATGCTATAATTTTGGTCATTGACTACTAAAGTTTAAATGTTCCCCGGATCGCGCAGGCCGACTCGAAGCTCTCACGAGCGGCACCTAAAACCTCCTGCTCGACTTGGCTTCCTTATACTCTGATCGACCAGGTGCTCGCTGCGGCCGCCGCTCAAGACGACTTGAGTTCTCGCGGACAAGCCCTCCGCCGGGAATTGCAGACGGAAATCAGCAACCGAGTCAAGCGGATGCAAAAAATAAGCCGGTTCTCTAAATGAAGTCTGCTGTTATTAGTAATGCTTTGAATGTACATGGTAACCGCCAACGCGTTACGAATATTATGATGCCCCGATCAGCTCTCAGAAAATTCAACACTCAGAGCACTGACACTCTGAGGACTCTGCCGGTGAAGACGCTATCATGCGCTTGCGGGTCGCGATCATTGGGCACTTCCCCTCACTGCAGAGGCTGAGATCTGAGATGTGATGAAGTTATAACAGCAGCAATATAATACACCGTAGCAATATGGAGCAAAAAAAACAGCTATAGAGCATACGAGTCTGAGATGGTCATCCTGCAGGTTAAGTATGTACACATGACGAGAACATAGACGACAATTGCATGCAGTGATCTGTATATATGCATGTAAACAGCAAGAATAGGAGGGGTATCGAGAAGGAGAGAGTAAGAAACACGTTCGAGCCCCATCATAAACATATACACGGCATAGAGCGCAGCACGACGGAAGGGGGTGGAAGTGACCAGAACCAAAAAGAAATTCCATCCATCCATCCGTCAAAAACATCCGTTTACAGGATCTAGATCTTCTCTCCCCTCGTCTCCACTCATCAAACCGCTACCGATCAGGCGGCTGCATCGCATCGAGGAATCGCGTCCACTCGGCCTGACTAAGAGACGCCCCCCACATCGTCTCCTCTCCAGTAGCCGCTGGGTACACGTAAGGGTATCTGCCAGAGCTTGGGTCACTGCTAGCCATATACGCTTGCCTTGAATCAGAGTACGGCTGACGTGCCGT
Organism: Hydnomerulius pinastri MD-312; assembly: GCA_000827185.1. Taxonomy (NCBI): domain Eukaryota; kingdom Fungi; phylum Basidiomycota; class Agaricomycetes; order Boletales; genus Leucogyrophana; species Leucogyrophana pinastri. The sequence goes on from KN839835.1 coordinate 1,753,452, forward strand.
CGGATCGACGTAACCCCGCGAGGACGCCGATGGATCGGGGTATGGCGGTCGTGCAGGATATGAATCGGGGTAAGACGTGGTACCCCGGGTGTCAGGGTATGGATTCCCGGACGTCGATCCACTTGCACGAGATGAGTCGCCATACGAGTGGCGTGCGGGTTCGGCATTATATGTCGGCCGCGAAGTATCAGGGTATAACTGTGGTTGCGACTGAGAAGCATGTGCCGCAGTGAGGGGGTAGTTGATGGGAGGCGAGACCGACGGGCCCGCTACCATATTGGGGGGTTGCATTGGCTGAACAGGAGAAGTTTGTGGCGTAGGAGCAGCGGAATGTGCTGTGCCAGCGTACCCGACGAGCGAAGACGAACCCGTATGTCCGGGAGTTGGCCTCCCGGATGATGCTCCGTAATCTACCGACCCTCGATGCTGAACGGCATGACCTGTCTGTGGGCTACCAGAGTTCCCAGTGCCAGGTGAACTCAAGTACCCTGGTGCACCAGGCGAATCTACCGCGTTTACCCGGGGGTACTTAGGCGAATCATGGTACGGAAACGCGAGGGTCTTGACAAGGCTCAGCACTCGCCCTTTCTTCTGGGCTCGCTCCACCTCGTCCTCTCCAGCAAAGTCCTGGTTGTAAAGCGGTGCAAGGGCATGCAGAATGTCAAGTGCCTTGTCAGCAACAGGTGCACCGCGACTGAGTTCGAGCGTTGACAGCGCCTTTTGGATATTCGCGCGGAAGAGAGAAGCACCAGGCTGATCGGGGTTTGCGATCAGTTGGAATGAGAAAAACATTGCGGCGCTGAACACGTGGAAGGGTCCCCAGTTCATGTGTCCTGGCACGGCCAACGATGCATTGGCAAGGAAGTCTGGACGGGCATGGCCAACTAGCGTGATCAGCTTGTCGGCGGAACCGACAGCAATATCCAAGGAAATGGCCTTTGGGTCCTTGTCTTTCGAGGTGGCAGCATCCTTTTCATCCTTAGGAGTGATACCAGCAGACGGCGAAGAAGCGTATGGCCGGTGGAGGGTGAAGCGAATATGATAGTAGCTTGTGCGGATGATAACGCTCTGTACACCTAACCGCCGCGTAAGGGTGTGCGGACTCGCGAGACTGCGAGCTATTCTGAACTCGTCAAGATCGAGTTCAGGTGGGAGGTTGTCCATCCATTGCGTGAGAGCACGGTCATTCTCCTGTATCGTCTCATATGCAACAGGCCGCAAAGATACTGCGCTGTTCATGATATCACCTAGGATATAGGCTAGTTTGAAGAGGGCGATATTTGGGGCATATATCCGCGGCTCCGTAGACTGGTGAACAGGGTCGCTCGCTGTTGGTAATCGCGTGTCAAAATGGTGGGACGCGATGGCGAGTGGTCGGCCAAACATAAACGCTTGCCATCTAGAAAATGGGCTTTAATGGATTATTGCCGCATATATCCCGCCGACCTACCTCTCTAAGAGAATGGTATGCCACCATGCCCATCGCCGCCTCTCGGCAACCTCTTTCGACATTCGCCATTTCATAGGATCGCGATGTAATCCCATTGCCACACCGATGCTAACGATTTCCCCCCGGACACTCCATATCTCTTCGCTGTCAGTTTTACTCAGGGTCAGGAAATGACACCGAATGAGTAAACACTCGACCAGTTCAAGACTGTACGTCTTGCAGTCTGCGCGATGTCGGTCCAGTGCAGTGCGCATGATGTCGTAGAACTTGCGACACAGATCCTCATGGGTCTCGCCTAAATGGGCCACGAGGCGGTCGCTTGGGGGGAGGTAGTGTATTGCAATCGCCATAATCATGCAAACGGTAGCAAGGACGATCCGATCTGCATAATTGCCTGTTTTGAAGCGGGTCCATGCTGCAAGGAAAGCGGGCTGGTTCACGTGACGGTATATCCAGTTGCAGTATTCGAAATAGTAGGAGACGAGACCGTCGACGGTCTCGAGAGTGGGTAAGAGCGCCAGGAGATCTCTGTCATATTCGTTGTTCGTGATGACCTCGTCTGGTGAGGGGCCTTCTTGGCTTGGATGTCGCTCGCTGTCGTGAGACTGTCTAGAGTCGTTCTAGAGTGATTTGTCATTGAGAAAACAAATATAGCATGTCAAGAAAAATGGTACCATGGTCAAATGAGTGACAGCTGCGGTAGCACCTGCATAGAAACCACCATGGCCATGGCTGCCGAGCATTCCGGGAGCATTTTCCTTGTCAAGGTCTTCGCTTTCTGCGGGCTCTTTCTTTGGACTGATTGGGAGCGTGGGGGATGTGGGAGGGATTTCCTGGGTGCGTTTGAGATGTGGAGGAAGGGTGCTTCCTGGACGATGGTTTGCAAGAATATATGTTTCGAGAAGAGATACAGAATGTTTTAGTCTAGTGATTTCTTGCATAGGATCAACTCGACTGGCGTTTCTGAAAGAGGATGAATTTTTTTTTTAAATTGAGAAAACAACTGGAGGCGATCGAGGACTGACTGATCATCACCACGCATGTGCAATTCACTCTCATGGCCTCTTGCATCCTGATAGCAAAGGGCGATTGTCCCTGCAAAGTGTCGGTACCTCTGTATGACTTAACACGGAGGCTGACCTACCTCTTAGTACACAACTAGAGCAGGGTCGGTTTCTGACAGCAGATGAGTTCGGTTTCTAGATGGGTAAATGATACACACCTATCACATTTAAGCTTGCTGTTTCTGCATGGCTCACAGTTGATCGCCTTGCGTGCGCGTTTGGTGGGTGGACGAGCATCCTGCTCGCCTGGAGGTGGGCTGGTTCGTGAGCGGACAGTGCCGGTGGTAGTGGAAGAGCGCTGGGGTTTTGAACGGGAAGCGGGGGTGGATGATGAGCTTGGTTCGTTTGAGTCGTCAGGCATGTCGTCGAATGTGGCAATAGTGGTGAGCTGGGGCGTGAAAAAGCGAGCTGGGTCGTTGAGGACGAGTAGAGTATTGAATAATGACGTCGTTGAAATTGCAAGTGTAATGAGTCTATGCGACCCACATCGGGGAGGATGCCGAGGAGGAAGAAAGAAAACAATTGAAATCGAGGTCGAATAAGTAAGTAAGCAGTCGCTCTCGCCTGTTCTTGAATCTTGTTGATGGCTAAGCCTGGTTAGGCGCGCGTAACCCTAACCACCCCGCATGTCAGGCACAAATTTCCCTCCCGGTCTTTACTGAGATCACCGGCGATCAGCGATCGACAACATGCTTGACATTCCTTGTCCAGATCCCATCCCATTTCTGTACAATCCAACCTCATCAGACACACCACGTTCCCAATTAGTCCAGATTCCCAAAACCCATCGGCCCCCCTCTCCTCCAAGTTTATCGTATTTAATAATCCTAAACTTGGTCTGTCAAGTACCCCCGACAACAATGTGCTTCCGTTCTCCAGCTCCCTCAGGCCACCGGGCTCCATTATAGCCTGAGCGTCGGCTGAGAAATCCTCGTGCGTGACCTCCTCGCCCATGTCACAGTGTATTTTTTTTTTTCATGTCTGCCTGCCCGTTGTACGCCCGCTCGAAGCCATAACGTCAACAAACGTTCTTCCCTTCATAATTATCTTCCTTCCTCGTTGTCGGCATGTTCACCCTCAACCTCCTTCACATCTAAATTACCGCTTCCTCCTCTCCCTTTGCCGCGCACAGAATTTCATTCCGAGTCCCTGTGGCGCCCCTTCTTCACATCCATGCCCCCGTAAGCGTGTTTATTCATACAAGCGCACGCAGCTCGTTCACCAAGCGTTCCATTTTCTGTGATCTATCAAAATATCATCCCGATCGAGGCGTGACAGAAAATAACTTCAATCCCTTCAACACCATACGCGGCGCATGACCTCCCTCCAAACGTGATGTCGGGTCTTCTGATGCTGTACGCCGTACTGAGGCCGTAATCCGGTCCTCCGACGCATGCGGCGCATGTCTTCCCTCCAGGCAGCGCTCTTTCCTCTTCGAGAGCCCTCCTCTTCAAAAACGTCGATCTCTGGATCCGGAGAGCATATGCGCACCTCTTTTGGCCGATAACTTCCCTTGTGCGAAATCACCGATCAAACGATAGCTGTAGGTTCCGTGTGACTGTTCTGCTCGTTACCTCCGGCATCAGATAGGTCCCATTCCCGCGTCAAGTGACCCAGCTGCGGAGGTCACATCAGTCGATTATTCTTTGTTTCTGGCACTTTCTGCCCCGTGTCGACGGAATTTGCCCAGTGGCGATGATCGCGCCGCAACGCTTGAACCGAACTTCAATGTACTCATTCATGAAACTTGGACTACCTAAACCTTAATCAACGAATAGCTGATTAGCAACCTATCGCCGCATGGGTCGAGATGCAGACGCCGTGTTCATTGCTTCATCCGGGCCACACTCAACGCCACACATCCTTATCAAGCTCCCGATCCCCATGAAGCAATCGCACAACCTGGATGGATTGGCGGTCGAAAGGCGAAACCGTGATCTAGTACAACTCATTGAGATGGATCGGAATGGGCAAAATAGCGGCTGTACCTAATCACGATCACGCGCGGTTCGCGGGTGGCGGCGGCACGGCACGGTCACATACTTACTCCCAGTCCCTATTTGATGGCAACTAATAATGTTCTGTGATATGGATTGAATTTTTATTCTAGGTCTTCTGATTCATTCCCACGCAGATGATCAGCGCCTTTTATCAACCCCAACGGGGAGTAGGATTCGCCATTTATCAGGTGCAACCCTGTTATCGGGTCATATAGGGTGGTATGTTGAACAGCCTGGTTGATAAACTCTGTGGGTTTAGTAACAGGTGTTTTCTCTCCTGGGAATCAGACTTCAATCTCAAGACCCTGCCCCCTAACGGGCAGTCAACGAGTAGGAGGTCTCCCGCGAGCATGCACGCCGTACCCGCTGGCTTTGTCCCACCTACTCTGCGGAGCAGGAAGCCAAGGTTGCATCTAGCAGCAGCTTCTTTTCCCCTTTGGTCATTGTATACTAGGTGGTCACGTTCTTGGGGCGAGGCGACATGAACTCGGTGAATGTCTCCGATAATGATCATACTGTACAGTCATCCCCCGGCACTTACGACAATAAAACTTAAACCCTCACACGCTACAACACAACACACTTTTTTCCAGATCAGACTTTTGTAGTACCTAATTAACTATGTTGAGGGGTCGCCTACAAATTTTCTAGTGCATCTGAAGTGTTGTTGTGCCATGGTTGACGAAAGTAAAATATTGGCCCTTATCGCACATACCCCACCACTTGAGACAGACCCAGAAAGGTAACTCAGCACTCGCGCCTCCGATGCCGAATCTAATCAGAGTCCTGGCGACAAAATCCATCTAGCACATCACTCGAGACCTGGCCTCAGGTCTTTCTATTACTTTCAGGACCTTATCCAGACTGATTTCTTGGGCGAAACCGGCGAGAAGCGCTGAAGATGTTTCAAGATGAATGCAGCCCCTTTTGCACTCCGCCAGCAGGATGTCTAAATCGGGCATATCTATGGCTTTGATTGCAGGTTGAGATACACTTACACAACACCCTCGACCGGCATCGCGCTGGCAAGCCACTATTCTCATATTTTACTCTGAATATGTTCTACAATTGTGAAGAAATGATAATAATATATGTTTACCACCTTTTTGACTTCACACGCAATTTTCTGGAATGAATAGCAGCTGAAAAACGCCAAAAATGCGGGTTTTAGCAGATAAAACGAACAATTGTGTACGGAGTATTGTTCGAAGGCAAGTTCTGCCACTGGAAACCTAAGGCGGGTACTTCAACGGGTACTTCTGGGTTGTTGTGATGCTTAGGCCGTATGAAAATCGACCACTGTGAGGGGATTGTCGCAAGTGCCGGTGCTGTCGCAAGTGCCGGGGGATGACTGTAGATATGACGAGGCTGAGTTCTTCTGTCTTCGGACGAGTCGAACTCGCGGGCAACTCGCGGGTGTACATTCCTTGGTGTACCATTTCTCGATGTTTAATCCGCTGGATCGGTGTTATCGAATCGTAATACATAAGAGACGAACTCCATTGACAGTGCTATATATCCCTTCCCGCAGGTGATTGGATGCTTCAAGTACCTTTCCTCATATTCTGGTAGATATCCACGTATCCCACCCTTTCATCCATCTGCCCAAAGAGACGTGATTCGGTGGTTCACGGATTCCTCCCTTCTAGCGAACCCCATCAACCTTGATTAGAAGCATCCACAATAAGTTTCACACACGACGAGTATTATGCACGAGGTTACCGTCGGCAGAAGGCGACTCGGAGCTCCAACATAGTGCAATGGCAAGAATAGCCTCTCTCAAGCTGGAGACCGTCTGCCGCCGGGAGTACCTCGTAGGCTCTTCTTGCGCCTACATTGGGAATACAAAGAGAGAAACCTTGCTCAGGCTCTATGTAAGGTCATATCTCCCCACTCTGCTCCTGGCCGCAGCGAGACCTGGGAATTCCGATTCGAGCGGTCGGCGGAGATTTCCTGCCTGTGGAGTCCCTTTCCCCTGCTTGCTTGATAAGACGCATGAGAGTAATGCGTCGTGAGTAGGACTGGCTGGAAGGGGGGCTGTGCGTTGGGTTTTGGGAAGTGAGAATGGAGAAACCTGGACAGATTGGACAGAGAAGTGAGAAGAAGCTCGCACTACTACTCAGGCTCTTACCAAACTTTTCAGAGGAACCCGGGGTTTTCCCGTCGATGCGCTGGCTACCTCCGACGAGGCAATGTCGAGTTCTCGAAGATGGGAGGGAGGGGTGAGTTGTACGGTATTGCGTGGATAACTTCTGGGATAGCTGTCCTATGGCAGTATATGCCCTCATCTCAGTGCCACCACGACCATCTTGTCCAAAGGTACTCACTACCGAACGGGAGGAGGATTCGATTCTAGCCAGAGTTTTCAATGGGGCCAGGAACACTCAGAGATGGCTTGCCATATCAGCCCACTCGAGTCAGGGAAACAGCGCTTTTAGCCCAATGTAACTCGTCAACTTGAACGGGTACCAAAGACAACTCGGATGAGAGCTGGCAAGGAGCCCTTAACATTTCACGTCGCGCAGTACCAGACTCGGAAACACCTCCTCTAATACTATTGGCAGCTGCCAAAAACAGCCGATGGGGCAATACCTCTTCTCGGTGGTGGACGCTCATTAGGCTGGTCTTTTCGTCAAACTCTGGAAACTGGAAGCCTCCTGAACGGCTTTCCCGTGTGCGATGTCTCCGTAATTTCGTCACGCCATGCACTGCTGTGGCCGCTGTCCAATGAAGTGTGGCAATTTCAGTGGTCGTTTGAGGAGGCCCGCTCAGTCCGATAAAGCATCTTTGCGGTTTTCTCTCACTGATGTAACAGCACTTGATCGATAGCGGCGAATGCTGTGATAAAGTTCCAGAATGATATGTTGTTACGGAATACGAGCCTCGAATGCCCCAAAAGCATGGATGTTGGTTTGTCTGTTCGACAAATGTGTACATGTCGGCACACGATTAGCTGAGGCCGACCCGATCGTCCGGTCAGTCGAACCACTATAAATTCCAAAGAAGATCATTGGTGTTGGAAGACGGGTGGTGCTTCCTCTCGGAGCAGAAGACGGAAGCTTTGTGGTAACCAACCGGAGATTAAGCTCCTGTACCCAGCAGAGGGAGCAAGAAGTATTTGCCAGGCCGATGGGTCAATGATAATGGCGAGATGGCTTAAAGTTTGACTGCTGTGCCTAGTCAAGTAAGTACTTGCCTCTATCTCGTCCTTTGCTCCTTCCTGCGGATGTCTCGGAGCTCGAAAGCCCGATGACGAATCTGTGTGTCGGCGCTCAAGACCAGCGATAGAAGCCCTCAAAAGCTTCGGATCGAGTGATAAGGACTGCCTTTGTTCTGCCTTGGGAGTGATTATGGCAGACTGTTCCTTCTGCGTGTCGGACAGTGATTTGTCTAATGGTTTTGAGGGTACGTGAGTCTGCATGCCCGACACAGTACCTTTTGTTTGGTAGTGGGAACCTCCTCGGGCTCTCTGCCTCGCTATCTTGCCGGTTCTCCACGAGAGTCAACGTCGGGCGCGCGCCCGTTGCGCGTTTGCCTCACGCACCGAAGTCGTTCTGAACATTACTTTGGTGCCAAGACAACCGTCTGGCTCGGACCTCGTGCGTTCCAAGGTAGAGGAGCATTTGAGATCTGGCGCAAAAAAAGGCAGCATCTTGAAAATCGTTTATCCATAGAGCAGGCTCAGCCGAGCAGTGCTAGTGCACTCTCGCGGACTACATACGAGCGTGCCATAGTCTTGGCTCGATCGTGATCGGAATAGCTGCACTTATATATGCTACTTAAAGTCAGCTTGAGAACAGAGAAATAACTCCGGTCGACTAGAAACCATCAGTGTATACCAGTATAAGTGTGTTCATAAAACAAGGACCCGGCGACGAGTGAGTGTGGACCAGAGCTGCAGAGGATGCTATCAAACAAAAGAAATTGTCCATTGAGGTATAGTGAGTATGAATTGTGAGACAACAACCGAAGACAACAACAGTTCTTTAAAACCTCTGATAGTGTCACGAAGCGGTAAGGATCTCTGGTGTTCATGCGTACAGCATGTTCATATCTACCTTCGGGAGACAATAATCACTGGTTCCTGCACAATCCTTCAGCGGATGAAGCACGACAAAGAAGAACCCAGAACATACCCGCATGTCGAAACGGGAATCCACCACTTTTCTGTCCCCACCACATGGTAGGCGACCATTCGTCAATTAAGTTGGCCAGAGTCTGGACGTGTCCGTATGCAGCTGGTTGTGGACCTTTCGGTCGACAGAAAGCGATGATGGTAAAGCTTAGGGAAAATATGAATAGTGCACCAGCGAAATTGAGGATCTGCATAAGGGAGCTGAGGAGAATAATTTTCACTCAGATAACCTCGTTTCTAACCTGGAATGGGAACATGCTGACGGCTATGGCCGTAAGAAACCCGCTTTCTGCAGTTCCAGCCAAACTTATCGCAAGTCCAAGCATCCAGTCTATGGTTTCAAAGAGTTAGCTGAGGGAAGGACGCGGAGTTAAAGTTGCTTACGCAGTAGCGGTTTTGCAAGAAGCAGAGAGATATTCAAAGGGCTGCCAAAGACGGGTGCCAAAGGATTCGTTGAAACAGTCGCTCCACCGGGGGACGATGCCTTTCGCCATACCCGCTCGTCACGGATGACATTGGCAACGAGTTCCGAGCAATGAAGGGCCAAAGTCAACGGTCCTTGTATGATCGCCATATTGACGTAGTACAAAACCCAGTAGAACCAATAGACCCCTCCGGGCAGTGGAATGGAGTACGCGATGACGTGGGACTGTGGATGCGGAAAGAACGACCACGACTGAAACGCTCTCGCCATGTCACGATCACTTAGAGTCATCATGATGATGCCCCAGACGCCACAGCTGACCACAAGCGCCCAGAGCGTTAGGATCACTTTCCTGACGCTCGGATGCGCACGCCATGCGGAGGGTTGCTTCGAAAGCGGGACTGTAGGCCCACGCGAGGAGCCGTCACGTACACCACGCATGCATCGTCCCGGCTCGGGAATGATCTGGGCGTGATGCACGAGTGCAGCGGTTATATCGAATGGTGAGGAACTCCATGTCAAGATGTCGGCGGCTCGCATGCCTGTGAGCGCAATGATGGCTTGTAGTAAGAGGGATATGCCCAGGACAATGAGTGGGACGTCGCTGACGCAGATTGCGACGCCTTCCTCAGAGATGCCGCTGGAGGAATCCATGTCGACCGACAAAGCCACAAGCAAACTTGAGCTGTAGGACACGATCAAGAGGATCGCCATCACTATGTTGAAGAAAGTGCCATTTGGGTTGAAGAAGCCGCTTGCTGCGGAGAGGAGACGGAGGTTTGTGTTGAAGCGCAAGCGCCGCTCGGCTGCAAGAGCAGACCGCAATGAAATGCCGTGAACGAAACCAGTGGCTTCAGTACACGCTGTAACCATCAAGTTGAGCCCCAAACACAGGAGCTCCTTCTGCCACCCGTGGCCGAGAGAAACGACCACCACACCAGAGGATATCGCATTTTTGGACAGGAATATCATTATCCCTTCAAAGATGCAGAACAAGCTGAAAAGAACAGCGAATCCGACGCCCACGAGGCCAACCTTGCGCGAGAGATTGCTACGATCGTAGAACTCGGGGCCAGTAGTTTGTTTTGGTTTGAAGTAGATCGACTCGAAGTCAGTGAGTGCATAACTGTCTCTGTGTTTGTAGGGAGGAGGGACTTGCATAGTGTTGATGCGAGGAAGAGAAGGCGTAGCTGTGCTAAACCGCTCGAGCAAGCAAGGGGAGAGCGCGCTCGACTCGGATGGTCAAAGGGATCGACCCCTAGATTTCATCGTATCCCTGTTCCAGACTTTGACTGTGAGCGCTCGTACACGTTTTCGCCAGGCACACCTCACAACTTCGTAAAGTCCTTATCGACCGCATAAGCTTTACATGGCGACATGTTTCCTGATGACGGTCCCTCGGGGGGAGCGAACGCAGTGTCATGAACTTTAGGACTAGGGATAGAACTCGAAGCTTGGGGATACCAATAAGCTCCAGCGGTCGACGAACAGTCACATACCAAGTCAAATGTTCATGGTAGGTACACAGTCACTACACAGCCAATGGTAATGAAGCGATCCTCGCCTACGCCCATCTCCTGCCAGGGTGTACGTAGCTTCGGAGCTTCATTAAGGTGGGCGGAACGGTACCTGGGCTATCGTCCTTGGATCGTATTATACCTACCTAGCGCCCTTCACCAGGGTCCAAGAGTTGGGTCGACCGGCCTGGAAAGAGGGAGCGGGAGAAGGTCGGCCACGAGAACTACCCCTGCCACCCAACTTCATTGTTTTTCGCAGTTCGTATTACCGACAGGCGCCGGAGGAGCCAAGTCAACTACCGTAATTAAGGAGTGCAATCAACACTCAGCCTGCCAGTGAGCCCGGAGGAGCGGTGCGAAACAAGAAAAGCTGTTAAGCACCCTGCAGGGACGTGCAAGTGTGAATGGGTGAGTGTGCAAGAAAGAGAAAACTCCGAGTCCGTCGCTGCATTATCTGTAGCGTCCAACTTTTACTTGCTAGTAAAAACACTAGCTAGGCTGGCATGGGAGATGGGTTTGTTTAGAACTCTTCCAGATACAAACGAATGTGTGCTGTTCCCGTTGTTTTTTTGGGCTGCAGCGAATGTTGAGAGAAGGTTCAAGGTTCCAGGTGCTCTACTCTCCCGCACTAGCAGTACTAGGTGTCGAGGTAAGGTAGTAGTTATTTTACTACAAACATGCCAATGTGGTCAAAGTCAAGGTGGCTCTGGAGATCGGATCCACAGACCAGAAGACTAAATTGAAGTGATAAGATAACCGAACATGTCAGAACTTGGGTGCAATACGCCCTTGATCCTTCCCCGAAGTTTCGAGAAGGTTCCCCTGCAGCAGCTTCGACGAAACAAAGAACATATAACAACAGCCTGAAAGATACACTCGTCGAGCCGCTCACTTTAAGACAAAGACAGTTTCGTGCTATTTTACAGCTTCATTACGAATACGCCAACATCCGAAGGGCAGAACAAGCATCAGATTGCGAACTCAGATATGTCGGACGTAAGTAAACTTTGTCCTGTGGCTTCAGACGCTCTGGAGAACTGAGCTAAGGTGCATTGCAGGCAAATGCTCTGAAGGACCAAGGCAACAAAGCCTTCGCGGCCAAAGATTACGACAAGGCCATTGAGCTGTTCACCGCCGCTATTGCCATCGACCCATCAAATCACGTCCTCTTCTCCAACCGAAGTGCCGCGAAAGCGGGCAAGAAGTTGTACAGCGCAGCCCTTGAGGATGCTGAACAGGTTTGCTGAAATCGCTCTACACCAGCTTTTATCGCTGATCACAGCTACATTGTGATTGACGTAGTGCGTGACACTCAACCCGACTTGGGGCAAGGGTTATGCAAGGAAGGGTGCCGCCCTTCATGGTGCGCGTCGATACGACGAAGCTATCGCTGTTTACGAAGAAGGTCTCAAGTATGAGGACAGTCCGGCTCTTCGCAAGGGCCTCCAAGAGGTAAAAGATGCTCAAGGTGCGGGTTGAACTATTAATCTCGAGCTACCGACTAATGCTGACGACTCTGAAGCCAAGGAGGCAGGTCCCAGTGCAGACTTTGGAATGGGAAAGTTCTTCTCAGACCCCAACCTCATTGGAAAGCTCGCCACCAACCCACGCACACAAAAGCACCTTGCGGATCCATCGTTCGTTCAAAAGGTAAATCAACCCTCGCTTATTACCATGACGCACCGTACTGAATGATCGTTTACTTCTTTGTAGCTCCAAATGATGCAGCAGAATCCCAAGCTCGCAGAAGCGTAAGGCAGTTTTCAAGAATTCTCGCATATCTACTGACTTTAGAACAGTGCTCTTGGTTCGGATCCCCGAATGATCGACGTCCTCGGTGTTGCAATGGGCATCGACATCCAAGGCTTCTCCCGCGACGAGGGCTCAAACGATCTCCCTCCTGGCTTCCAACAGACCTCAGCACAATCTCCCCCTCCTTCCCCACCTCGCTCGAAGCCCTCAGCTTCAACCTCAAAGCCTTCCCCACCTCCACCCGCGCCAGAACCACAAGACGTCGAAATGTCTGACGAAGATGCCGAGGAGGCAAAAGCCAAGGCTGATGCGCTTGCTGCAAAGGCTAAGGGTTCCACACACTATAAGAACAAACAGTTCGATGAAGCAGCTGCATGCTTCTCGCAGGCATGGGATCTCTGGCCGCAAGACATCACCTTCCTGTCTAACCTTGGTGCTGTATACTTCGAACAAGGGGAGTACGACAAGTGTATCGAAACCTGCGAAAAGGCTGTCGAAGAAGGTCGTGGGGTAAGCTTGACTTCTAAGAACCGGACAAGTACCGTGTTTTCTGATCCCGATGCCATTCTCTAGCTCCGTGTTGACTACAAACTACTCGCAAAAGCTCTCGGTCGTATCGGCTCCGCCTACACCCAGAAAGGGGACTTCCCATCCGCCAAGAAATACTTCCAAAAGTCGCTCTCCGAGCACCGCGACGCCACTATCCTCTCCAAGCTTCAAGCTACCGAAAAAGCGATCGTAGAAGCCGAAAGGCAGGCTTACATCGACCCCGCGAAATCTGCTACTGCACGTGAGGAGGGTAATACTGCATTCAAGGGTGGAGACTTTGCTGGTGCCGTGAAGCTTTATACGGAGAGTATCAAACGTGATCCTTTGGATGCCAGAGGGTACAATAACCGTGCTGCCGCGTATATGAAGCTCATGGCCCTCGCGGAAGCACTAAAAGACGCCAACGAGGCCATCAAGGTCGATCCTACCTTCGGTAAGATGGCCCCCACTCTTGTATCAGATGTCCTTTGACTTGACCACGTCCTTGACAGTCAAGGCATATATTCGGAAATCCACCATCCTTCACACGATGCGAGAGCACACCAAAGCTCTCGAGGCCCTCCAAGCCGCATCGACAGCAGACACTGCAAATGCACACACAGCTGAGATCCAGTCACTGGAGATGAAGTGCCAGCAAGCACTTTTCTCCCAGCGCGCAGACGAGACAGAGGAGCAGACGCTCGAGCGTGCAATGAAAGACCCCGAAGTTGCTGTACGTGGCGGGAATGTATCGTTATTTGGATATCCATTGACAGCGTATTTTTGCAGTCGATTATGAGCGACCCCGTTATGCAGCAGATCTTGCAACAAGCACAAGGCAACCCAGGTGCCCTGCAGGACCATATGAAGAACCCTGTTATACGTGAAAAGATCACGAAACTCGTCAATGCTGGTATTATCAGAACGCGGTGAGGTGTGTGGGGGGACAATGTCTTGCTTGGATATTAGTGGTCAATAGGTAGCTGAAATTCTTATCTTGTACGCGTATGGTACACTTGTTGTCGTAAGAATAATGCAGATCCCCATTTCTTGGTTCTTCGTTTAAGTATCCTAATATTTAACCAAGTCCCTTCAGAGAGTGAACAACGTGGAGAGTACTGCGGCCTAGTTAGACCTGAGCTTGGGGTTCTCCCAAGAATAATCCAACAAGCCGCCATCTTTCTCCTCAAACAAATCTGTCACTGCTTTGACGCGCCGCTTCCAGTTCTCACCATCCCCTAGCCCCTCTTTATCGATGGCATGCCAAACCCTCGCACTCTCGTGAACATCCTTGAGCGTACTGAGCCCTACGACGGTCGGCATCTCAACCTCCCGCCCTTTCTGGAAAGCGTACTCCAATGCCAGATCGGGCAAAGTACCTCCACTCTTCTCACAGAGTTCGACGGCAGCTTTGACGGCCCCCTTGACGTTGTCTGACGCAGGGTGCCAAACAGGCGGCGCAGGGTTGAGAAGACCCATGCTGAAGGGTGATGCAGAAATGACCTGCTTCACTCCCGCGCGTTGCTCGAAGGCGGCTTTGAAATCCACGACCGTGCGGTTTTGGAGGTTGAGGTGGCTGTATGACATGACAACATCGAGGGGCTTGTAAGGAGCCGTATTCTTCACGAGGATCCCAAGTCGTAACAGAGTGGGAAGGGGGTAGCCTGCAAATCGGACAATTAGAGCGCAATGCCGCATTAACGGGATAAGGGTGCTTACCACTGATACCAACGCGCTTGACGACACCGGCATCTTGCTGTCGTTGCAACTCCGAGATGGCAGCAAGAACCTCCCGATCACCGTCTCCGTACACGATAGCTTCCTGTCCATTTCCCAAGCCATACGCCTCCGCTTCAGCGGCCAAAGCAGGGCGATGGTCTCCCGAGGTCCTTGGCGCTTTTATGTCAGCGATGAACTCGACGTCGTGGACGTATACGGTATCGAGGTAGGTAGTGTGTAAGCGTTGGAGACTGCGTTTAATGCTCGCGCGAACTCCTTCAGGAGTGTAATTAAAGCCATCACGAGTGTTACCGTATCTTCCAACCTTCGTGAACTATGCTCAAGAGCAGTCAGAGGACAGCGGATGGTTCTCCTATCGCAATACTTACGATTTGGTAGGAAGAGCGGGGAAACTCGTTCTCTAGTGCCTTGAGTGCGTTCCCCAGTATGATCTCGGAAGGCCCATAATATGGCGACGTATCAAAGGCATTGATGCCATACCTGCCAAGCCAGAATCAGTGCTGGGAGCCACAAGGTATGAAAAGGTAGGCCCCCCACCTCAACGCGAGCCTGGTAGCCCGGAGAGGGGTAACGCCACTATACTGATCAACACTGCTATAAAAGCCTGAAAACGGCGCTGCGCCAAATACGACCGCAGGTATTACAGAGCCTGCGGCCCCGAAGCCAGTGGTCTACAATTAGAAGATGTCAGTCCGCTAACATATACGTTGGAGAGTCATCTTTACTAGGAGCTTCCCTTCCTTAGCCCTGTCTTCTTCCTCATCAGGAATTTCGACAAGAGGTGGGAGTGGGAAAGTAGGTTGAGGGGCATCCAGACGCTCGACCATTGTAGAGATGCAATCGACAGTCTAAAGTTGCTGCAGGACAAGGTGGGATGGTAGGACAGAATAAATACGCCTCAGGCGACAATAATGTCGCAATGCGTCAGGCTCGGTCAAGGTGCAGCCATCGATCAGTTAGATGTCCATCTCATTCCGGGCCGGCATCAAGCTATGAACAGATGGATCACATGCAAGCAAGCCTGGCATATGCATTCACGCAAAGAGATAAAAAGGAATAGAATTGATGTGTATAGAGAAACAGAAACAGCAAGCGGCCTAGAACAGGTATAGCTTCCCTGGTCCGATCTATAGCTTTTCGCGCGTCCAACTGGCGATAGTGTATTGGTCAAAAAGTACCCTGGCAAGGACGATGTAACAACAAACCTCTTGGTAAACCTGCCGTTGACGTCCATCAATTTTGTGTTTTCATCTGGCTTGACCTCGTTCCAAGGCGTTGGGTTGTTCTTTGTCCAGACAACTTTTTGCGAGTTCAGGTCCACCAGTCAAGAAGCGTGCCAACAGGAAAGGCTCACCAGTGGGTCCACGGGCAAGACGGGCCAAGTACCAGCCTGCACCACCAACAGCGAGACCAATAACTGCGTAGCTGGGCGGTCATTAGTGTCTTGAATTGTTGCACAGCGGAGTTATGGGCTTACATCGGAATGGCCTATTGGAACGAAAGTGAGAACTACGAGGATGCTCACGGAGAAACACCACTACATACCTCAATGGCGAACCAGTGTCGCATGAAATGTCTTGAGGGTTTGCCGGCCATGGTAAATAGTAGTTGACAAGTTCTGAGCTGAGTTGTCGACACAGACACTACCGACCAAACCACCGTCGCGCCTTTCCCACGCTCATACCCGCATGCCGGAAAATGCCGATGGTCTGCCCTTCCGAGACTTGAACACCTTCAAGCTTAAGCACACCGGTAAGTACCTCAGTAATGTTCGACCAGATCGCTCTCACTTCTCTTTTTCATAGGAAAACCAAAAAGCATAGACATGGATTGAGTTATAAAAATATGAGCATGAACGAAGAATGTCCTCAAGTGTTCTTCAAAAGTGCGTGTGATATATAAATACAGCGACAACAGTGTTGGCACATCATAACAAGTCTTCCCCCACTGGCGACCACCACAGGCAGCCACAATACGATAGTGAGAGGTATAGGGAGAAAGGTAAAAAGTGGGGGAAGTGAAAATATATGACACGTCGATCGGAGATGTCAAGACAGACAGGTAAAGGCGAGGCATAGGAGCAGAATCGAGGAAGTGGTCATACGCTGCATTGACTACGGGATGTCAGCATATAAGAACCAACCGAAGAACAAGACCACTCACGTCACAAGTAGACCGTACCTGCCTTGCAACTCCCGCAAGCGTTGACCGTCGAACATGGTGCAATGCCATTCTTCCGTTCAAAGCTCAATCGGCTCCGCAACTTCTCCAGCTGCTTATCCTTAGCGACGAACCTCCGCTCGGTCGAGCGACGTGCAGCATTGCCAGCATCGGACAACAGCGGAGCTGACTCCGCCGCATCCATACTCATATTGCTCGAGCTGCTAGGGACTATGCACGCCGCGACCGCAGCCGCACCCGGCGTCCACGAGAGGGGAATGAAACTTGATAGTTTTTGGAATGACAGTCGTGCCGCAAGCGGTGAAGACATAATGGAAGATAACGATGTTGAAGGGGCTGGACGATGAGGGTATTCACAAATACTTGAGGATGTTAATGAGGATGGATATAGGGCAGTCGCACCGTTCACCTCCGGCGTGGCATCACCACTTTCCGCGGGGCCTGTGCATCTGGAGATGGACAGGACATCGTTGGCTGTGAAGCGCAAGAGAAAAATGAGTTAGGCGTACTCATAGATGATTTGAGTTGGGTTTTAAAGGTCGAACCATTTGTGGCGCCAGGTTGACCCTGCTTCGAACGTAGTGAGGGAGCCGGTGCCCGTGCTTTTGTAGGGGTGGAGTACTTCGATAGGGAAGGCGAAGTGACCGGCTGAGGGATGAAGGACGGAACCTGGCCTCCCTTTTTCGAGGGAGGTGTGACAAAGGCAGAGTTGGAAGTCGCAAAGCGGCCCGAGCTACTCTTGGACGGCGTGAATGACGTTGGGGGTGTCTTAGGGGAGAATGAGCGCAGTGAGGTGGCACGAGGAATTGATGATGGCGACGCTGCAGTCCTGCTAGCAGGGCGAGAACTGCTGTCGGAAGTGGATGGAGACGAAGTAGTGGGAGGAGAGATTGGCTCCACCAACTTGGGCTGAACCCTCATCTGAGGGAACTGGAAGGGAGCAAATGGCTCGTCTTCCTCATCGTCCTCAAATGGCTCATACACGGGCACAGGCTTCCTTGAAATTGAGTGGTTTGAAGCATGCTCAACATCAGCTGGTGGGGTTATGCAGATTGCGGGTGGGGGTGTGATGCAAATGTCGGGAGGAGGCGTGATACAGATGATCGGGGGAGCGCTGAAAGTGAATCGGATACCACCTTCAACTTCCTCACCAACCAACTCCTCATCCTCATCGTCTGCATCGCCGTCCTCTTCGTCCTCTTCGAATACAACGTCAAGGCTTCGAGATGAAGAAGACTCAACCACAACACCAACGTCGGATGGCAGGACGAAAGGTGGCATCTCATCATCATCAGCAGCCGAACCAAAGGCGGACGAGAACATGCCCTTGCTCATCTCCTCAGAACCAAGAGGTGGTGTAGTATCAACATCGTCCAAGCACCCGAAGAAGCGGTCGATATCGTCGTCTTGCTTAGCAGGTATGGGGGTGTGACCTCTGGGGAATGACCAGGTCTTGGAGAGCGAGGCGCGAGGTGCATGGGTGGGCTTCATACCCATCGTGAAGGATCTGAAGCGGTTCGCCTCGTCGTCTGCTGGGGGGAGGATGTTCGCCTTGGCATCGAGTTCATCTCCTGATCCGACGGATGAACCATCTGGGCTGGAGAAGCTGAGATCGGAATCTTCCTCGTCTTCGTAGCCAGCCATGCCGTCCTCGTCCTCCGAAAGTTCGCCGTCTTCCTCAACGACCGAGTCCAAGGTGAGCTCGGCTTTAGTGAAACTGTCGTCGACAGATTCGACGTCCGTGGTGGAACTCTCAGAGTCGATAGACTGGAGGCCAAGTCCACGTGAACGCATGCCGGTTGGCCTAACAGGGAAAGAAGTCCTCTTGCCGGGACCGTTCATCGCATGCGGGATCGTGGGTGTGTTCAAAAGGCCCGCATCATCCAAAAGCTTCTCCAGCTCCTCTCGACGTTTACGCTCCTGTTCAAGAGCAGCACGAAGGCGCATGCACTCGTCGACAGCCGCATCCGCGTCTTGGAGACGAGCATTGAGCTTCATAATCTCCTCCTTCATTCCATCGCGTTCACGTGTGAGCTCCGCGTTCTCAGCCATCGACTGCTCGAGCGAAAAAGCCTTCTCCTCCATGGCGGTCTCGAGTTTAGACTGCTCCATTTCCAACAAAGTGAGCCGGGAACGTGCAACCCAAGCCTCCCTTCTCTCCGACTCGATCCGTTTACCAAGAACACCAGCTTGCTTGTCAGCGTCCGCCACCCGCTGCCTCCATCCATCAACGTCCCTCTTCAGCTCATCGCGTTCAGCTTTGAGGTCCGAGATCAGCTGGAGCATCTCGTCACTAGGTTCCGAAGACGCAGTAGAAGTTTCCGAAGCGTACGAAACTGGTCTCGAGCGCATCGATGATCTATTCCGCAGTGTGCGCTCCAATTCCGTTATACGAGCGAGGAGCACATTGTGCGATCTAAATAAAAAATGCTGCTCGGCTGTGGTGAGGGGCTGTTCGACAAGCGTTGACTGGTCGCTTGAGCTGGAAAATCGACGTTCGATCGGTGTCATTTCGGGGGATGGCAAGACGGCCATATCCCGAGGGGTTGAGTCAACAGAGCGCTTGTACGAGATGCTACTTCGTCTCTTCATGCCGAAGTCGCAGGGGGACGATGAATCGTCGCCGAAAGAGTACGAAAAGCGCTTTGAGCTGGCACCGAAGGATCCGGTGGAAGGGGGCGTGACGGTGGACTGGCGGTTCATGAAGCTGGAGTTGCTGGGCGTGACATTGGCGTGGGCGGACGAGTAGGCATCAAAGTTGGGCGCCAGGGCGAGGGACCTAAGGCCATTCGGACGAGGGCTGGGCGTGAGAGTGGGCGTGGGTAAGCTGCCTGTACCGCAGTTTACAACGCTTCCTTGAACAAGTGACAACGGTCGCAAATTAAGGCTGGCAGGACGAGGACGTGAAGTCTTTGCGAGAGGTGCCTTTACGGGCAGAGGATATTCTTTAGGTTCCTCGACAGGTTCGAGGAGGGTCTGGCTGTCCTCCTCTTCCTCTTCCTCCTCTTCGAGGAGAGTCCCAAGCTGATCTTTCGAGGTAGATGTAGCTCCGAACATCTTACCAAACGAGTCACGCTTGCCCATAAGGCTGCTGATGCCATGACCATTCAGGCCAGAACCAGCGGGGAAGGAGGGTTTCGTAGCTAAAGCCAACATCAAAATCAAGCACAACATGAATAATTCCAGGGGAACGACTTACGGAAATCAAATGTTTTTGTCATATCAGGGGACGTAATATCAGGAATTTCCACCTTGGAGAAAGCGAGATCCGGCTTTCCCTCGAGGGCCCAAAGCGCCCTTCGGCGGATGGAGTCCTTATCACCCAGATTGATGTTATCATCTGAATGCGCAGTAGGAAGGTCAGGTAGCGATACACCCATCAGTTCAGCCGACTCGCGGCGTGTTGAGACTGAAGAACGACGGCGGTGGTGAGAGTTTGGACGCGCCCGGGGAGCGCTGGGGGCTACACTGGTAGCCGAGGGGGTGGAGGAAAAATCAAATGAAGAAGTGGTAATCGAGGGGGCGGAGGCAGAAACAGAGAGAGAAGAGATAGAAGAGATAGAGTTGTTGCGAGAGCGAGATCGTCCGTGTGAGTGCTTGGAAATGTTATGGAGGCTATGAGCAGGAGTGCCGCCGCCCATCTTGAATGATTCAAACTGAGCAAGGACATAAACGCGCTGATTAGCATGACAATGGCTACGTCGTCTAGGTGAGTTACCCTCTGCTTGGCTGCCATTTCGAAGTCTTGAACTTTGCTAGATACGTCAAAAGTGGGGTCCATGATGCTGTTGAAATGTCTTTTCTTGAAGTTACTTGCTTGGGAATGAAAGAACGTGCTATCTCGAAGAGAATGTGGGGGATAAAAGAAAGGAAGGGACCGTACTGTTGACCGTCGAGTTGGCAAGCGTCGAGATTGTGATGGCGAGCAGCAAGAAACTCGAACTTACAGCAAACAACTCGTATACAACCACTTTAAACTCCGCCGTCAAGTCTCTCACTTGCCCAAACTGTTTGATCCCTTAATTTTAATTTTGATGTCTACTTGTTAGTCGACCGACAGTTGAGCAACCAACCAGTGAATGCTACCAGTCGAGGAGAAAGTAGGAAAGAAAGTGAACCTGCTCCATTGCTAACCATCATCTTTTATACGTTGCGTTGAACTGGGCACCATCTTAATTAACGAGCAGCACACCCGTAATCGAGCCTCAAGGCATCCCGAAATGGCAAATCCAGGAATAGACTCCTAGCGAACTTCCTTGTGATCGAGTCGCAACTCGCATGTTGTAAGCCTTTGTAAGTACGAGGATCCATACTCCGTAGTATCCGTACCCCCTTGTCTTTACTCATCTTCCACATTGCAGTGGTCAGTAAACACCATGCCATTCATGACATGACGCCAACTACTGCAGCTGTCGCTGATGCCCGCGATTCCAGAACTGTCCAAACCTGACACGGAACAATGTATCGAGTCGCGAAGCTCGTTCCAGAACAAACCGTGTTCTTCCTCTGTGATATGCAGACCCGCTTCAGTAAGCTCAGCGACCCATTGGTCATATAAGACAATAGGGTTGACGTCTTCCCGCGCGCTAGAGACGGCTATCTATGGTTTCGATGAACTCGTCTTGACGATCAACAAGATGTTAAAGGTCGCGAAGGTACTAACGCTGCCGATGCGCAGTTTCACTATCTCAATGTAGTCTTCGTATCAGGTCTTAGGCGTACCTGTTGTAGTGACTGAGCAGAACCCGAAAGGTAACCGTTGACCCGATTACGCCCTTGGCACGCGTCTCCATTCATTTTGCCCTGCAGGTCTTGGAAGTACAACGTCGGACATCGATGTTGCGTCGCTTGGCGACTTGCATGTTGCGACCATTGAGAAATCCCTTTTCTCGATGATGATCCCTGAGGTCAAAGCGCTTCTGTCAGAACGGCCTCAAATCAAGTCAGTTGTGTTATTTGGCATCGAGGTCAGTCTGTCGTGTATAACAGCCCAGAGAAATTTAACGTATACGCTAAATTAGTCGCATGTCTGTGTGCTCCAATCCGCGCTAGATCTACTTCAAGAAGGTTATGACGTCCACGTTATCGCGGACGGCGTATCCAGTTGCAATAGAGAAGAAGTTCCAATCGCCCTTGCTCGCATTCGCCAGGCCGGTGGATACATCACTACGAGCGAAAGTGCAGCTTTCCAACTTCAACGTCAGAAAAATCTCATCAAGTCTGGTCCCCCCTGCTGATATGACTTCCAGGAGACTCCGGGACACCGCGATTCAAGGCATTCTCTAATGTTATCAAAGAGGAGAAGGATAACACTGTGAGGACGTCCCAGAAGTTGTTGGAGTATCGTAGCAACTTGTAATTCCCGTTTTGTTATTGTTAAATTAAGTGTCAACGGTCCTCCAAACTTCTGAACAGTGGGATCTCCTTCAGCGCGAAGCCCCAGCACATCGCTCCTCCTCGCTCCCATCTTATCTTATCATCCACATAACCGTGGGAAACGGTACCCTGTGTCTTCTGCATTCTTCAATTGGACATCTTCTGAGTCCCGACATTCCCCATCTCTTGCAAGTGCACACAACCCCCACCTCTAACACATTTTGAAAGCTCATCAACTCGTGTGCAGCCATGTTCGGAAGTCTTTTCCGCCTTGGATTCGAAGCTCTCCTTGTCAGCGCTTTCCTCGCTGGCGTCAGGCGGTCGACAGGTCTCACGTACGTCCATCTCTATCCAAAGTGGCATTGAGCGGCTGCTCAAATGATTTCTACCACTTGTTAGACCTGCGCTATCCCAAGTTCCAAACAAAGACGTTCGTCGTGAGTCGAGCCATGTGTTTATTTGCCTAGCCTCTCCTGACCACTTTGAAGAATTACTACGGTCATACCTCGAATTTGGTACGTCCAATGCGCTGCTTGACTTGATGCACACAGCCCTTCTTACACTTGACGTACAGGAGAATATGTCTTTGACTTCGCCGTCGTGATCTTCGGGGTAATACACCCTGTTTTGTGTCTCATTCTCCCGCTAACCGCCTTCACAGAGGTCCGACTCTTTCGAACGCAAACCATAAATGCTTTGCGTGTTCAGACATATTTGTCTCGGATCCTTCATCACTGCTGGTCATGTAACTTATCCATCCATACTGGTCCGCTCGTTTCACATCTTGTAAATAACAGCATAACCTCGTCGCGCATCTCTTGTACCTCACCTCAACTCAGTTGAATCTGAATAGTTAAATGGTATGGATAACAGCAAGCGTGGATCACTGCAATGCTGCCTGCCCACAGTCAGAGCCGTGCTGAAGAGAACGGGCGCATGATATTCTGCCGACTTGAGAACCTTGACGTCATCCATCTCGTCGTGCATTTACCTTTTACGAAACGAGCATTCCATCCCGTGGAATATTTGCGACTGGCCTTGATCACCGGAGAGCTGGTCGAGCAGCCTGCAGCTGCTCATCTTTCCGGATGGACTGCTCTTCTTACAAGCATTAAGATTTCAAGGGGGATCGCGGGTGCGGGGTCACGGTGGTACCTGGTGTTGAAGTCGACTGAGAACAAGAAGCGCTGGAACTGCTGCTGGGAGCCATGTCGATGAAACGTGCACGCGAATTATGGGTAACTTGAAGGAGAAGGATTTATATTTCGATCAGGGACTTTTCCTACTCACGCGCGATCCTCGCTAGGTTATCACCCAGGTTTATAGAGCACTCCTTGCTGGTGTCAAGCGGTCTGAATCTACAGGTCTTACGTACGTCCATCTCTATCCTTCAGCGGTCGTTCAAAGTATTCTACCGCTTCTTAGACCTGCGCTAACCCCTTGCACAGGTCCGACGCTTTCGAACGCAAACTATAAGCGCATTGTACGTCCAAACCAATTTTGTTCAGATCGTTTGTAGCTGCTGGTCATGCAATTTGACCATGCTCACTGGTCACCTCGTCTCGCATCTTGTAAATAATAGTATCACTTCATCACGCGTCTCTTGTACACTACCTCGGCTGAGTGCAATCCAAATATGTATGGCAAGGAACGAGCGTTCTGCTAACCGACAGTCTAAGGTCGCTCTTGGGGTTTTATGGATGACGTGGTGGGTAATGCCAGTCGATACATGCTCATCCAAGGAAATTGAATACAAAGAAGTGTAGCACGATCGAACCTAAGGCGAAGTCTGCGAAAGCTCTGCAGGACATGTCAGTACGCATTACAGTGATTGCAACGGGCATGATACTGACCGCTCTGGCGACACCTCTTTGAATTCTGATCGGTTTTCGGGGTTAACCTGCGCACGGAGTGAAGCGGCGAGGACAAACTGTCCTACTGAGCTCGAGAACCTATTGTCTCCGTGAGTCACGTTCCATTTACACACTAAAGCACAAAGGCATACCCAGCCAAGAAAGCGTTGAAAGGAAAGTTGGTGACAAGGACGCAGTACACGAACTGCAACACTCCAGAAAGAACGATGAACGCCAAGAATGCGTCTATGAATTTGAGGCGGTCTGGCGTCTGCTGAAGATACGACTTCCAGAGCGTCGAGACAGCGAGGGACGTCTCAGAGGACGCTGTGGACGATGACGAAGGCTTTGAGGTTTTTGGGCCAACCATGGTTAATGTTGCCAAGAACTGGGGACTGGATATATGCTGCACTGAACTTTGACGACGTGGAAGGAATGACTGACGGAAAGGGAGCTGGCCAAACAAAGGCAACCGGTGACTGAAAAGGAAGCCGGAAGGTCGCGCTCAGAAAAAATCAAAGTCCTGCACTAACTAGAGGGTAGGGCCGAACTGCGTCGGCAGTCACCTTGTTTACTGTGCTGCGTGAACACTAAATCAATAGTTGTACATATGAACTGATTACATTCTGCAATAAATTGGAGAGCATAGATGCAAGTATTTCCTATATGGCAATAATCGACGACCACAGGATAAAGGCAAGACCGGAGGAAAGAAATATGTAACGCGCTGAGGAATCTTCGAAATAAGATGTTTGGCCATCACGGAGCACTCCGACTTGGTTGGAATATCAAATCGCTTATTTGTCTCTGTTATTTTCCGGGGCCAATTGAGTTGAT
>KN839835.1:1779859-1913249 GCA_000827185.1 Hydnomerulius pinastri MD-312
CTAAGATTGTCCTCGACGAGCATGAAAGCACTTTTGACCCTACTTCGTCAGTCGTTATTCTCGATTATCCTCCAGCATACATCCTGGTCAAGTTGAGCCACATGAGAGCTACACAGCTAGAAGGGCTAGAAAAGGAGGTACTACCACTCGTGCCTTTGGAGCGTATATTCACCTTGGGCGCAAGGAGGAAACTGTTACTCACCGGCAGCTACCTCTGACAGCTGCATACGTATTTACCGGCTATCGTTCGCAAGGGCAAACAATCTGCCCCGTCATCGTCAACATTGGAACATCAACAACTGGAGGATTAACTCCATTCAATGTTTATGTTGCACTTTCACGAGGATGAGGCCGTGACGGCATACAACTGTTGAGGGGTTTCAATCAGCGCTTACTGACGACACACCCATGCGAACATCTGCGCGTTGAGGACAAAAGGTTGATTCATTTAGATACTATGATAGAGCAATGATGGAATGCAAAAGAAAGGGAAGAAGTTGGGAAGGTAACTCGGGGGATAACCCATATGATAAGTGATTCGTTTTCCTTAGAGAATTAAGGATGAGGATGACAAAAGCAGAGCGACGCACCAGCATAGGACTCACGGCATTGAACATGCCGTGGTTGTGTCGGAGCAGCAAGGACTTTCCCACGTCAACATTTTCGATGCTTCAGCCACAATTCTCAGATTTAGTGACCTTGTAAACAAGGTAACACCGTTCTTGCAAAAGGTTGAGCACTGGGGGAGAAGACCGGCCTTTATTTCTCCTTACTCTCCTTTAGGTCTTTGAAAACTTATTTGGACTGTCATGAGCACCGCAGGGTTGCGTCTCGCTGCTTCGTCGTCGCGGTCTACCGCGCTCGCGGCTTCGAAAGGCAATAAATGTTCGCGAACGCAGTGGGGAGCCAGGAGACATTTGCATACTCGCAAGGAGCTTCCATATAAAATTGAAGAGGGACTTGGCAACTTCATGTCTCCTCGGACCCTCAACATGGTTGCCGTGGAGTACCAACAAGGTCTTCTTGACCGACTGAACGAGCACTGTCGCGGTAAGTGGACTACTGATTCATTCACCGACCCAATGCTGGAACTAATGCAATAACTACAGATGTTGAGGACAAGCGGAAAACAATTGCTCAGATTGTTCTTGATACCGCAGGAGCGCAGGACAGAACAGTAATGTTCAAATATGCAAGCCATGCGCTGAACAACAGCTTCTTTCTGAACTGCCTGGTATGTTCCGGACTGCTCTGGACGACTTACAACATACTGAGCCTTCTTCTAGCGACCACCAACAGGTGACATGGGCGAGGATATCGTCGGCAAGGAGACTCTTGGCACCGCAATTCGCAGACAATTCGGAGGCTTCGACTCCCTGCGGTCCCAATTCTCAGCAGCCGTCTCCGGCATGTCAGGCTCAGGATACGCCTGGCTTGTAACGGATTCGAAGAGAAACCTCGCATTCGTGCCTACTTTCGCCGCAGGCACCCTCCTCATCCGTTCGCGTACCGGTACAGTTGACCCTCTCACCGAACCCGTGCTCGGAGAGGGTAACGCATGGGAAGCCGTAGACCAAAGCCACGACCCTGCTGCACCACCTACCTCAGCGCTCGGAAGTACGCCCTCTTCCCCTGTCTCGGGTCTTTCGCAAGCCCCACCACCCCTGCACCCATCCTCCCCCGCACGGACACTTCACACCTCCGCCACACGCGCAGTGGACATGTTCCGTGCCCGTTCCGTGTACGATCCCGCAATGACGTCGCCCGCTCCTGGGCCCGGCGGCCAAAGCGACATGCGTGATCTCCGAACCCTCGGGGAGCACATCTACCCCTTGTTCTGTATCAGTGTGCACGAGCACTGCTGGCTCCTTGACCACGGGGTATGGGGTAAGGAGAAGTATTTGAAGGAGTTCTGGTCGGCTTTGGACTGGGAGCAGGTCACGCAGAGATTTAACGACTTCAATGCCCACCAATGATCATGGGGTGAGCAACTGGGGACGGGAGGATGACCTAGGCTCGGCGATATAATCCACCGCTCAATCTACTTAGACTTACAAAGTACATATACCGCCTTTTAAATGTTTCTCCACGCGCGAAATGTTATTACTGCTATGACATTATCACACAAACTCGAACGCAGGCAGGTGCAGGGAAGTGCTACCACCTCCACTCGATTGAACCGCGGCTCTGCATCCTTACACCTTTGTAAATCTTGTATGTCTCACCGGAAAGCCGCACCTGATCTATTTTGAGAGATGAAAAGCTGTATGTTGGGACTTCAAAGTAGATCTGGAACGCATGCGCCGGCCGCGGAACCTGAGCCCTGCAAACATCCGGAGGGAGTGAGCTAACTCATTTTTGAGAGAGAGACAGGCGTACTTTGATGTCCACGAGCCGCGTAGCACCCAGCTA
This sequence comes from Hydnomerulius pinastri MD-312, assembly GCA_000827185.1. Classification (NCBI taxonomy): domain Eukaryota; kingdom Fungi; phylum Basidiomycota; class Agaricomycetes; order Boletales; genus Leucogyrophana; species Leucogyrophana pinastri. The sequence goes on from KN839835.1 coordinate 1,782,272, forward strand.
CCAGACGAGTGCATACTCGGGATCTCCCATCGTAGATTCTAAAGATACAAAGACACAGAACAACATTGAGGCCAAATCAGCCAAACATGAAGCCCGTCGTGAATCCACGCACCTTCTTTCGTGGGTCAAACGTCCACGAGCCTTCAGCCCCTCCAACAGATCCGACCCCAGAACCTGCACTAGACACAGTGCATTGCGCGCCAGTCGCATCTTCTCCTAAGTACAGTTCAATTCGGACGTTTTCCATTATCTTCATCGACCGTGAGCTGAATGTAATTGTGAAGTTCCCTGGTGTCGATCCAACCAATAAGTTAATGGTCCCAAACATGAGACAGAATGAACACTCGCCTCCGAATTCTCCGACAGTTATGTTGGGTTTCAACGCAGCTGGTATCGGTACATTGCCGACCAGTGCTCCTTGGGGTGGCCCAAATTGATATTCTGCAAGCATGAACTTTCCATCGGGGGGAACGAAGGACATGGTCTTTTCACGTGTCCAGCGTTGTAGCCTGGCAATGGACGGTAAAAATGTGTCCGAAACTTTCCAGTGCCAGGAACATACCGTACGCAAGGATGGAACGCGCACTCCGTCATCACGTTGGGGTTCGTGAAGGTGAGGAGTAAGTCTGGCATACCTGTGGTTATTCTCCGAATGAGCCAAAGCCTGTACGAAAACAACGAGAATAATCCCCACCAGTCAACTTCGCATTGCTTTCGATCTTTCCGTACACGTTGCTTACAAGTGTGCCGCCGTTCCTAATCAGTACGAGAAGTCAACTTTCACTTCAAAATGCGACTTCTGATACGAAACAACGGCGTTCACTACTTACCGCCCGACTATTGCTCGCATTTCTTCAGTGACATCGAATAGGATTTCATTGTGATTGTGTCGCACGCCAACTTTCCGCCATGGTATGGGTGATGCGAAGGCTCCAGCTGCAGCATTTGGACCCATTGAACCTGTGTGTTATGTTGTTATTTAGAGAATGAACAGCGAACAGGTGTTTCAAGACGTACCTCCGGGGCGTCCAGGAGCCGTTGGTGTAGGGGCCGGGATCGAAGCCAATAGCTTTGACAAAAGCGACGGCGGAAGAACGATGTCTCGCAGTGCATTGGGAGACGTTGTCAATGGGTGGCCAGAAGAATCCAGTGTTTCTTCGAGGAGCTACTCGTGCGTTAGGCCAAGGAGTCAGAAACCGACATCTCAGTAAACAGCGACGGCTAGCTCGGGCGCACAAACAACGATACTTACTTGGTATACTACATCAAAGTTATCCTTAAGTGTCGCGGCGCTCACGGTATCGAAGTAGTCGTGTAGGATCTCGGTGAATGCCTGCAGGAACGCGAATGCAATCAGGGGATCCGCTACAAGGAAGGTTGGTCAGTCTAATGGCGGACGCAAGAGTCGGATATCCACGAATGATCCGCATCTTTCCAGAGTAAAATCAACAGCTTACCATCTCCGGAAACGCTTGCGATTAGCCTCATTTCCCCAACTTCGACGTGACAACACGCGCTTCCGCTTGAGAGATCTCCTATGCCTGGCCCAACATATATGACCGGGTCGACGCTTCCAGAGCGAGGAGATTTTGAGAGCTCGTTATTCAACGCGTCGACATGTAACAGTGGGTACGCCGGAGGAAATGAGGTATACCCTGATTGGATAATTGGACGTCTATAACATTCACAATACTGAGTGACAAGGAAGATATGGTTCTACTCATGAGAAGCGCACCCAGACGCGTCGAGAATTATCAGGCCATCGATGGCCATCTTCCTTTGTATTCAAAAAGTACTTCAACCGAGGATCCGTTGCACAATACGACTCCGAGGCGGAAGAGCTCTTCGATGCTGAGTCCACCTTCCGACCGCGAGTGGCACGCAGTTCTGCTACTTGGCAGGGAGGAACAAATTACGTAATGTATAAGTGCTTGGAAGAGAACACATAGAAAATAACCCAGAAATTCATGGTCTCCGTGCCACAGAAGTCCGGGCTGCCCTGACGTGTCACGGACCCCGCATGAAACGTCAAGCGCACTCGGCAGTGTGCTACAAACGCTGAGTGGCGATCTTTTGATTTGGCATTCATATCCGTTCTTTCCTCGCAAAGACGGAGGCGGTCATTTTCTCAGTCTTTTATCTAATCGGAGACACTGATACGATATGATACGACGACTAAGATATGATCGCGGCCGGAAACCGTGGGGTTGCCCATGGGGGTTGAAGCTGGAGATTTCTGGGCACGGTAACATGTATGGGGTATTGCGTTATCAAGCACCCTTCAATTAAGTTGGTTGGCGAGCGCCTCGAGAACGTGGACAATGATCCAAGGGAACGGATCTCTTTGTACCAAAATAAATTCAAGGGCGGGTAACTGACGGCGAGAAAGACCACGAATCCCAGCGAAGTTTGCTCATGAGGGGCTGGAGTACAAGGGTCGAACGAGTGCTTCGCTGAAGAAGAGGGCTCTCAAGCCCTTGACATTGTGTTGAATTGGTTGTCAATGGGAAAGTCCGAACTAGGGCCGAGTGATGTTATTCGAATTTTATGTCGCTTCCCCCTTCGCCGTTCCCGAATATTCACACCACGATGAGTGCCACATCAGAACCATGGGAGTAACTATTACTTAGTGAAGCTTGCTGTGTCCTTGTTGTATGTAAAGGACATGATTCGGCATAGCGTAAGTTTTCTATGAAATTACGAAGATAAGTGGAGAAAATAATGATGGATCAAAATAATGACGTCGATTACCAAATACAGCCGCACCTGCTATATCTGCTCCTGTCCTAGCAAGTTCCTGTCCCGCCAGCGCTGTATTACCCATCCCATTTCTTTCCACAGTTTCATCTTTTGGCGATGGCACATACTTCCGCGCTGCACGCGCAATGTTCAGAAGATATCCTCAAGACAATTCACAACCAGTTTACTCTAGGAGATGATTCCCTCTTCAATATCACCAAAACATTCCTGCGCGAGGTATCAGATGGACTGTCCAACTACGGCCACCCCATGGCGATGATGTACGCGCTCGTTACCATCATATCATAGCTGATATTAATGTCGTGTTCAGTCCGACATTCGTCAAGGGTGTTCCAGACGGTTCCGAGACTGGGTACGTGTTGCCTGTTTTCCCCACAGTCACACAACTCATCCGCACGTATCAGCACCTTCCTCGCTCTTGATCTAGGTGGAACTAATCTGTGAGCTGATCGATGTTAATTAACGGGTTGCAGTGTTGAAAAGTGTATCCAGTCGCGTATGCGAGGTGACTCTGCATGGGGACAAATCATTCTCGCTGCGTCAGCAGAAATACAAGGTATCAGAAACACTGAAGACGGGCGAAGTAACCACGCTGTTCGGTGCGGATTTTGTTCTGCGCTATCGCATAGCGTCTGACAGTACCTTCAGACTATCTTGCCGACTCTGTTGACGCCTTCCTGACGGACTCCGGTTCGCCTAGTACCGCCCTCCCGCCGTCGCTCTCTCGCGATGCATCCCACGAATCCCACGGACACGTCCTTGGCAACGATGCCTCAGATGATGCATACGTTCCACTTGCCCTCACATTCTCCTTCCCCGTAGAGCAAACCGCGCTCGATTCTGGCAAACTTCTTACATGGACAAAAGGCTTCGCTGCAAAGAATGCCATCGGCAAAGATGTCGTGAAACTGCTTCAAGACGCGTTCGACCGGAAACACATCCATGTCAAATGTGTTGCGCTCGTCAACGACGTTCGTATCTACAATCCAATTCTCTTTCCTCAATCAGATCACCTTTCTTCGTCTCAATTTGTGCCTCACGTGACCATTCTTTACTGATCACCCCGACCCTCGCAGACCGTTGGTGCCCTTCTTTCTCGGGCGTATACATCGGGAGGGTGCATTCTCGGTGCTATTTTCGGCACCGGGACGAACGGAGCATATGTCGAAGACGTGGCAAACATCACAAAGCTCGGAAACGGGCCTGCAGCCGCAGAAGGTGGCTACATGATTGTGAACACCGAATGGGGAGGCTTTAATAACACGGTACGTTCCTTCCGTTTCATTGAGTTGGCTTCGTGGCCTCACGATCTGTACTTAGCGAACTGCACTGCCGACGACTCCATATGATAACAAACTGGACCGTGAATCCATCAATCCTCGATTCCAGGCTTTCGAGAAGTTCATCTCGGGAATGTACCTGGGAGAGATTGCACGGAACGTTATTCTCAGTCTCATAGACGCATCGCCAGGACCCTTGCTCTTTGGAGGGCGTTCGACCGCGTCATTGAATAAGCAATGGGGGCTTGACACTGCTGTATTGAGTGAGATCGAGGAGGCTTGGCAGGGGATCGGACGATTCGCATCCACCAAGGCAGGAACCGCGGAGTCTTCCGAGGAGGAGAAGCTGAAGCGTATACGAGATGTTATTGTGGAACGCATGGGTTTCGCGGATGCCTCGGCGCCAGACGTGTCGTTAGCGGATGCTGATATCGTGCGGCAGATTTGCACAGTTGTGGTTGCCCGAGCTGCACGTTTGAGTGCTTGTGCTGTGGCTGCAGTTCTTGTGCAGACGGGTCGGGCTCACCTCGCTGAGAGTGGCGCAGTGGGCTCCGGTGCCCTACGGGACGACGGGAAAAGAATCGGTGTTGGTGTAGATGGAAGGTTCGCTTTTCTCTAATCTGATCCTGCGAGGTTCAAGGCACTGACCATTTCTATCAATCGTAGCTTGGTCGAGTTCTACCCTCAGTTCGAACCCAAGCTACGAACGGCCCTGCGCATTCTAGTTGGCCCCGAGGTCGAGAACCGGGTCGACATCGGAATGGCAAAGGATGGAAGTGGCGCCGGAGGTAAGCCAGGTCGTTACTACTACTCATGACCTTTGTATTCTGATTACCCCCAAGCTGCCCTGTGCGCACTGGTTGCGCACCGACAGAACCAGGCAAAACGCAACCACAGCGCGTACGAGCACGATGCTCATAACGGTACAGCCCAGATCCGATCTGCGGAAAGCCACGCATACCTCAATTCCATGTCGTGATGTGACATAAGGAGTCCCACCCCACTGTGTCACTCTATCCCGTGCAGCCGTCGATGAACGAGAACAAGAATAATCATAACTGCGTGCATCAAACCAAAGTGTATGTATGTGTACGGAAAGCATCCATTCAGCATTTGTGTTGTCTCTCTCATCCCCCTTTCGTCATCTATCCTTCGCCTTCTTCTCGACTCGGAGTCCACCTAAACTAGACGCTGTGCAGTCTGCTAGACCTCTCGCGTTTCGTCGGTATTTTATGTATTTTGGTGTTATACGTATTTTTGGCAACGTCGATGATTATGCATCCATAGAGCTCACACCCTAGTTATTGCACTTCTCCCTGCCCTTGAGTGTCTTCCCCCGTACTCTCCCGAGCGGCGAGAATTGACCGAACCCCGACGTCCTGGCCAATCGCGAGAGCTGATAGGGAGAAACGTGGCAGTGCTTCTCAGGGCTGTTCCTCCGCGCGCCCATATGCACGCTTCATCGCCGTCATCACACGCACCGAGAACAAGAATGATATCAGATCCATGTACAAAAGAATATTCGGTATACCAACGTTGGCATGGGGCGTGTATGCGTGCCAACACCGTGGTGTAGAGGTAGTACGTATATATGGTGCATGTATAATATCGTACTCATCGTATCGTACAGGGGTGACATAGCGTACAAGGCTTTATTTTTCGACTTCGAATGATAGGGCGACGGTGATATGTAAGGAGATGCGTAAGCTGGTAGGGGCAGGGGTGGGAGAAGGGGATATAGAGCGCGATGTGGGGAAGGAGGGGCAGGGCTGCGTCTCGGCTCGCATCCTGTGCAGCATCTATATATGCGGGCCAGAATGCACCAAAAATTGCGGTCAAGCGCCAAAAAAAAGAGGCAGCTCGCAAGCGAGACGCAATCAACAAAGAAACAATGCAATGTAATCAAAGGACATTAAATGCGAATGACAGACAAGAGAAAATTGAAGATGCGACAAGTACGGGAAACGCAGACAAGGAGAAACGGGAGCATCCTTTTTGGTGAGCGGATGTCTCAGGAAGTAAAACGTAGTGTTAGAGAAGCACTCCTGAATATAGTTATCGGTCGTGATGTCGTACCACACATGCATATGTTGGACAACCCACCAGTCATAACGAGCTTGACGGTCCGTGGAGCTGGCACCTGGTCGGGTTCAAAGGACAGTGGCTAACTCAATAGCCGTACGAAGCCCGCGTTGTGGTCCCACCCCCGGCTCCCCCACCTTTTGCGGCCATGTTCATGCTCATGCTGACAGGTTGTCCATTTGAGACAACCCCGTTCACTGCTGCCGCTGGCGGTACAACACCTGGGCCCACTGTTGGTCCGCCCGGACCAATGACAGCACCCCCGACGAGCGCTGAAAGCCGCGAGATCTCTTCCCGCGAAGATACAAGCGCAGAAGTCAGCCGCTCGTTCTCGGTCGTTAAATATTCCACCTTGGCCTGGAGGGAAGCTAACCAAGCTTTCTTCCGTTGGCGACATTTCAAGGCGGCTGTGTGCGTGTCAGCATCTTGCAGTGGGAGCGAGGTATAAAAATTCAAGACCTTGTCGGTTACGCTCCAGGAAGTTTTTGCGCTTCTCCTCCTCCGTCTCTGGCTTCTTCGGCTGCTTACTCTTGCCTGATGATTGTTGTTGTTGGCCCATCTCGTCGTCGTCGTCTTCCTCCTCCTCTTCCTCCTCGTCGCCTGAGTCCCTGCCCATACCAGTACTAACGCTATTGACAGTATTTGCACGTGCGCGCTTGGTCTGACTAGTTTGCTGAGGCGCTGTACGGGCAGTTGGCGGAGGTGGAGGACTGCCTAGATCATAAGATTTGCGTTTCGTGCCTCGCCGACCATTTGCAGGTGCAGGTGCCGCGCCGTTAGCGCGTGCTTGGGCTTCCTCACGTTTTGTGAGCTCCTGATGTGCTTGCGATAGTAAGTACAAGCCATTTGCGGCAGTACTTGCTGCATTGGTCGCGCTGATATAAGCAGAATCATTATTATCCTGATTTGCTGTAACCGAGTTTGATAGGTGGGAGCTCGTGGCAGGTGCGTGTGTGGTAGAGCTGTACTGAGTGGTGGAATTGTTGAGAACACCGGTTATGGCCGAGAGGGTATTGGGCGTGATGGTCGCGTTTGCCGAATTCGAGCCATTATTATTCATAAGGGCGAGGAACGCAGCGGTGTTCGGAGAGGGGGGTGGGAATGAGACTGGCCCGCCGACAAGGGGTGTCAAACCCGTGCCTGGTGTGAGGCCTGTACGAGGCGTTAGGCCCGTGCGGGGGGTAAGGCCAGTTCGGAACGAGGACGGGTCAAAGGGTAGATGAGGAGCGGAGTCTGAACCCTGCTGAGGACCTGCAAGCATGGCGGGTGACAGAGGCCCAGCCCGTAGAGAATTGGCAAGGGAAGAAGAAAATTGCCAGCCATAGCTCTGATCTGAAGGGGAGGCTATGGCTGCGAGGGGCGGGAGTACTGTTCTGGGCGAGGTAGAACGGCCGGCATCGCTCTTGGAATGGGAGATCGAGGATGCCGATGCGGGTCTATCAGGCTGGGAGTTCTTCGATGAATGATTAGACACAGGACTGGCCGAGTCTCTGCGAGAGTTTGAAGTATGTCGAACGTGGGATGGGCGGGAGAAAGACTGCTCGAATGGATTTGGCTCTAGATCAAAGTCAGAGCGGGTCTGCCGAAGAGGAAGGTGTCTCTGATGTTGTTCGGCAGGGGTAGTCGATGGCGGGTGTGAGGTGGTGGAATCGCCGTTTTTGGGGGGAGTATTGGACATATTGAATACGATGACGAAGGGGCGACGTAGTTCAGGTATTCAACAAGTGGGCAGTGCGATGACGACAGAGTGCAGGCAGTGACGCAGTTGAGTCGGTGACGACACAACTCGCGCTCGCCGACGTGGTGATGAATTTGTTCGTTATCGTAGGGAAAGCCGTCCTATTCGCTAGTTCGGCCTCCTGTCTTGATATTCCTTCTTTCCACTACCTCCGAAGGTCTCTAGCTGGAATTCTTCCTTGGCCCGTGCGTAACTGCCCGTTTTTCTGAGTAGAGGGTTGCAAAAGGAATGACGACGTCTGACGTAGTCGTGTTATATTCAACTTCAGGCGGAGTTACAAATACCTGCCCTTCTTTCTCCTATCGCAGATCCGAAGCACGTCATATGTAATTCTTGCCCCTTCCACGCTTATTATTATCCCGCGCATTGGCTGCCGCGTCTCCGACGTCTCCTCCTCATCGTCCGCTACGGCGAGTGGACCTACTATAGTATCTTCTCTCTCTCGCTCCCTCTAGTCTCCGCAGGTTTGTGCCTATCAGTAATAGTAGTGTTCCACTGGTATACACACGTTGTATACACAAGTAAATCATGCGTGATCCGCTCAATTTACCCCCATCACCCCCAGCGCAACACTTCCACCGTGCCTCATGACCACCCCAAATACCAGCTGACCTAATACGGGTACGCGAGTGTGCCCTCAAAAGGCTCAATATTTTCCTCTCTCTCGGCACACTCGTCCAGGTATGTCAGTAAAATGTCCCGGTACATCTTACGCCCTTTGTAAACTGCGACATCATCTGGCCAACTCCGCACAGCGCTTGCCAGACGGCTTGCCACTCCTCGTTCCCCCGCAAGCTCCTCCACTTTGAACAAATACGTACGTATCCCAAATATGATTGCACCTGTTCGTGGGAGTCGGCGTAATGTCTGTCTTTCGCTTCGTAGACGCAGAGTTGAAGGTGCGAGATATGAAGCGGGCTTCGCACTGTGTCCGTGTCCGTGCGAGAAGGCATCTTCGGGACCGTTGGTGGACTCGGACCAGCCGAGCTCTTCCGGGTCGATATCCGACGCTGTCTCTTCCTCTACATCCAATCTTGGTTCGTCTCCTGGTTCCGTTGCCTTGGGTGGCTTAACAACCTGCATGAAATAATTGTTCCGAATCACCGGTTTATCTAGAGGCATACGCCTGAAGAAGCGTTCCATGCTCATTTGCAACTTTTCCTTGACTGTAGATCAGCAGTAGGATGAATGGACCGATCAGTATACGTATGAAAATGAACGCGCAGAAGCGCTCACATTGAGGTACATTGCCCGACACATGGATTTCATCGAGGGGCATTCCGATCTTGTCGCTCATCCGCCAGAACCCTGAGTTAGGTAGGAAGGACATCCATGTCAGCCATACTCATGGCAGAATCACTGCCTATAGCACCTCGCCCGACACTAACCTGGTATGCATATAGATCCAGCCTGGAAGTAGTACTTCCCGTCCGATCCTTCACCGCGGTGAATCAGCTACAATTGCGACAGATAGGGGTGGTACGCGGTGCGAGAGCGGCAGCTCACCTTCTATCATGACGGCCATATCTTCCTGCACCCTTTTTAGGGCACACGGTTGCCATCAGTGGTGCCTTGTGACGTGTGGAGGGAAAGATTACTCACAGACCAGTGACGATCTTCATAGCCTCTTCACCCATGTCAACACCTTCGAGTGTTTCCAGTACACCAAGGTCGTATGTTGCGCCAGTTTCAATGGCCTCGATGGTTTGAATTGGCATTTTCCCGTCCCATGAAAGTGGTACCCCGCCGATTGATGGTACGGAGGATGCAGTAGCTCCAATCCGAGATACACGGAAGGAGGACGGATACCGACGGGGAAGATATTCTGCAAGCTCATACACCAGTTCCTTGGCTATATCGCAGGTTAACTATTCGGACAAACGAGAAGGCTAGGTATCACGAACCAGCTTCAGCCCCACTCGAGACCTTGACAGTGTCGTCCTCGCGCGTAGGTAGGACGCGAACGACGTTTCTACCGCGTTTGCGAAGTCTGAAGTTGCGAACACGCTGGTATAACGAGTAAGATGAGTCGAGCTCTATCCATTCGCTCCAGGGCATCGTACGGATGCCCATCGTCACACTGAAGACGTGGTTAGAAGCTCAGCATATGCAAGGCAGTGGAAAGAGAGCGGAAGCGGTTGCAAACAAAACAAAAACCCTGGCAGGGTGAAACCAGGACAAAGAGACACTCACTGATACTCTCCCCACCTGAACGGTCGGTACGGAACAGGTTTCACGTCTTTGAGCTCGTATGGACATGGCGTTATCGCGGGATACTCGAATCGTTGAGATATCCATTCTGTGAATTAACCGAGTGTTGTAACGCCAGTTTGGATACCCATGAGCCATTCAGCAACCCAACTCCGAGCGGGAAATCGGCTTACTTACCTCCATGCTCGCGATTCTTGTTTGCGTCCTTGTCTCTGGCAGTACCCGAAACGACGCTGGCGTTTCCAGCCTCTGGCTTGACACTCGTTCCCTTCCGCGTCCATTTAAGAACTTTGTAAGCTGCAAAGATTGCTAGGGCTTGCAGGATGATGGGGATGAGCGTGCGAAGTAGCGTCTCCGATCCATCGCTAGAGTTGGTGTGGAGAGTTGCCTCGGCGCGTAGGTTTTGGGCTTGAGCTCCACTGGCAACCACAGACGTGAGCCTCATCATCCAGCTATCCATGGTCAGTGATCACAATGGCTGCTCCGGGAGCGCACGGATACGTGCAAGACCAAGGAATGAACCTGCGAAAGAGTTCGGTAGAGACGGTCCACGAGGCATGGCCGCGATGCGGAACATGGAGAGATAAGAACCTAACGGCATCATCTGATCATGGAACCATGATTGGGGAAGGCGCTCGCTGTTATGCTCTCACGTTTGTGGTTCGCACCAATGATGTCGTGTTGGAGAGGCCCCTGAATTGTCGATCGGTTATCAACACGAGCAGGACTTCCAAAGTGTGTATTCTCATCGATGCATAGCCCTAATGTGCAATTGTACTAGCCACTGACTTCATGCAAAATCCAAGATCTCTATAGATCGATACTTCGACATAACACATCTACAACACAAGCGCCCCCGATACTGATCATAGTCACCGAGATACCGCCCAGACGAGAGAGGAAATTTCAACACTGCAGGATATTCCACTGCCTTCGCTTCACCATCCCCACTCACGTCGTATTGCAGTACTGCAATCTTATCGTAAAAGCCGGGCACAGGAGCATAGAATACTCGGCCTGTCCCGTTCACAGAGGGATGGAGGAATAGTGCGTTGGGTCTTTCCCCGAGACGGCCGAGACTATCGTATTCGATGGTTCCCACCGAGTCTGTGGACTGCGGGGTGAGAAGACGTAGATGACCGTAAGCCGAGATCGGGTTGCGAGGTCGATGAGGCTCATAATCATGGGCTCTGATTTTGATGAGGACATCCCCAGTCACTGGTTCAACAACGGAGTCCTGGAGCAGTACGCACTGGCTTAACGTCACGCCAGAAATGATACCGCGATGGGACACCCTCAGTGATGATGGTTGTTGAGACTGGTTGGGAGGCGGGATGGCGAACGCTTCAAGGAGCGTGTGCCATCCAGTGTCGTCGTTTAGAATAGAAATCGAAGAAATTAAGTGTGTTGACGTCGAGAGGCATGATAACGGTGTCATCTCATCCGCATTCATCGACTCTTGGACCTGAGAGACAGTCAATGCGAGCTTCAAGGAAAGGGAGTGCGGTAGCCTCACCTCCATAAGAGTTCGTGTGACTGGGGGAAGAGCGAGTCGAGTATGCGTGCGCATGTCCACCACAACCATATTGCGATCATTGTCAGCGTAATCCACTGATCCTTGGATGGCTAATACGCGAGGACCGAGAGCCGCTTGTTCGATGGAGAAGTCTCCGTGTTCGAGGTGATATACTGGACTGAAAGTAATCTTCTCTGAGTCGTCCTTTTCGATGGTATACACGGTGCTAGCTGTTGGTCAGCATCACGGTTTGGTCGCAGAGGTCTGGTCACTCACGCCTGCCTAGCCCGCTCAGATGGAGTCCTGATTATCTCATGGATTATAGCACACGCTAGCGGGCGACCTTCACCATCCGTGCTGGAGAAGCATTGGAAAGATTTGAGAATCCCGCTTGGTTTGAAGACAATGTAAGGTCCGGATTCGCTATCCGATGCATCCACATTGTAGCAGCGGACTTCATCGCTAAACGCGATGACCAGATATTTGCCGAATAGGAGACAGACATGCAGATCAACTCCGGTGTAACGAATCTCTTGCGAAGTTACAACAGGTGTCCCACGACGTGCATTTCCGCATCTTAGGTTTCGATCTACCTTAAAGCTCGTCACCAAGGCTCGTTCCAGTTCATTAGAGGTCTGGGTTGGGAAAGGGCCAGGGGGTCGAATGAAGCCGGCCCTCCGATAAGCATCGCTCCAGACCTCCCTGGAGCGAGTGACCTCGTTGAAATAACGAGAGATCTAACAGGTTTAAGCACAGAGCTAGAGTCCAGGACATGGTCACATACCCTCCGTATACAAACGATGTCCGTGATGTCGAAGTAGCAGAAGATATCCTGGAGGATTTCGACAGGCAACTGCTCTAGAGAGTGGGAAGCGGCCTGAGCTTGAGGCTCTGCCATGCGGCGCAGCGACGAGGTAGGCTAATTCAAGTCTGCGGCTCAGACTCTGTGTGTTTGGCATGGGTAACCAAAATGGTTTGCCATCTTATCCAAAGAGCCTGGGATACGGAATTACTGACTGACTCACCTGCACGATCGGTTCCGGAAAGTCAGGTCGGTCTTATATTCATTCGTATGGATAAGCGAAACTCGACCGCCGTGTATCACCAAGGTGATCGCGAGACTGTGTTGACAATGAATATTTACCCACCCTTGCTACTTTGTTCTCACCTCGAAGACTTGCACCCGGTGGCGTTTGTTTATTTCTCAAGCCTTTGCCAAACAACGTGCCCAACCCGGAATCGGAACTCACTAGTGCTACTGTGGTGATCCCGATGCATAATAATTGGGTATGATACTGGCTGACCAAGAGAGTTCCCCGAGAGTACATAAATGGCGGGGCACGCATAGGGTGAGGCACTCCTCTAAGCAGAGTTCTCGCTCAGGTTCCAAGCAGCCTTCGAGCTACAGAGCGAGAAAGCCATTTTACAGATCGCGGTGACCGTCAGCACTTTAGGCACCCCAAGACGAATATTAGGCGTTGAGCTTTGGGGTGGAGAATAGCGACCTTGGGTCTGGAGCTCCTGAGGAAAAGATCCAAAATCACCACACTTGAAAGTACTTTGGGAGGCACTTGAGTCTTGGGGTGCGTGCCTTGTTGGCGTCTAGGAGAGGTGGTCTTTCCACCGTATCGGATAGAAGAAAAATCCTTAATAATTGACTGAGCTTTGTACTTGCATTACACTCGCGCTCCCGGGCTCGCCCAGCATTGTCCAGTATATTTTTTTTGCAGGTTCAAACCTCATTCCTAGGAAGATCCAGTGTCTCAGCGGAAAAAACAACGAGCATTACCTGTACCTTCGACTCCTTTCTTCATATGTAGCTTGTATACCGATCACCGATATATTATACTGGGCTGCCGAAGTTGCGTGAAGTGATGACTAGCTGTAGAGTCGCCTTGACTTTGAGTCCACCCGCGAAGTCGTCAAGAGTCGGAATAAGCGGTGATCGGCAGTTCCCGGCCTTACCTCCGCTCGCCTCTCCAAAACTTGTCTCCCAATTCCACCTGTTCAACCGCACCTTTACTTGTCAGTGCGTCGCATCTGTTGTTTTCTAGGTGTTTGCAGCTCACACTGAACTTGAGCAGGTCATGGCTTCCAAAGCTGCCGTCGCCGCGGTTGTAAGTTTTCCAGCTCTGCTTTGGTGAATCGCTACAAACACACTTCATGCGAACAGGATTTCACGCGCATCTATTCAACACTCGGGCTGGGCAAAGGTTTCTAACTGGCATCGGAAATTTCATTCCGAACGCTCACTGTTTTTCTGTCCCACAGAGACAATTGCTGCCCTCCAAGCGTTCCGCAAACGGCACGGAGATGCTCAGCGTATTCACGCACAATACGCGTCGCAACCCACAACTGTCGACCTCGCTCATTATCGCTCTGTCTTGAAGAACACGGCTATCGTCGATGAAGCTGAAAAACTTCTGAAAGAGTTCAAGCCTGTGACTTACGACGTCAATGCCCACATCAAGGCCATTGAGACCTTCGAGACTAAGGCCGTGCGTAAAGCTCATTATCCCGGCAAGCAACCACTGACGCCTTTCTATGATCCTGCAGGTTGCAGGAGCTCAGGAGACGGCACAAAAAATTGATGTTGAACTGAAGGAGCTCCAGGCTACTCTGGCCAACATCGAGGAGGCTCGTCCCTTCGAAGACTTGACTGTAAGTGATCTCTTTTTGTCAAGAGCTTTGGTCTAATCGATTTCACACAGGTGGAGGATGTCGGTAACGCACACCCACGGATAGTAGAAGCTGTCGAGACCATGGTCAAGAAAGGCAAATGGACTGTACCAGGTACGTTGTCAAAGCCAATCTTGGGAAAGCTGCTCACATCCCTTTGCAGGTTACAAGGAGAAGTTCGGCGACCTTTCTCTCATGTAGTCGTGCTGTATATCCTTTCCATAGAATTGATTGCTTGACGCTGTCCGTTTTCGCACTTGCCTAAGTGACCGACTTGGCCCGGCTTTTTCGACTAGAAAGGTACTCAGCCTGAGGCCTACTCTAGTGATATGAATAATTTAGCCGAACATGCTCAATCTGTGCTGCCACTGCTTGTCTGCAATCAAAGCTGGTGCCAACAGCATGCCACACCAGGCACCTTGAAGCAGCCGTTGATTGAACGTGTTAAGTACATTGGATTGGGTGACTAAGCAGCATGGTTGCCTTTTTCATGGATTGTGGAGGGAACGCTTGAAATATCCGCGTTTCGCGAGGCCAGTGCCGCATTGCTTTGGATACGACCACAACGACGTGGAGTTCACAAAATTTTGCCATTGTCCTTGTCCACGAAGTAAGACACAATGGCGTCTAGGCCTCCGTCACCGACATTAAGGACGGACACGTCCACAACTGGAATGGGGTACTTCTCTACGCCCTTTGAACGTTTCATACGAGACGAAGCCTCGGACTGGGCTGGAGCGTTCACCTTACTAGGTATGTGGCATGGTATCCGACGCTTCGTTGTTACCAATGTTGACCTCGCTCAGACACCATGGAGACATACTTTGATTCGCGCTTGGACTTGCTTCAGAGACAGATCCAGAAACACAGCGATAGGCTGAAGATGAAAGCGGAGGAGGCGTTAAAGAAACGCACGCATTCTGGCGATATCCTAGCTGAAAACTTTGATCGGGAAGTGAAGAACTTCAAGCTCAAGGTGCGTTTCAGAAACTCAGCTACAGGGTTATGCCCATACTCACGCGTAGGCACAGGTATCTGCGCGTATGCAATCCCTTGTCTCGTCCTGGCACTCGGCCAAAGTAGTGCGGACACGTGAAAAGCTTTCATTCTTCTTTGGGGTGATGTCTTTGTTGTTTTCCGCACTTATGTTCGGGATGACGCCTCAGTAGGATCTCATAGACACTCTTCCTGCGCATCATACTCATGCTACGTTTTCTAGGTGGGTCCACATCTCATATACGATCCAGGGACTATATCTGCTCTCCCTCCGAGCGTACACCTATAAGAAACGATCGTGGCACTACTTCCTCTTCGACCTCTGCTACTACGTCACGATTCTCAACTTCATCTACATATGGTTCCTTCCGTCCAGCCCTGCGCTGTTCATGGCGTGCTACTGTCTCTCTCATGGTTCACTTGCGAGTGCGGTAATCACTTGGCGAAACAGCCTTGTTTTCCACGACTCTGATAAAGTGACGTCGCTCTTCATCCACATCTACGCACCGTTCACGTTCACGGTCATCCGGTATGTCTTTAACTATTGCTCACTGACATTAGTTCTGACTCCCTATCTAGACATTACTATCCCGGCGCAGAACAGCGTTTCCCCGCGCTGGCTGCACTACCGCACATGAATCCCGGAAGGGCACTGCTCATCAGCGGAGTTATCTGTAAGATTAACAAGTCAGATTTCGAATTTATTTACTCACTTGCTTTGCGCAGATCTCATTTGGCAACTGTTGTACTGGAAGGTGAGACTCAAGCAAACGTGATACATAGTCATCTGCTAAATTGTCCTCCAGTTTGTTCTTGTAGACCGACGGACGAAGATTGAATCGGGAGAGCGCACCACGTCCTTCTCCTTCCTACTCAACGATAAGCGCGGGGCCATTGGACGGGCTTTGGCTAGTACTCCTCCTGAGAAGCGAGAAGCCTATTTCATGACTGGGCAGTTTTGTATGTGATTCCATTTGAATTAGCATTCGGTTTACTTAGGCTATTTTTGCACCCCAGTATACTCCGTGTTGACCGAGTTACCGGCGGTGTATCTGCTCTACGATAGCCCTCGATGGAGCGGCGCTTTTTTGATCTTGATCTTCGGTGTGAGCGTATGGAATGGCGGCGGCTTTTACATTGAGGTCTTTGGCCGCAAGTACGTTCAAGTTTCTTAGCTTTCGTTTACTCTTACTGATATGCGAGCACCTTAGGTTCGAACGAGAGCTAGAAGCGCTGCGTAAGGAGCTAGCCGAATCCAGTGGTCGCTCTGGGCGTTCTAGTCCTACGTTTACGGACGTCGAGTCGGTCGCAAACTCTCCGTTTATGAACAACAAGTCTTTGCCCCCTTCCGAAGAAAGCCTTGGGGATGGGGACAACAGTCCGACAGACAAGAAGGACCTATAATACCCTAGATGATGGCCGACTACTGTCTTGCTGGATCTTTTTGGCAATGGAATCATGGAAAGTTACAATGCCCTCTAATGCTGATTTATGCACTTCGCATTCACGACCTGTCACGATAATTTGCTTTGCAGCGTTTAGCTTTTCGTAATTATTAGTTGGTTTAGTGAGGTTATTGCCTCACTACAGAGTAATGTCTTGGTTGCAACTGTTGTTTTTGTTCCATCTATCGGTGATTGGGGAGGTCGTCTGTACATGACGTAGACTTGAAGTTCTCCCATTGTATGCCGCTCGTAATCCATCCTGCGAAAACGCAACCTTCCCCTTGAAGACATTTTTTCGCAGCCTGGTAGTGTGACATATTTTGCTTGGCTTCGAAGTACGTGCACGTCTCGCTATATCCAATTAAAGTCGGCGATGTAATGTTAGGGGAACATCAACTTACTGGCCGTCATCAAGGTCAAGAAGGGCTAATGTGTTTTGATACAGTTTAAATATCGATATCTTCGAGAGCCTCGGTCTGCGGGAGATTTTTAGCGGGGACAAATATGGAGGGATTTTGAGGTTAACCTAAACATCTGCTTGAAACGGTGTTTCGGTGGAACACCTCGTCTGAGACCGTTAATTAGCACTTCTCGAGGGGTAGATAAGTCCGCGATCCAAGAAAGTGCTATCGAGGGAAAATCTCATCTCAGCAGCAGGAGACAGTGGATGTTGGACAATTCTTACACTCGTTGAATGATCGTCTAGTGCCTAAGGGAGAGAGCGACAGTTTTGAGAACGGGAAAGGGATGAGGGTGAAAGAGACCTCTGGTCGATGAACTCGGAAAGGTTCCGCAAGAGCTAGAATCATGGGCGAGGGGATATTTATGATCTAAGCGTGTAACTTACCTGGGACATTCAAGCGCCCCCAAAAAGCCCTTTCACAGTCAACTCTCACGTCCTCTTGCTGGCTTTCAGGCACTTCCCCGATGATCACCTTCGAGATGTACACTGGATGTAGCAGCGCAGAGCCGAGAGCACCTTGAATTCCGAGCACATTCCACCGCGCAATTTTATCACTGCAAGACATGGATAGCGTGGCAGGTGAATCAGCACGGCCAGGCTTTGTTCTCAGGACGCCGAGCAAAGCGTAGTTGTCACGGCCCCTTGACGCGACACCTTCGGGCAAAGCATCATAGACAGCAGAGTCCTTCAAGCTTGCCATTTCTTCATCTTGGAAAGACGCAAGAAACCGCATCGACGCATCGCCGCCTTCATTGTGATAGCAAGTTGAGACTCGATGAAGATAATTGAAAAAGGTGATTAAATATCTTACATGGGGGCGTAGATACATACATAATCAGCTGAGTACCTTCTTTGAGGCTGAACCTTCCATCTGGGCATCTTGTGAGCCAGTCGGAGCGGCCACCTCCTGCCACGCATCGTCCAATTTCCTCGAAGAGCCAGCGAACGGCACTTCGACGCGCCAGCACCTCTGCATGCGAGTCATGTAAAGCATCACCCTGCTCCGGCAAGCAGTCTCTCGGAAGACATTTGCACCCAGTTGCAAGTGCAATGATCTTGATGGGGATCCCTGGATCAGGGGAAGTCAAACCGAGAGCAGCCAAAATCGTATACGTTCCGTTTGTTGGCTTGTGATTCAAGGAATGGTACTTCTCCAAAACCTTGTCAACGAAGACGCTCTCATTGTCCCCATCTGGGACCATCCCAAGGCTGTGATAAGGTCCAGTGACTTCTCTTGGGGCTTTGGGCGTAAATGTACCTAGCTATGTTGCAGAAGAGGAGCACTTCTTCATCGTTCCTACTCCAAATAGGTACAAACATGTCACTGAGGAGCTCGCCTACCCCACCAATTGCGTCCTCCTTAACCTTGAGGAAACGATGATGCTGTCTGCCCCACAAGGCGCATTAATGCTGAGTTGTGGAGCCAGTGCTTGTATAAAGTTACTCCGCAATTTTGTGACAAACCCATAAGCCCAACTTATCCCATACTTATATTCACCAATCATTAAACCTACTCAAACACGCCTTGACCGCACAGTGAACCTGTCACTCTGACAAAATATAATGAACCCATTCCGCCCTGCCAATAAATATCACCACGGTGAACGTGACCATCACTCGCGTCGCCGAGGCGGCCGTTTCTTTGGCAAGGACA
Source organism: Hydnomerulius pinastri MD-312 (assembly GCA_000827185.1). Taxonomy (NCBI): domain Eukaryota; kingdom Fungi; phylum Basidiomycota; class Agaricomycetes; order Boletales; genus Leucogyrophana; species Leucogyrophana pinastri. Next base: position 1,801,096 of record KN839835.1, read on the forward strand.
GAGACCGCGTCGCAGGAGGTTATAGTACGTGTTTCAAGCAATGTCAAGGTTCTTCTCTCGTGATCGGCGACAAATATTGACTACCCTATACCCTCTTGATCACAGAAGCAGCTTTGTCCAATCCAAGGACGACTAGGGCCGGTCGGAAACATGCGAAGCGCGAGCTGAAAATGATGGTACGTAAGGGAAACCTCATCTCGTATGTCGGGCCGCTCAAAGGCTTCTTTCGCAGGGGAGGGAAGGAGAAGCTCATGTGCCATTCATGACTAAGGTCAAACGGGCTCTTGGGATCCGCGGCAGCCCCCGCAGCCAAAGAAAGTCGAAGATGTATAAGTAGGCGGGAGAGATGCTTGACCATACTTGTTCCGACGAACGGAGCTGGATCTGACGAATGCGGTGGTACCTTAAGGCAGTCATAATACTTACTCGTAAAATGTAGTACTATTCTGACTTTGTTTCCCTCGGCGTTCAAGGATGTTTCATGCATGCAAAGATCGTAAGAGTTCGTTAATATTCGTAACAATATTACTGACAAAATGATACACTGGGGATTATACTTTGTACAACAGTCGAGGGCAAGGATACGAGTACAAGAAACCTGTACGCCAGGTACATGATAAGAGACGCCATGGTCCGGAGGATATAGAGTGAGATGTAAAGCGATAAGTGATAAGAACCAAAATGCTGAAAGCGGGAACTCGGAGAGCCTATCGTTCACTGAGTACTCATTTTTAGATGCCAGGTTCCCATTGCCATTTCTTCCATGTATTGTAGCTCGATCCGATCCCAAGGAATGGGAATTACGTTAGCCTGCAGATGAGAACTGGGTCAAAAGTGGTGCATTGGAAATTACTGATCCGAATTACCTGAAGATAGTGCGCGACAGCACGTCCGACGCGTCTGGCGAGCGACTGGAGGTCAACATAGCTGTTGTAGCCGTCCACCGGAATCTCGTAGTTCAGGGGCGAGTATCCGGGCCACTTCGGGTAGAGATGAGTGTCGTCGTAATGATCGGTGCTTGGAGCACTTACCCTGATATTAACGTATATCTTTCCTCTGCCGTCGACATTGAGGTCACGGAAGCTATACGAATCCCAGCCGGATAGTCGGACGTTCGCTTGCGCTTCGCCAAGGGTGATGCCGGATCTGAACGCGCCCTTGCGCTTGAACTTCACAATGGGGGCACTCCCTCGGCGGAAGCTGTCTACAAAACCAGGAGCCGAGGAGTACGAGACGGATGATGACCGACGGCGGCGAGGGGCTGCCATGGGTTGGACAAGAGGGGGGTAAGCGCCAACAGATCCGCCAAAGGACCCACGGCGTTCACCCCTATAATACGGGTCGTGCACACCGATGTCATCGTAGGCTGGTAGGCGCAAGCGTTAGGGACGAAATGGATGAAATAAGACGATGCATACATGTGGCAGGAAGATGATGAGCACTCAAGTTGCCTGCTGTGGAGGCATACATCGAGTACGACGGTTGAGAATAACCCTGCTTGATGTGATATGTTTGTGAACAAGGGAGCAGTAATGGAAAAAAAACCGACCTGCATCGCCGGTTCGTGGTACGATGATGATAGTGGCACACCATGTGAGTGGAAGCTAGCAGGTGTCGATGTGTAGCTCAGTGATGGCCGGCGGGACCTAGTGCCGGAGTAGTAGGGGTCGTACGCTGAGTAGGACATATTGCGAATGAGGGATGCAAAGAAGCGGATGGAAGGACAACATCCATAACTCAAAAGCCCTTTATACAAAATGGTCACATTGCCACTGGCCGGTCCACAGAATGCCTCGAGGACACATCGAGGTCAGTGGTTACTGTGGGAAGGTGGGAGCAGTGGTCCACCGAAAATGAGCCGCAACGTTGCAGATCTAAGTCGGGCAATTTCAAAAGTGGTCGATCGCATAAAGTGCTCTGGATAGGAGATGTTGTGACCCAGGGACAAAACCGTGACTGCAAGTTTAAACGGGATAGCGGAGTGCCACTCGAAGGAGAAGATCTTGCGCGCTCAGATTTTGGGTGATAGACTATGTCAATTCAAGCCCGGAGCAAGGGTACTGATGTAGCCATGTCCACGCCCATATTACCAACCAAGAAAACCCATCGTTGGAAGTGGTTAGAATCAGAGCCACTGTCTCCAACATGCCTCGAGGTAAACGCATGTATCTTGACTTGCCAGTTGCGGTCATGATTGAAGCGCTGCGCACATGAACGCCATTGGTGGTGCTAGGGTATTTTTCAGCAGATCTAGCCGCCGCTGATACCCGTGCGCGAGCTCTGACGGGTCCTGGAAAGTCTGGGTAGAAGGCGATAACCATTTCCCATCCAGAGACAAGTTCGATGACCTGATATTCCTCGTCAGCGCGTGACACTTGCAGTACGCCAATTTGCAATGCTAAGCTGCACCGAAGGCAAGATTTTGATGATCATCACCCTGAATAGGTACTTTGACCTGCTCGTGCTTGCGATTTTGCGATTGTGCCTCTGTTTTCTTCCGTTCATTTGTCGAGCTTCGTTCCCAATTTTTGGTCAACTGCTTTCTTCCCGTTCCGCTTTGGGTGAAAGCCGCGGCGACACTACAGGTGAAAGTTATCCTTGGGTCGGCCACTGGCGGCGTTCCACCAGCAGTACTTATAATAATGTCGCAGGCAGACATAGATGATTGACGCTGCGGCAGACAAGCACAGGATATCGTGTGGTGCGGAGTGTCCTGTTCGGTTTAAATCTCCCAGCAACCCGTCAGATGGCTGCTGAGAGTACTCATAGGGACAGTCTCGGAGGATTGCGAACTCAGAACCCAAGGATAATAGAACTTCGCCGTGAGATACGGAATATAATACGCCGCCGCCGATATCTGGAAGTCTATAGCCGCAGCGATCACGAAGTGCTCGTATAACATATATGTCGGTCTCATGAGGTCTATGTTACGACACAGAATCCCCTCATCTAAGTAGGGCCTTGCCATTATGATTTGCACGAGTCTCAAAAATATGACCTTCGATTTGATGAGGCTTCCTGCGTACGATGCTCCCGCCAATCATATTCCAGCCACCCATGGAGAGCTTCCCGCCGCCACATGTGACTCTCTCAACAGCAGTTTTACCAGCGCGGTGGTCCCCGAGGCAAGTCCCAGCAAGCCATCCCAATTAAACACTCCTTCCGTGGTCCGTCGGTCCGATGCGCTTTCGAAATTGATCACGAAACAAGAGGATTTCGTACGTGGGGCGTTTTCCCCGCATCTGTTGGCTGGGCAACATAGGTTCCGGTGAGCTGCTGCTATGAGAGTTAAACAGATGGGATGGAATGATTGTGCTATTCTTGCTTGACCACACTGACCACCATCAGGGCTGCTTCCCATGCTCTACGATGACCTTGTGGCGCCTTCCCTAGAGACTTGTCAGAGTCGTGTGGTTTTTATTGCTCATAAGTTCTTTAGAAGCCTATCACAGACTAAGGAAGAAGTGCAAGGGCACATGCAAGCCGTTGGAGGGATGGTTGATAAAGATACCAGGACCGAGCGTGGGGTGATTATAGCAAGAAGTCGTGTACAAAAATACTCGTGTAAAACTAGGAAATCAATGTCCTGTTGACAAAAAATGCTAGATGCGGTGCGATTGTAGATGCTATGCGAAAGAAATTAAACTGGAGGCTGCGCTTCCTCTACCGGAGCCTTGGATAGAGTCATATCCTATCGGCGTGAAGGGATGAGTAAGGCTTCGTGACTCAAATGTAATCGGAGATGCTTACCAGCCTCATGAACGGCCAATCTATGCCCTGGAGCATCCCAATACTTCAAATATCGCATCCCAGTCGAGAAGGTAATTTGTTGGGGAGCTGGCAATTAATGAATGTATCTTCGGCGCTGGAAGGGTAGGAGCATGCTCTAGAGATGCAGCATGCGGGACTGTGTCTTGAGGCTGCGGAAGCACAGGGATCTCGAGGGGAATTGATGTGCTGATTGCAAGCGCCGGTCGCTTGTCAAAGTGTGGGACGTCATGAGGGGGCCGAGGCCCGAGGGGTTTCCGTCTATGTGAGCGATGGGGGCGAGGTTGTGACTGCGCGCCGTAGTCAGATGCAATGTTTGGCGTGTACTCTATCGAAGACGACGAGAAGGACGAGGAAGTAGCGCTAGAGTGTGATGATTCGCTAGAGGAACGTGAACATGTTGTGGACCCTCGAGACAGATCGGCCTGCCGATATGGCCAGGACCAAAGATCCTGATCTTCAGCTGCAGATGATGAGTGTATCCAGCTGCAGGGACGAGGACCCTGAACGCGAGACATCTTTCTGCGGGCGAATGTGGGGAGAGGGGGGAGGTCGTCCGACATCTGGGAAGAGCGCATCTGGTGTGATGAAGGCGCAGATGAAAGAAAGAGAGCTGTGGATTGGTTGTTGGGAGTGGTTTATGGATTCTCTAGGACGTCGTCGTGGCAAGAGACATTAATGTATTGGTGCAAGCTGGGGCAGCCGATCGTTCACAGGAGTACGCATCTTGCCGATGACGAAGCGCTCATAGGCGGACAACGACCAATTATGTTTAGTTGTTGCACTGTATCGATATCCAGAATTAATCAAGTGAGGCATGAGCGCTGTTGACTCGACACCGCATATCTGATGGCAAGAGGAGGATTACTAACTATAGCATGTTACACACACATACCGGTGAATTGTGTAGTTAGCATTCTGATACCATTATACTTTGTATGGGTTCTTCCAAGGTCATCTGAGCATATCCGCAGACGCGGCGTGTCATTGTGCCGGAGGTGTACACGAACAGAACGGATTCAAATGTGTCGAAGGTGCTGAAGGAGGAAAACCAGCGATCGCCACGGGCGTACTCAGCCCGAATAGGTCAAACCGCCGGACAATTAGTTTCGCGGGATGCGAAAGCCATCTTGATGAAACGCCGAGCGGTCTCCAACGTCGTTATCACTCCACCGTGACCTTGCTGAATGCGCACTGGCAAACGACGCGCTCCCTCATTTCGTTCTTTAGTCTGTTTTAAAGCCCCTTCTTACATCGTAATCGCAAAATTCCACAGAAGACTACGTCCACGTTGTTGGAGTACCGGGGAAGATTCTCTCCGAGTCCTTGACTCAGGACAACCTGAAGAACGTTTTACCAGCGGTGTCACGCAATATCCTTCAAACACCGTAACTTACAAGGTTCCAAGGTGTGCAAGGTTTACGACGGCAGTCCGCCCTAGTAAGCAGATCGCGGTGGTGGTGACGGTGTCACCGCGACGGCACTTCACCCATCCCCGCCACGAGAACAAGCGGAGACCACTGTCCGGGGGAGTCCATACTTGCTGGTGCATTACTCCCGGCGTGTGGACTCTCTTTGTCGTAGGAGACAAATATGGAAAGGGGCACAAGAACACGTTTTGGTCAACAAGGCTGGGTATAACGGGGCATTTGGGGTCCGCCAGATGGTCAAGTGTGATCTGCAAGTTGCCGAGCTTGTTCTTGACGTCCGGTCCCATTTTTTGGTCGACCCTTGAAGTCTACGTACATGCTACATTATTTCAAACATGCGTGTCGCCGGAAGATGAATGACCTGATCTACCGATCATAAATTGAGGTCGTCATTGCATGAGCCTGGACAGTCAAATATGCCTCGGAAACACAATTATTGAGAGAAGTCGGAGGGGTGATACTAAGCCTACTCACCTCCAGCAATTAAGAGCAATCGTGCTGGCTGTGGCCGTTGTATGTCCATATAACAGAGTGACATCGGAAGCGCTGCAGTTTTATCGCCTCCCAAAGTCAAAGAGCTGCTCACCTGAAGCATATTGATACATCCGAGATCGCCTGCTTATCTTCGCGGGAACAAGTCCCACTGATCCGAAGTGCCCCCTCCTCCCGCCCTGAATATTAATTATATCAACTGCCCACCATCCCGTTTAAGCTCCGAGTTTTCTGTTTCTTCTTCCAAAGTTATGATCGCTCTCGGGGATACTGGCATCCCAATATTAGATCTAGACCAGTCGATTCTCTCCAACGAAATCGCCTTGGATGAAGCGCTTGATGCACTCGACCCCCTCCGACATCTCAGAAATGGCGATGATCTAAATGATCAAGATGACAACTCGCAGAATATCGTACCCATCCAGCCCCGATCTATACTCAACGAAATGATTCGACTATCGTTTCCTGATCATCATGCAAATGCGTGTTCTGCGGCAATACAAATATTTCTCAAGGTTGACGCATCTCCGGGCTGCGGGGGTATTGCATGGCCCGCCGGTGAGGTTTGTGCTCATCTATCCTTATCAGCTCCCTTTTAATACCATCCTAAACAACCGCCGATAATCGATGATCCTAGGTCCTTGCGAATTACCTCACACTTCGTGGGGAACCCTACTGCAAAGGACGAACAATCTTGGAACTTGGCAGTGGAACTGGTCTGGTTGGCCTAGTCGCTGGAACGCTCAGCGGGAATGTATGGATTACTGATCAAGCGTTCGTCACCGTTCCCTGCGCTTTACGTGGTCAAAGTTATGGATGACTCAGAGATGATATGTATCGCCCAGACCACTACTAGACATCATGCGAGCGAACGTGAAACTGAATCAGCTAGAGTCCTCTGTCACTGTGTCTGAGCTTAACTGGTGAGTAAGCTCAATGCCACAGCTGGCTTGGGATACTTACCTGGGGATCACCAGGGGCGAAGCGCTAACCCCGGACATTCCCCGACCTGACCTGATCCTTGCTGCGGATTGCGTGTACTTTGAGCCTGCTTTCCCACTTCTGGTGGAGACGTTATCCGTACTGGCGAGTGAGGAAACGGAGATCCTCTTCTGCTACAAAAAGAGACGAAAGGTAATTACTGCATTTCTGCAGGAAGCACTGCCAGGTCACTCAAATCCCGTAGGCCGATAAACGCTTCTTTACACTTCTGAGGAAGCACTTCACCTGGAAAGAGGTATCCGGTGTATAGCTGCTCGTGTTTGAATTCGTGTTGATTTGATGTTAAAGGTTGATAATGACCCCAATCGCGAAAAATACGGACGAGAAGCCATCTCACTTCTGACTCTGACGAGAAAGTCATGACACACAATCATTTCCTCGGCGAAGAGGATCAAGGACAGGTTCAACGAGATGTGCTGAAGGTCATCTGTCGCCGCGCCTAAGGAGATGCCGGGGGTCCCATAGAAGGCCTATATCACTGCAACATGACGTATCATGTCATTTCAAAAGAAGCATTTGGCCTTGTGTTGATAGAACCGAAGAGGAAGTGGCGAGAAGAAGTGATGGCTCTGCGACGTACGCTGTGCAACGGTTCATGACATCTATGAAGAGTTAGGGTCTGTGTTCTAATGTTGAATGAGGGCAGTTGTTCCATCCGTTCTCTAAGGTGGATTCTAAATGAACCGCGAATTATGGGAGTTACACCAGAGACCAATGGACTATGACGGCGGGGGTATTGTCTTGATCTAGGAAGCAAAAGGTTATGGCTCTGAGCAGATTGCATAGAGCGGGTACGGACCTGCAGCCCATGAATCCCTTCGATCTCTTTCTTCAAGACTTCTGTGACGAGCCTGTGTTGCTTAATTGTCGACAAACCCTTGAAAGCTTCGCTAGCAATTTTAATTGCGAAGAATGAACCACAGCCGCCTACGCAGTCAAATGAATCTTAAACTTAGCATCTTAGCAGCTATTCTGAACAGAAGGACCAACCGGAAACATCCTGCACTGCCAGCTCTGACGGGGAAAAGCGTTCGGTCAACTTGCTGATGATGACCTGTTCAGCATCCGTGGATTGAGAAGGCGGGGTCGACAATGCTCGTAGGCCTAGTGGTCCAGATCTCGAGGCCACCAGTCGTCTTGTAAACGAGAGCATAGCTAAGGTGAGTGTACAGAAAGTACTGAGGCTTTCCTCCGCTGACAAATTAGGAAATGCCCCGACGTGCCCCGACGGCCGCCATCACGTGTGCGTCCAGTCAATTGCAGAAAGTGCAAAGTCACGGGCATCACAAGTCTCCCGACACAACGCACCGGTCTCTGCGGTTCGCTATGCAAGGCAAAATCCTGGGCGCTGTCTTGCGCCCGGCCTTTCGACATGGTTTCATCGCCCAACCATCACTATTCTTGGGAGTACGCAGAACCAGTACGTTTCCAAGTAGTGTGTTGAGGTCGCGTCTCGCCTTGGAAGTTGCGAAGTCATCATTCCAAACTTCATGGCTGTCACGGAGGTGCTACTCGGTGGTTACCCACCAAAGGTCTGCTGTGCTTCGGTCTCTTGATTCTCGGTTCTTCTCTGCGAATGCTTTCCATACCGGAACAGAGGCTTCAGCTTTACCTGTGCTGGCACCTCCAGCTGTCGCGCGGTGGCTCTTGTTTTCGTCTGCACTGGTGTTTGCGGTCATCGTCGTAGGAGGCGTAACCCGTCTCACTGAGTCTGGCCTTAGCATCACAGAATGGCGGCCCATCACTGGCATTATGCCCCCAATGAATACAGAGGACTGGAACGTCGAGTTCGAGAAATACAAGGCGACACCGGAATTCAAGCTGTCAGTCTGCCAGTAATTGAAGTCTGTAATCATCTGAGTCTTTCTTACAGGATGAACCATTCCATTACACTGGACGAGTTCAAGAATATTTTTTACATGGAATGGGGACACCGCGTCCTAGGGCGTTTGATTGGAATTACTTTCGTAGCCCCGCTGGCCTATTTCGCGTTCCGGAAGAAACTCGCCACCTCTATGCCTGCCAAACTCACCGGCATGGCACTTCTAATAGGCTTCCAAGGCTTCCTTGGATGGTACATGGTCAAGTCTGGTTTGGAGGACTCCATCATGGAGACTCCTGGTGCTGTGCCTCGTGTCTCTCAGTACAGGTTAGCAGCTCACCTTGGTACCGCTGTCGTCCTGTACGCCGGCATGCTTGGAACGGGACTGGCAGCAATTAAGGACTGGAAGTATGCCCGGGGTGGCCCATGGAGCGGGTCCAAAACCATGTCTTGGGAAGAAGTCCTTTCGAATCCTGTCGTCAAGAGATTTACCAGACAATCCCGCGTCTTGACAGCCCTCGTGTTTTTGACAGCAATATCAGGTAGGAAGTCGTTATGTCTTGTGCTAGAGTTAGTTCTAACTGAACCGTGAAAAGGTGCATTCGTGGCAGGTTTAGATGCTGGATTGCTGTATAACGAGTTCCCATTGATGGGTGGTCGAATTGCGCCACCCATGGATGAGCTCTTCTCTTCCGTCTATGCCAAGAATGCAGATGGGTCTGACATTTGGTGGAGAAATATTTTCGAGAATCCCACCACGGTCCAATTTGACCACCGTCTCCTCGTAAGTGCCGTCCAATTTTGTTCAGTTCAGTTAGCCGTTAACAACCTTTCGAACACCCATTGTATAATAGGCAATGACGACATACTTCAGCACCTGTTTCCTCTATGCGCAGAGCCGCCGTAGTGCCGTTTGTGCACTCCTGCCACCACTAGCCCGTGTGTCGGTGACAGCTGCATTTGCGATGGCAAACGTACAGGTGCTACTCGGACTGTGTACCCTTTTGTACCTCGTGCCTGTGCCTATCGCAGCTGCACATCAGGCAGGCAGCGTGGCACTATTGAGCACGATGGTCCACTTGCTTGTTTCACTTAGAAGGCCCGGCTTAGCAGCCCAGCTTTGGCGAAAGGCTGGAGTGCAAGCCAAGAAGGCGGCGCTATGATCTCTTAATTAGAGTTTTCTGTCATCGCAAGGACATTTTGCATGTAGATCTACCGCACCACTCATTTATCAGCTAATGTATTGTCTGCTATACTGCTCATCTTAAACTGTCGCCGACCATTTAATCTTGAGACGCCATCGGAACAACTAAAGGAATGAGGTTGCCAGCAAATATTGATCTACATGCAGCGGAAATGATTATATTGCACACTTTATCCTGACATTTGTACATCTTCGTCGCCCGCTGCAGGTGGTGCCGGTGCCGGTGCAGCCTCTGCTGTTTCCTTCTTCTCCATACTTTGTAGGTAGACCTCAACCGCATCTCCTTCCACGATGCGGAATTTACCCGGGGGAGCGGTGGGCTTTTCATGTTGCCCTTCTGGGCCGATGATACCAACTGAGGTGTTATTGACGTTGAGCTCCTTGTCCTGCTGGAGTGTCTCCCGAAGCGCGTGCAGCCCATGCTTGATCAGCTCTTCAAGGGTACCTGTGAAGCGGTGAGTAAAAAGCGCGGTTCGATTACCGGATGGGGGGATACGGACAGTCTACAAAGCTCTCGTAGTGCTTCTCGAGATACGTCTTGGCACTTTGGCTGCGCGCACCGATCGACATGGCATAGTATTCGTACGAGTTTCCTGAGGGTGAAAACTCGAAGAGGTGTGGACCCGATTGATCTTGTCCGATGACAAGGAAACCAACACCGTAAGGCCTACGACCATATTCTTGTGTGTTAACCTGTGCCTCTGATTTTGGGTGAGAATCAGGACTTTATAGGGCGATTCGTTGACATACTGTCGGCAATTGCAGAGACCAGACGGTTTACGGGCATTGGTCGATTAAAGACCATACGCTCACCCATAGCTTGTTGCCGCATGAAGTTACTAGAACGAAGCGGTAAGCTTCAAACACGCATCCGTATGCACTCGTGCGGACTGCCCGTACCTAAGGACACGCGCATCTGACGTCAAACCCGCGATAGCAATACCGACGTGATCATCTATTCGGAACATCTTCTGCTGGTACGAGGCTAGCTCTCCCGTAGAACGCTATCAAGCATCATTAACGCGCTGCAGTAGTATCACGCGCATATACTCACCTTAAGAGCTAGCAGAATGGCATGTGTCTTAGATCGCAGACCGACTGCTGCAGATCCTTGTTTCACGGCCTCGAGCGCATATTCGACTTGATGGAGACGGCCTTGTGGCGAGAAGACAGTGTTATCGGAGTCGTAAGTATTTCTGAACTGTTACATATCATCAGTGGCTCTTCAAAGGACCTAGTACGAATCGCCGACGTACCATGGTAGCGGACGAAGATGCGTATGGGCCTTTGTTACACGACCATAGGTGACGCGTTCAGCACTTTCTGATTCTGTCGGCATTCGGATGCTCTTAACACGTGACATAGACGCTCAACGCATTCGCAAGTGGGCGAACTATCATTTGCAGCAGGGCATTTTGTGTGCGAAGCGCATCGACGTTCGTGTAATGGTAGCAAGAAGTAGGAGAGCCAATAAGAATTACTACTCTATACAGGTGACAAAATGGTAGTCGTGGCTTTCATCGTGAACCCTTTTTATCTGCTCGCCACTCCTTGAATATGCCATCCAGGCTCTTATATATCAAGTGCGACGGGAGGCACCGAATTATCTCTCCCATCTTCTCCTCCGCTTCCGTCTTGCCCTTTGCACCATTTGCCTTCTGTGCGTACTCGACCGTCATGTGGAACATCGCGAGGACCGCGAGGGAGACGTGTGTCTGTTGGGCACCATGCGCTGATGATTGCGAGAGCGCGGCAAGGAGGGGGCCGGAGATGCTTGGGGCTGAGATGGCAGGCGCTGTTTGCGAGAAAGGCGTCGCGCGCTCTCCGCGAACGAGTCGTAGGAGGATCTCGAGGAGATTGTCGACTTCGGTCATGTGCGTCTTGAGGAAGCGCTGGCGTTCAGTCTGGACACCAACAGGGGAGTTGACTGCCCAACCCTCGAGAACAGACCAGATCGTTGGAGCCTGCGATATTTTTGAATAAGTGAAAAAATAATTGAAAAATCAAAAACCCTTACCGGATCAGGGTCCATGACCTCGATCTTCTTCTCCCAACCGTCTGCTGCGTCACCGGCCACCCAAAACATACGTCCAAACATGCTCTTCAGCCACTCTTGAACATCTCCCGACTTCACCCACTTAGGCTCCGACAGTGGTCGGTCGGTGTCCAGATGGACGATCAGGTTCACTTTGGTCGGTAGCGAAACTTTCGAAAACGAAGGTATCGTCTCGTCGGTATCGGAAGATTCCGAAATCGTGGGTAGTGGCAGATAGGATTTAGTCGCGTCTGAAAGTCCCTCGATCTATCACAACATCAGGGACCGTAGATGAGGGGCATGGGTAATGACATACCAATACACCTTTCAAGCTGCCTTCATCCTCCTTATCGAGAGAAATATGCACCTCAATGCGGCCCTCGGCTCTGTACACCCGGAGGTACTCGACGACTTCGGCGTCCACGACTAATCGTCTGCTGCCTGCAGCGTACGATATTGATAGCCTGTTCGCTGAAGGAGTTCTTCCTCTCTTCGGCGACGAGTTCCTCGGTGGATGCGATGACTCTCCATAGGTTGAGCCTGACGACGTCGACAGGAGCGTATTTGACGTAGGAGAAGCCGGGGGCTCTGGGAGGTGTTCCTGGTCATTGTCGTGGGGGAGAGTTTTTTCATCTCCATCATGCGATGAAGGCTCGTCTCCATTGACCTGCGTAGCTCCCTCCTCTTCTTGCGAGAACAGCCCGCTGTCTTGGTTGTCGTCGATGATGGTAGATGCATAGGATGCACAGGCATGTAGCGGTCTTGGACCAGAATGCGCTGTCAATTCGGTTGCGTTTGTGGGAGTGGGAACCTGTGCGTCAGGGTACCCAGCATGGTCAGCAGACTGTCCCCCCTCGGATCGAGGTATATCAGACTGTGTAGCAGTAGCGGGAGGTGCAGAAGCACGACTAGAGGCAACATCAAATGAAGAACTCAAAGACGTAGAGGACTGAGAATGAGAAGCAAGATGAGACGGTCCAACGAGAGAGGAACCACCAAAGACCAAGCCATTGCCATTATCGACGCTCGAGTCAGCGACATCTATAGGCCGTGTAGCCTCTGGTTGAACGAGCTCTGCGGCGACGCCAACGCTGCTTTCTTCAGGGGCAGAGACAACAATATCCATGTCAGGCTGCGTGGTAGTAGTGTCTGACGGCATAGAGCCTTGAAAGTAGACCACCACGTCAGATGGCGCCAGTGGCGGATTTTCGCCTTCAACTGCGGGATTTTTGTCCCTGGTATCAAGTGTAGCAGCAGAGAGACCATTGGCGCTTCCTGAAGAAGCGGATGCGTCCCCATTAATGATAGAAGTGCCTTCAGAATGCATATTAGTCGTGTGAAGCGTTCCAGCCGTCAGATGGACGCTCTTCATCCATATTCGGAAGCATCCATCCATAGCACAAAGATAGATCCAGGCAAAAACTCACCATTGACAATCTCCCCTCCAAGCCCGGGAATGTTCGAATCATCGACTGCAACGAGAGGGTCTTCGATGCGGCTCACGCGGAGCTGATCCTCGTCATCGTCACCGGCATGCTCGCCGTGTGCGTCAACATCGGCATCGGCAGTATCGCCATCGTCCTCGGCAATGGCAGCCATAAGCCAGTCACCTTCACTAGCAGTCTCGGCCACGCTGGGCGCAGCGCTCCCCCGACCCATTCCATCCATGTCAACGCTAGCGGCATCGCTCATCTGGCTTCCACGTGGTGGGGGCGGACGCCCGCGGCCTTCCTCTGCCTCACCATCGTCATCCTCTAGCTTCTTGCGCTTGCCTTTGCGTGAGTCCGTGGGTGCGGTACCATATGCGTACGAAGAATTGTGCGGAATGGGATGCGAATCATCCGGTGAGACGGGTGTGTGGAAATAAATGCGGATGCGAGACGGAGGTGGCGAGATGAGCGATGAATGCTCCCCGCTGGAGGGTTCAGCCTTGACTTCAACAGCTGCTGAGGAATCTGCATGGCCGTGCTCGCCCTTGTGCACAGAGTCACCGTGTTCCTCACTCGGAGAACTGTCTGCTTCCATCGGTTCTTCTTTGACAAGATCATGCGAAGAGTCAATGAGAGATGCAGCCACTTCTTTTTCCTCTGCTTTAATCGCAGAGGGAAGTACTCCCCATGTCCATCCGAGTTCGGGCATCTCGAGCCCCACAATCTTAAAATCTGTGAGTGTGCGCCGATTTTCGTCCTTCTTACCACTGCTCGTGAAGCTTCCGGATGTCGCTTCCCGGTTGCCTGACTGAACACCCGCACCATCCTGTCGCCCACCACGACCCGCAGAGTGGCTTTGTCCCCTGCCACGGAAGTTGGGATTCCCGCCCATATTGCCCTGATGATGCTGCTGATGTCCCGCATTGAACGACCCACCTCTGCGGTTGTGGAAATCTTGCTTGTTGCCAAAACCTCCTCGTGATCCATGACCACGCAAGGAACCGTGTTGACCACCTCCACCGCGACCGCTTCCAGCGTTCATGAACATGCTGCCTCCTCGGCCGCCGCGTTGACCGCTCATTCCGCCCCGGTTGCCGCTCATGGGGCCCCCACGTCCCCTGCCAGCATTCATGCTGCCGCCTCGACCTCCCATACCTCCTCTGTTTCCGCCCTGGGGCATCTGATTTGCCCCTTGTTGATTCTGATTCTGACCATACATCCCCACCCCACTTGGATTTGGGGGCGGTGGTGGAGGCTGGAACTGAGGCTGAGGTGGAGGTGGACCGGACTGGCGCTGTTGGCCATGATGCTGGTTCCCACTTGGACCATCGAATCTTTGTCTTTTCGCGGGGGGAAGGTGTTGAGGCGGTGTATGATGTAATCCGTGATTATGTCGCGGCTGCTGTGGTTGTTGCGGAGGCTGCTGCTGTTGCTGCTGCTGGGGGAAGTACGGCTGAGGAGGGGCCATTGGCTGGGGCGGCTGTTGATATGTCGGTTGTGATATGATTGGCTGCGGGGCCTGGGGTACATAGGTCTGGAATCCGATGGACGCTTGGTAAGGATTATACTGGGGCTGAGGCTGTGGTTGAGGTGGGGGTGGAGGTGGAGGTGCCATCGGTTGTACAGGCTGGTAATGCTGCGTCTGTTGCTGTTGCTGCTGCTGTCTTTGCTGCCAATGCATGTTCTGACCGCCATAACCGTAATTGGCGTATAGAGCGCTTTGTTCGGGTGGTGGTCTCTGTTGTTGCGGCATACTCCATTGTGGATTGTAAGCTGCTACAGCAGCCGCTGTTGGTTGCTGGGGTTGCTGTTGTGCTGCTGCAGCTGCCCAATATGCCGAATAGTCAGGTAGTGTTGCTGGGGGAGGGCCCGGAGGGAGTGGTGGTTGAGGGGGGTTGTATGTCGGCTGGGGTACAAAGGGATTTTTGTTCATGGCGGCGTATTGGATCGATTGCACGATCTGATGGTCTTGAAGATGCTATCGCCGACGTCGAAGGATGTCTCGTCGTCGTTCGAAACGGTGGGCTCAAGTTTCTCCATGCTGAAACGGACTTGGAAAACATCCTCCGAAGCTTAGTCATCTACACGTGGCTGTTTTGAGCCCCTTTCTGTTTTCTATGACGCAGCGAACGCACGATTCGGAGCAGCAACGTTCAGTACGCACAAAGGCAGGTTGAACGAAACGGATGATATAGATACAAATCGAAGGATACAACAGATATTAGTGAATACATGAACGGGGAATTATACTATAGTAAGACGATATTATGAATCAGGAGGCAAATCATCATGCATGATAACGAACAAGGGATACATCTTCAGGTTGATCGTGTCGTAGAAATCTTGAATGGCGTTTCTAAAACATCTTCTAGAAATCCTCTCTGTCTTGTCCGCCAGATGGACCAGCTGCGCCTGTGCCAGCGTTGCCTCTAGCTCCACCAGTAGTAGGGGGGCCGGCATGAAGGCTTGCCAGCTTGTTATCACGTTCGCGCTGGGTAGCAATTAAATCAACACCGTAGACTGACAAGAGATATTAGCCATACATCATGAGCTTGCTTTTCCTTTGACATGTGGTCAGCACGGCCCCGCAGCTGATCCAGCTCTTGCCTCAGTTTCTGGGCATGCTGTTGCTTGATCTGCTCACAGATGTTAGTGTGTCGTCGCATAGGAGAGTCTTGCTGTACCGACCTGAAGGTCGCTCTGTGAACTGTGGAGATTTGTCACAGCCTGATCGTGACTGTGGGTGGCCTTTTGCAAAGTCTTAATGGTATCATGTTCCTTCCCTTCCATCTTCTTCAGAGTCTTTTCTGCTTTCGTCGCGGCCTTGGGAATAAATAAATTAGGTGAATTCAGCATTGACTTTGGGACATGAAAAGATGACCTTGGAGGCCTTGGTCTCAGACTTTTCGGAGCCCTTGAGTTCCTTCAGAGTATTCCGATAGCCCTTGTCGTCGGCCTTGGACTCTTTGGCTATATCCTTTTCCATCTTCTTGAGTGCTTTGGGATCGGCGGGGAGTTCAGCGGACATGATGGTGACAACAACTTAATGTCGGACCAGCTAAAGTTGTGGTTGGCGTTGAACGTTGAAACCTAAATGCCAGTCGAAGAGGGGCTTTCGGCGTTGCGTCACAACAAGAACACCAGCAAGTAACGTATGTGACCGCATAGATATTCCAAATTTCATATTCCAAGTCTCGAGCTCGATCCATGTCAAAAACATGACAAGGCGAGCTTGGAGACGAACCGTGAGTTTGTTAGACATGCACATGGTGCGCTTGACGCGCTTGACAACGAAAATGTCCCCCAGAAATATCGAGCAGACCGTCCTGGGAACAGGTAGGAACGGGCGCAGGAACGGGCTTGAGCTGGCTTGGGAGATTCGTCCTTCGTCTTCTACTGATCGCCCTAGGCCACCCATCATCGTAGTCTCGCGGCCATCACAGTGGAGTTTGCCCGCTGCTCGCTTCCAGGTTTGTGAAGTGGAGCAGTCAGCCTAGAAAACGCCCGGCCCCATCAGCCTCATCAGCGAAAGTAGCCCGTATTTATCCCCCACCCTACGCACCCTAGCCAAGTGTTCTAAAAATCTCCTCTTACTCGCCTCGAGGAAGCTCTTATCAGCACCTCTTTTCACGCTGTCGCAGATTTGATGCTAAAGATTGTACCCGACCGCTTCACGTGAAGTAAGATCGTAGATTGCCCAACGAGAAGTCAGGGAAAGAACCCGCAAGATGAAGGACCGGCTCCACCCCGCGCCATCCTTTCCACCACACGACCCCGTCTTCACGACTCGCCACGAGGAAGACGACGCCGAAGACCATTTTGCTAGCTCGGTCCCTTCCCCACCTTATAGACCCATCGCGAGCACTTCCCAGGTTGCACTTGACTCGTATTCGCAGGACTCTCCTGCATACCGTTCTGAGGTCGAACTTATGTCCGACTATGACAAGTCCCATGAAACGAACGTGAACGTTCGCGAGAGCAGGCAGAATAGTCAGAGCTCTGATCCTTCAGAGTCCAGTGTCAACAAGCATTCCGCTAAACCCACTGTTCATTATCCCGACGATGTGCATCATGGACCTGCACCAAATTACTACAATAGCCCTCCCATTCTAGAGTCGCGGGCATCATCCATAGCTGGAACGGATGACGAGGAGGAAGAAGAGGAAGAATTCGATTGGAGTGGTGACGAAGACCTGGTTGACGAAGAAGCCAAATTCGAGAAACAAATGGGCGTGAAGCTCAAGTCTCAGCGCTGGAGTATCTGGAGGTCTGTCCTACCCCAGTTCCTTGGAACAAGCCTAACTCACGTATCACCTATCTGCTAGACTATTCACCCTCCTCTTCTCCTCCCTCATCGGTTCCACGTTTCTCGCCGGCATCCTGGTGACACCTGCTCTCCTCGTCCATTTCTTCTGGTACAAACCCCACCCCACCGACCACCGACATTATGTTGACCGAAACGTCGAGGCTTGGCTCTTCTGGGCCGCCGCCAACGTCGTCATATCATGGGGGCTCGCAATGATCGTGGACGTCATACCCGCCATCATACGCATCCTTATATCCATTTCATGGGGCCATGTCTCTGAGGAATTCAAAACCCACATCGAATTGTATGATTCCATCAAAGATACCTTCAAGCCTGTGTTGTACGCCGCGAGCGCGTGGCTCAGCTGGATCATTTTGTTCCAGAATATATTTGATCTGTATAACACTGATACCAGTGTAACGAGTTATGCTGCATATACCGATCGTGTAGGCTCCTCTTGGTCCATTGGAAGGAACGGATACTGAATGATGACGCTAGGTTGCACAAGCTATCGAGTTTTTGTTCTTCTTTGCGCTTGTAATCTGTGCTCAAAGAATGTTGTCCCATGCTGTTGGTACGCCGATGACTCACTTGTAGCCTCCTTTCACTCATAGCGTCCTTCAGCTTTCGCGTTCCACCGAACTGCTTACAAGGAACGTCTTGATGAAGTCAAAATTGGCCTCCGGGTCATCGAAAAGCTGCGTGAATACAAGCCAAGAAGCCGACACCATCACAAGTCCAGCACCTCCCATACCCCTATGTTCTCCCTCGGCTTCATGACACCCTTCAGCGAAAAGGAACACTTCAACGTCCTCAGTAGCCGCCTGCGCGCCGAGAGTCCCGCGCGTGGCGGTGATGATGGTGACAATGCAGATGTCGAGGACGGGTCGAAAGGCAGGAAAGGCAAAGGCAAGCATAAACAGAGGGAATCGAGGACATTTGTCAAGATCGAAGATGCGAATGCGGAGTCGCCAGGATCAGAACATCCGCTTCCTTCCGCGACTGCTAGTAACTCAGCTACGAATTCGCCGCACGAAAGGCACGGAACTGCCCATCGATACCCTCCCACTCCTGTCCGCAAACGATCTGTGGACCAGCATTCTCACCAGCACGATGAACACAACCCCGCTATCCAGGCTGCGCGAGCTATCAAGTCCGCGATGCTGCACGACGCGCGAAATATCAAAGGGACCAACGATGTTCTGAGTGGGCTGATGTTCGGTGTCAACTCGACCCACGAGGCAAAGGTACGAGCTCTTTATGTACCCTGACGAGCGTCAAGCTCTCACATTGTGATGGCTGGATGACTAATGAAACTCATACCCCTGTAGCGTCTTGCTAGGGCCATCTACAAGGTGTTCCGCGACCGCCGGAGGCAGTACCTGATCACAGCTGACTTCCAGCCCGCTTTTTCCACACAAGAAGAAGCCCAGAAAGCTTTCAGCGTCTTCGACAGGGACGGTAATGGCGACATCTCGCGCTCCGAGATCAAGGCTACCCTTCTGCGGATCTACAAAGAACGGCGCTTCCTATCACGGAGTATGCGTGATGTTGGCGCAGCGCTGAAGACGCTCAACCAGATCTTGTTGTTGTTTGCTCTTGTGATATTGTTCTTCATCTCGTTGAGCGTGTTTGGAGTGAACGTGACCCAGTCGCTGACGAGTGTGTATTCGTTGGGGATCGCGCTGAGCTTTATCTTCAAGAATTCGGCGAGCAATGTGTTTGATGCGATCATGTTCCTGTTTGTGACACAGTACGTGCTCGTAGGTTGAGCTAGTTTCGTGCCTGAAGCTCACCATGCTTTAGCCCTTTCGATACTGGCGATCGATGCTTCATAGACAGTAAGCCGTTTTTGGAGATGGTCGACTGCTTACTGACAAGTTGGTTAGGTGAGAATTTGGTCGTGAAGAAGATGGGCTTGTTTGCAGTAAGTAATCTGGATCGAATCTCTTCGAGGCGTCCGGCTCACCGACTTTGTAGACGGTGTTTACCCGATCCGATGGCACGGAGACTTACTACTTCAACAGCCAGCTCTTTACCAAGTTCATGTACGTTTTGTCCCTTTCTACCCACGCATCGCCGAGAGGCTCAGCATCCGTGTAGAACAAACGTCCGTCGAAGTGACGTCTGTATCAATTATGTTGCCCCCCAAGTTAAAGCTGACTTCCCACCTTAGAAAATGGTCGAGTCGCTGACAATGCAGGTCGCATGGCGTACACCTTTGGATAAGCTCGATGCGCTCGAAGCCCGTCTCAACGAATGGCTTGCAACTGAAGAAAATCGATCGTTCCAGCCTACAACTTCGATCACCCTGCAAAACATTGCTTATCAGCGACACCTGGAGATTACAATCGGCATTCCTCATAACTCGTATGTCTTCCTCGTCTCGTAGTAGTCTGACAATGACGAGCGATTAACGTATGTAGGACCTGGCAGTAAGTGACATTACCTAACAAGCCACCCCTTGCTATACAGCCGCTCGGTTGCTGATGACCTACGCAGAGACTGGGGCCTTAGAAATTCACGGAGGACCGCCTTCCATGCAGCAGTCCAGTACTACTGCCGACAACTCGGCATTACCGCATACGAGTCGCCCTTGCCTATCGTCTACGCAGACGCAGATACCCAGCGATATACCCCACCACCCCCGGAACTCAACGCTGACGGCGACGTACCCAGCTCTCCAATGGATAACTCGCGCGAGGCAGAAGCACCTCCAAAGAACTTCTTGGGCTTCACACCTCCACATCAACAAGGATCTCATCTGTCGCGGGCGAGGAAAAGCAAGAGTCGAAAGGCAGCTTTGAGGGGCATTGGCGCAGACGGGGGGTGACAGCTAGGTGCCTCGATTTGCTAGTCAGCTGGGTCCTGGGTGTGTCGACCCGGATCACCCCCTGCGTTGTAGAATGGAAGGCGACCGCTGGACCATGAAAATTCCCATTTTAGTTACAAATGCCGCTGTATAGAATACAGTGCTATCTACACGCATCAGCTAAATACATTAACATGAGGATCACGGGAAATGTAATGTTGACCCAAACACCAGCCTGGATCACAGAGAAAAGGCAAGGACTTGCCGAAAGCAGCAGCCAGACAGAGCGGAGGCAGTCCCTCGCGCCCAATCACAATCGCTCGGACGCAGTTTGATGGCAGGAGGCATGTTTGTGACAGTCACGCTATTACGGAACGGCTAGTAGGTTAAATAGAGCAGCTTGGATTAGACTCGCTTTAGTTTCGGTTACGGCGACCTTTGAGGCAATGGACTCTGCAGACCTTCACGACGTCGAGTTCGTCTGGTAAGACAACGTGCAAGTATTCCCTAGCCATTGTCCTGATTTTCATGTCCGTCTAGGCCATACTCGGGTCCAGCCGATGTGATCCTTACTGGCACATTTGACCAGGTAAGCATGGAAGCCCATCTCATGTTTTAAATCCGCTCACAGCGCCGACCCGCTCCAATCAGTGGTCGTCTTCCATTCATTTGGCAAAAGGCGACGTTGGATTCTCCGGCACCATTAAACTCCCATGGGGCGAGAAGGTTGCATACAAGTATATTGTCGACGGCCACTGGATGTGCCGCGGTGATAGGCCCCAGGAGGGTGACGGGGGCGGCAACATCAACAACATTATTCAGCTCCCCAAGAAGCCTGCACCACCTGCTGGCCTTGCGCCACAGGCAGACGCCTTTGAAAAGGAGCTCCCCCCTGTCACTGCCCGCAACACCGCCGTGGAGGAAGCTCAGACCGTTGCACCCGAGGAACCTCAAATCGTTGGTGGTCTGTCGGGGACCGCTGCAAGCGTGGTTGACTATGTTACTTCCGGCCTCGGGGCAATTGTTCAAAGCGTTACTGGCGTCGCCCCGATGAGTGACTTGGAAGTGGTATGTGTTTATCCGTACTACCGCTACGGCTGTGTATTTACATTCTGCTCCAGGCTTTCATTCCACCTGATGACACCGCGGTAGACGCCTCAGCCTCGCTTCCAGAGGAGATTCCGGCTCCCAAAGTGGTAGAAACTCCCGTTGAGACTCCATCCCCAATGAAAGGACTCGCGTCCTCGTCAGAGGTTGCTCCCATCATTCCCATCCCCATCATTCCTGTCAATGATTCGACGATGAATGGTTCTGCTTCGCCTTCAGCAGAGCGTCGAACCGAGGAAGCATCTGTGGCTCAAGCACCTCAGCCCAATGGTAATGGTGAACCGCATGGTCCTTCGACCCACGCACCAGTTCAATTCTCTAAGGAGTCGGAGACTAGCCCATCTATCCTTATCCCTGCTGCACCTGAAGCTCAGCCATCGGACGTCGCCGATGCTGTTCCTACACCTTCAGAAGCTGTTGTAGCTGATGTGCCCGTCGTTGCACCTACCCCAGTGCTCGCTGCCGCATTAGAAGCTCAAATCCAGCAGGCTGACCCCCCTTCACCAACTCCCAAAAGCGCGACACCCAATCACAAGAGAAGGATCTCCTTATTTTCTTCATCCGATCGTAGTCCTTCGCCGACGACGCCCTCCTCGAAGTTTAGCACCACATCGCAGAAGAAGCGACGGTCCCTCTTCGGGAAAATAAAAGATATCTTCTCCGACAAGGACAAGAAGGAGAAGGAGAAGAGCAAGAACTGAGTTAACGTCCCTTTTTAGTTCTTAGGGTTCCTATTGCATGTCTTTTCTTTATCTCTACGCATCCTTTACGAGTTCCGCTCCATAGCGCCACACGACCGCCCCCGACCCCGCATGTCCTCACGTTCGATTTGTCCCACGCCCTACTTCATCCGCCCTAGACTTATCATACTTGCAAGTTGTTCACGATTCGGACAAATCTTGTTACTTCTCCCGTACATGATTACCGTATTGTGGAGATTTACTTGCGTTTCTGTACATAATGTGTTGAATGGTATACCTTGCGAATTCCGTGAAGTCATTATTGAAGGGTCTCGAGGACGATACCTAGGGAATTCGTAGATGAATTTCGGGTGAGCCTGGATGATGTCGGGGATGGCTTACCAGCAGCAATTGTCACACCGCCTCGTCTAAGCAAAATTCTCCCCATATCCTTGTTAACTGAAAATGGTTCTATAGGTATAGGACGCGCAACTGCGCCAGGTCCAGAGATGCTGTCTCCTCGGAGAGTAATCTCAATCTCAGCAGATATCCCCTTGGTTAGGACACTGACAAAACACCTCGTTAGGACATGGTGATACCAAGACAGGACGCAGGATTTACCGCGGACTCTTCTTCATCACAGAACCAACTGCCCGATCAAGAGTCGCGACAAGCTTCGAGATCGTCGCAGGAACATCTCGCGAGTGATGGAACAACTCAACCTGGCAATATCCCCTCCGTTTAAGCAAGTGCCCCTGATCAAGAACGACAAGGCAAACATACAGAAGCACCGGTGGTGATCGGCAGCAGAATATCGAAGACAATGATCCGCGCACTGAATGTAGTGGCAAGACGAACGAGGTCTGTGGGTGGACAGAGGACACTTCCAATGTTAAGGTGAATGGGGTCGATGGCAGTTAAATAAAGCGTTGCATTGGTTCCTGCAGCCGCCCATGGTACACTCTTCTCTTCCACGTCGATTACTAGGAGGGGCGCTAAGCCTAATAAGAGAGGGTCAGGTCGCGGGCACACTTACATTTGACAATAGCGGTTTCATCTCCCGGGAGGACGCGTACGTGTTCTCCAACCTGAACAATGCCACCGCATATCCGACCGGTGATCCCAGTTCCGGAGCTCTGCCCTTTAAAGACATTTGAGATGGGTAATCGAAGAGGTGAGGCGATATCCCGCACGGGCGGCTCTAGTTTATCTAGAGAGCAGGTTCGATGATCGAGGTATAGGATGGAGCGTGTTGAACTTACCTAAAAGATCTACCAAAGTGGGCCCAGTATACCAGCCCCATAGCAAAGAGGCCTCAGGAGCCTTTTGCTCAACGAGATTGACACCAAGCATCGCGCCCACAGGCACGAAAGTCGTTTTTGACGGATGGAATCCCGACTGACTGAAGAAGGTCTTCAGGTGTTCACATATCTCCTCGTATCTGCTCCGTTCCCAGTTAACCTGAGCGGCATTCGTTAGAGAAGCGTGGGTGGGATGACTGCAAAATACTGACTTGATCCAGCTTGTTCACTGCTACGATCACTTGTGAGACTCCGAGACTTCGCACAAGAACCAAGTGCTCGCGAGTCTGCCCGCCTCGATCGAATCCGGCCTCAAACTCTCCTACAGTAGCGTCAACGACAAGCAGAGCACAGTCGGCCTGAGATGCCCCTGATATCATGTTTGGTATGAATTCTTTGTGTCCAGGAGCGTCCAGGATCGTGACTTGTCGATGAGGTGTAGAGAGCGACTGCATCGCGATATCCATCGTCATTCCACTACATCGGGATGATCAGTGACCCAGCGGATTAAAGAGTAGAAGACTACAAACCGCTCTCGCTCTTCTGTCGTTCCATCGAGCTCCCAAGCCCAGCTGAAACTACTCTTCCCGGCTCTACTGCTGTCTCTCTCATTCGTATGGCGAGACTTTTCATCAATACGACCAAGTTCAAACAGCAGTCTACCCATAAGCGTCGACTTTCCAGCATCCACATGCCCTATGACTACAGTCAGACGAACAACACAAATTAAACCCACAAATCTCACCAATGACAACCAGACTAACTCCCTTCTTCACGTTCTCACCAGAAGCATCAAGAACCCTCATCGCCTCCTCTAACAGCTTTTCTCGCTCCATGGCCATCTTTGGCGGAGGTTCATCAACTCTCGGAGACTCCTCCCTCGGCGTCAAATTCAAAGCGGAAATATCCAGCAACCTCTGATCCAATCCCCCACTATTCGACCTCGCAGGTGTGTTTGCCCCCGATCTCCTCGACGACTGCCCACCCGTTCCCGCACTTGCCTTCTTTACCGAGGCCTTACTCGGTGTATTGACAGGCGACATTGCCCGAGAAGTCGGCGTGTTGTACCCCGAGGTAGACGGCGTCTGCGATGCCTTCTTCTGTGCGACGGCCTTCTGCGCTTTCTCGCGCTCCTTGACAGCTGGAGTGAGGAGGGGGTGCGTTAAAGGGAAATAAAATCAGCACAAAGCATTCCATTGTGAAAACAATAGCAGTAACAGTTCTACATCTACAAAGATTAGCCCAACAAAACCGGGAGAGTGAAACAGAGAGGTGATAAGCTTAGAATGGGGAAGGCGAAGAAATGGTAGAAATACAAAAGCCAAGGACCGCAGAACCGCGTCGGGCATCATCGCCGTTGCGCCAAGGAGGTACCGCGACGGGCACTGAAGACGATATCGTCAGGGCTCGGAACGTCGAACGCGAAGCTCCCAGACCGGACGCTCAGATCCGGTGACGCAGGAGGTTTCGTGCGACTTCGCATCTGCTGCTGCTGCAACTCAAGCCCGAGCGTAGACTTGCTCTGGGAGATCGAAGCCTGGTACATATCGACGAGGTTCAGCTCCTCTCTTCCATATTTTGGCATTCTGCTGTGTTTGTCCTTGTCTTCGAGGGACGTTAGAGGATCATTACTGAGAAGCAAGGAAGCGAATGCCGAGGGGGACGCACGAGATCGGGATGACTTTGGCAGGAAGAGAGGGGGTGGTGACGGTAAGCTGCCCTCGTCGTCGGTGGCGCTTGAGTGGGAGGAAGATTTGTCTTGCGCTTTCTTCACCTTCAAGGCGAGCTTTGATTGGCGAGTCTCCGTGCCGGGCATCTGCACGAACGGGAAAGGATCCTGCGCCCGGGAAGTCGAGAGACTGTGGAGAGATTGATAGGATGTCGTGATCGCCGTTGTGGCTGTGGCCCCATTGGCGATGGGGGTAAAATACTCTGTGTGGGGTTTAGGAAGCTCCTTTGGCGGAGAGCTGGGTGGGATGGATTTGGGGATACGTGGTACGACAGCATTATTGCTTGCCTTCGCCTGGGCGAGCTTTGCAAGTTTCGACTGGGGACGCGCTTTAGAGTCAGGTGAAACGGGCACCTCAGGAATGACAGCCGAACGAGGAGGGGAGGTGGGCGATAGCGGCTTCGAGGGCTTGGCCGTAGAAGCCGATGAGGTCTCAGATACGACGCTCTCTGCGCGCTTCTTCGGTGCAATCTCTTTCTCATTGGCTTCCAGCTCCATCGCAGCCTGTATCGCTCTCCGCACATGAGACGACATGGACGATGTTGTGGTGGATGGTGGCTTGATCGATGGCGATGACTTCTCAGAAGGTGTATATAGAGGCTTCGCCGAAAGCGTCGACTTCTCTGATATCTCTGAGAGCGGTGGCTTGGCACTGGTAGCGCGCGAAGCCAGCGAGAGCCTCGACTCGGCAGACGGCCGCAGAGCCGGATACGTGAGCACTGATGTCGTCTCTAAATCAGACGAGCGCGAACTCGAGATCGTGCTAGCACGTGTGCTGGCCAACGCTGCCAACTTCGAGCGCTTCGGAGGAGTTGGGAAGTCCTTCTCAGGTGGTACAGGTGGCTTCATGCTCGACTTCGACATGAAGTCTGGGATATCCCCCATGTTTTCCGTCGGTGGCAGCGATATGCTGGGTGCTCGTGGAGGCGATTTGGGTCGCTCGGTGGGTGCGTCCGACTCCGTTCGGGTGAGCGCTGACGGAGCAGAGCTATAGATTGAAAGTCTTTGCACTGCTGAGGGAGATGGCGAAGGAGGTATATCGTTCGGATCAACAGCGGGAAGTTGGTCGTCAACACTCTGAGAAGTTCGAGAATGGCGGTCTGTGTTTATTATCAGTAAATAGGAGACAAAGCCGCATCGCCACAAGACGCACCAATGACCTGCCCATATGACGACGTTATCTCGCTTGAAGACAACGCGCGAGGATTGTTCATCGCTACCAACTGTTGTCTGGAAGGCCAGTGGCGCGACGGCTCAGTGCGCTCGGTAAGTTCCGTTATTGTACTGAGCCGCGAGTTACGGTCGCCAGGCGACATCATGCCCAGCGGTACATCGTCATGGTCCATTTCCTCATCATACTCGACGAATTCCGGGGCTGGATAGTAATCCGGTTGATATTGGCCTTGCTGAGCCAAAACAATCAGGGGAACCCGCGGGCGCTCCATGTCCTCCGAATAATATCCCGCTGCTCCGGCAGGGTAATGGGGAGATCCAAAGTGTCCAGGCTGCCCGTCCGGTGAGAGCAGCATACCATCGTGCACTGGTAATGAGATGACAAGTACAGTAAACACGTGTTTTCTTCATCCAGAGCAATGGAGGTGAGAGGTGGGAGGATATGCACCTTCCTGTTCGTTGTCACCTTTGCGGCGAAAGCGGCTCCACCAGCGGGATTTAGAACGGGGGGAAGTAACATCATGGAAGAAAAAAGAAGCAAAAGCAAAACTACGCTAAAAAGAGGAGTCGATGGATGGCCTACCTTTGCGTTCCTTTGCGGCAGCTCTTCGTTCTTGTTCCTCTATGAAGAAGGTCAGAAAATTGCTCACGATAAGGCAGATTTTGACAAACCGTATAGCCAGCCAATTGACTGTTCGATGTCGAAGTAGAATTGCCACAAGGTGTCCTTGATGATCTCATCGTCAAGTCCTGAAGCAGCTTCGTCTCCCATGACGGCTCTGATATGCTCGAGCCCACTCTCCATTTGGGCTACAATGCTGGTTAGACCGATAAAGCACCCTATATCAAGAAACATACCATGCTGTTCTTCAGTCATGTCATCTCCGCCGTCGGAGAGGGCATCATCGTCTAACTCGTCTGATCGCAGCAGCACTGTGAGCTAAAAAATCAGCTAAAGCAGTGGGTAAAACGTACCATGCAAGTTCATATTTCGTACAAGTCTATGTCGTGACATTGTTAGCAGCTACAATAATAGAGATAATGTTGCAGATATGTTGCAGATATGAAGTGAAATATGTGAAGGTAGTTGTTGGTCGGATAGATTATTGCACCCTTCAACCATGATCTTACACCAAACTTGAGCAAACATATATGTCGAAAATAAATAAACCTCCCCTCAAAACTTGTCTCGTAGTACTTATTCGGCGTGTCCCATTCTCTTTATTTGCTGTTTACGATGTTGTCCGCTGCAAGACAAGCCTTCTCCGGTGCCCAGCGTCGCGTAAGTCGTAGTTTATGTCTTCAATACGCGTTTCCCGACCTTGAAAGCAGGCTTTCTCGACCACTCCTTCGCGTTCATACGATGTTGCCAAACTCGTCCTCATCGGACGCCTGGGCAAGGACCCCGAGGTTCGCACAACCAAGAGTGAGAAGGAATATGTCTCGTGAGCTCTCGTTTTTCCTCGCTCCGCGTCGCGTCTGAACATATTCCTCCAGGTACACCGTCGCGACCACCAACTACCCCCCTCCACCTCCTAACCCCGATGGCAGTGAGTTCTCAGCTCTACATCGCGTGACCAGCTCGGCCTTGATGTGCGTTTCGTAGCCCGCATGGAAAGCGCGACGACATGGCACCATATTGTCTCCTTCAATCCTTTCCAAAACAACTATTTGAAGTCTTTGAACAAGGGTTCTCAGGTTTACGTCGAGGCTAACTTCGAGCTGCGTGATCCCGACCCAAACGCAGACCCATCCTCACCCGCCGGACAGCGGCAGATATTCCTCCGGCATGGTGAGTTCGCCCCCTGCATTGTCACTTAACCTACCTCACTTCTTCCACAGAGAACATCCGAGTACTCAAGAATCCCCATACTCCAGAATCATCAGAATAATCAACGCGTATACATTGACCCTCGTTTGCGTACCTACGTCG
This sequence comes from Hydnomerulius pinastri MD-312, assembly GCA_000827185.1. NCBI lineage: Eukaryota > Fungi > Basidiomycota > Agaricomycetes > Boletales > Leucogyrophana > Leucogyrophana pinastri. Next base: position 1,829,320 of record KN839835.1, read on the forward strand.
CCTGATAGCTAGTGATCCCATGTCCACCTCTCCATCATCACATTGCTCATAATATATATGATACATTTCCTCATACATCATGGTCGTCGTCGAAAGGCGTGTGAGGCCGCATGTGCTCAGACGCCAGTTCCGCACCCCATGCCTTGTCCTGGTGAATGTACCGAATGTCAGACTGGCTGTACGAGCTTACCGCGATGCTATCCCTGTTCTCCTGATTTGCCAGTGTTGGGATTGGCATCTCGGTGGGCAGAACGGAGGAGGACATGGAGAGTCTCGCAGTATTCGTGGACTCTTTCTGCTTTTTGATTAGGAAGTCACGAATAGTCGACGCGACAAGCTGTCGTCCTCTGTCAGAAACACGAGAGCACGGATCAGTACGGGCAACGTACTCGGTGATCCTCTTGGCTTGAACCAGAGTAGCAAGCTACCACTGCGATAGGACAACATGGTGCATTCTGTGACACCGGACTTCACTCAAGCTTTAACCAGGAAGATCCAAAAGCAACACTCACATCCAGCCAAACTGGAAACGCTGCTCGAAAGAAACAACTTCAGAAGACAAGCCATGGCAAGACACCGAGACACCAACCTCCTCCACGAACCGTAACATCATTCTCGATCCCCATCTGCTTCGCCGTCTTCCCCATCGCACTCATGCCCTTCTCCACATAATAACTCGAGTGGCTCGTCCTCTTCACAATCCCAATCATACTCTCCAAACAAGCCCAACTGTCCAGACTAACATCCCCGGCACCAGAACGATGACCCAAGTCACCCGCGGTACACGCAAAGAGGGTATGACCGGCGATGGTCTGTATTGAGATCACCATGCCTTTGCCTTTCGTGTGCCGGGAGCTCCCGCGGAAACGTTTGCGTAAGGAAAGGCCGAGTGTGACGGCGTCGGTCGCTGAGAAGACTGAAAAACGATAGTCACTCTCTTCCGAGAGAATTTGGTTGGCTATCTCGGTGTCGGAGGGGTGCATCGCGTGAATCGACGAGAACATCGAACAGCTGGGTTAGTAACTAGCTGGAGCCGAGAGAAACAGAAGCAGAAACAAGCGGTGAGCTCCGTTAGAGTGGATGGACTTTCGAATGTAACAGGGTTTGTTGTAAACAAAGCTGATATCAGAACCGCAGAGGCACAATGGCCTTTAGGTCTGTCAATGAAGATTGCTTTCGCATTGTAATGAGGCACCGTGTGTATGTGTACATGATATTCGACACAATAAAAAACGTGGTCCAACAGATCTGCAGCCCAGTTCTACCGCAACCGTTGGTCAAACAGCACCGGATACATCCTATGCGACTACGTATGATAAAGCGAGGCAACATGGTACGAGCGCACATTCTTTGTTCATTCGTTGTCGGCATACAAACACGTTGAGGAATATAGTTCCGTCCCACGAGTCTAATCAGCTTCCGCTCCCGTGCGGTCTGGTCCGGGTCTGACGTATGAAGTCAATGTTATATCGGCAGGATGAATTGTCTGTGCTCGTTGCATGGATCATTCGCGTATCGTTCTGCTGCAATTCACCCAAATGAGACTTACAGCAGGGCCGCGGGCTCAGAGCAGGGGTGGTGCCTGCAGCGAATACCAATGCCGTCGCCCAGCGGGATCATTCCGAATGGGACTGGCACGCCGAGCATCAGCAGGGAGGATCGCAGATGCAGGTGCTCTCGCTTCTGGATCAGGAGATACCCGACCCGGAAGTAACTCAGAAACTTTCTGCCTGGTCATACGGCGCAATGTGGCATGAATCGTCTCCGTACAGCTAGCGAGTAGGCAGTAGCTAGACGTCAACAAAATCGAAAGCCTCGCAGAAATTGTCAGGTGAAAGAGTAAGGAGTCGCCTACTCTAATTCGAACCCAGTTTGCTGCAGCAGCAAACAGGCCTACCAGTTAAATGTCGTCGCCAATCTACTCCCTTAATGATTCCTATACGGGCTAACCCGCACCATCCGATCCTAGGCCCCCGAGGCCCAAGTTTGCGAACAACCTCGAACAACTTCTAGGACAAACTGCTTGAATGTGCTAGCTTGATGTGACATATCGGCATTTGGATAACTTGGGCAGTTCAAGAACAAACAACCCAAGATTCCAAATGCCGATATGCCTGGCAACGCGAGAGGACCAGGGAGCCACGGTTTATCGATTGGATCCCATGGACTGGCATAAAATAAGTGAAGGGCATCGACCACTGGCAAGCCAAATCCCACCATAAATGTCACTGCTGTGATACTTGGAGGCAGCGAGGAACACGATAGCCGCGTGAATAGATCTGCTTCGTATTCCTCCAAGGGAATTGGAAAGCCCAAGACCTGTGAATGACAGATGGTTAGCATACATGGGGACGTCGTGTTGCAAAGGTGTCTGATTGAGAACTTGAGGTTCGCGATTTCCGGATAGCGAGTTGGGCGTTATCAAGATGGGAAAAGAGCAACCCACCTGAAGTGCAAGCTGTTCAGGCGTCTTGGGGTAGTCACATGATTAAAAGTAGGTGGTCACACAGCACACTCAGTGTACTACTACCCGTCAGTTTATTCAGGTCCTCCAACAAGTAACTGAATATATGGAGTTCTTCAATGATATTGGCGGCGACCCTTTGAAGCCGTCGCTTTTCGAACTGATTGCGCAAGAACAGCTTCGGGACCTTCTCCAACCAGCACTCAAGTACGTTCTAGCAGTAAGCACCAGCTAATTCACGTCGAGATTGATCTCATTGCATGCGCATAGGTGTTTGCGCAACGATACCCGCGCTATCTAATACGGATTGTGAACCGTCATGAAGAGTTCTATGCGATGATTATGTTCTTCGTCGAACGGCATTATCTCCGCAAACACAGTAAGTCTTGCGGTGTGTGATAGAATATGTCTTGACAAGCCTGCAGATGCGTCTTTCGCGGAGAATTTTTATGGCCTCAAGCGCCGCAGGCATGCTTGGATAGCGACTGAAAGAGCGACTGCTGCTGTAGGGGGTGTACCGGCGGGGGAAAAGCTCAGAGGTCGAGAAATATGGAGATCACTTTTCTTCTTGGTACGCAGTCTCCCGCCGTACATGGAATTTGCAGCTTGTTAAGCCAATTCTAGGTGGCCGTCCCTTATCTGAGAGCGAAAGCACATGATTACTATGAGCAGCTGGGAGGTGGCGTGTCTTCTGACATATTAGAAGATGGTGAAAATAATCGACATATACAAGCATTGACTGATGAGGTATATCACTATTTTCACACAGGAGGTGTTTCGTTATACTGATACGCCGTCCAACAGCAGTCCCTGGTAGGGCGTTGGCGCCGAGCCTACAAGAAGATTTTCCCATGGGTCAATACTTCATTTGAGGTGTGGTTGCTCGCCCATAACGTGGCGTATCTGTTCGAACGTACTCCATTCTACCGACCTTGGTTAGCGTGGATAGGTGTTGACTTGCGTAGGCTCAGTGCGGATGACTTCGTAAGTGGATCAGCCATTAACCGTGCCACCATACACCTCAATATTGACCCTATTCTGTAGCTCGTGGCCAGCGGACCGCAGGGCGTTGACCCTGACGTGAAGCGAGGGATCCTGAAACAGCTTTACAAGCTTCTTAAGGAGACTCCACGACTGATCCTTGATTCCCTGAGACTTCTTTTACCAACAGCAATCTTCTTCATCAAGTTTTTGGAGTGGTGGTATTCCCCAGGGTCTCCAGCACGTTCGTTATCAAGCTCTCCCCTTGGTCCGGCTATTCCACCCCCTCGAATGCTCCCACCGCACCCCTCTGGAATACCAGTTGACAGCACGATGTTTGGGCATTGTCCGTTGTGTCAAAACCCTATCAATAACGCTACTGCTCTGCCTTCTGGTTACGTCTTTTGCTACCGCTGTGCTTTCGATCATGTCGAGCGGCACGGCAAATGTCCGGTGACGTTATTACCAGTGAAGGTTTGGCAGTTGAGGAAGGTGCTAGTTTAAGGATTACCAGTGCTATGATTATGACAGTTTCTTGCACTTGTCATAGCACTTGCACGCATATGCATCATGACACTTTGCAGTGTTCCCATCACTAATGATCTATTTTGCAATGCATCTTCTATGGACACGGTAGGCGGTATGACCACGGATATTTCTCAACGTCTTCAACGCCTTGCAAAGAATAGAAGTCAGTAGACGTGGCATCAAAAAAAAATAGGTTACTTCGACTTTGGGACGAAGGGTGTTTGTGAGCCAGCCCTATAGCTAGGTAACGCACGTGCATGGGCAATGGGAGTGACAATGACAGCCTGCAGTCTGTCGTTCCGCGTTATGATTTTTTCTTGAAAACAACCAAGATGGTCTGAGCAGAACAAAACCCGACAGTTCTTACGACAACGTCTCAGGTCCTATATACAACAAGTCGTATAGCCGAGCGTTATGAAGGTCAGTAGTGCGCCCCTCCAAATCTTGCACCAATTACCCTTGTCTTGGGCCCTCGTACACGTTTGATTATTGACTTACGCCTTGGCTTTGCATTCTTTGCAGTTTGGCAAGCAGATCCAGTCTGAGCAGGTGCCAGGATGGTCCGCCTACTATCTGGATTACAAGTTCCTCAAGAAGATCATATCTTCGCTAGCCGCTAATCGACCCGCGTCGGAGGCCGCTGCATTAGCACTAGGCATCCGGCCTGCTGATATCTTTAACCCCACTGTAAGCGCACCGATCGCTGTGCCGTCCACAGCACACGACCCCCCAGCCTGCTATGAACTCGATGACGATCCTGGCCAACCACCCATCCTATCTTCGCTCAGGCAGGACGATGAGCGGGGTGTCGACTTCCAGGCTCACAAAGCTGCGTTTTTCTTCAAGCTTGAACGGGAGCTCGAAAAGGTGCGTAGATTAGAGTTCTGCTCATCCGTCATGCGCGAGGTTTATGAGCATCGCGGCCGAGGCAGATCAACGCCTTCTACCTCCAAAAGGAAGCAGAGCTAAAGCTTCGCCTCGAGACCCTTTTGTCTAAGCGTCGTGCAGCTGCCTCGAGGGGTCTCCCAGATGCTGGTGACGAATCAACGTCGAATCATGTCGAATGGAGCGCGGTGGAAGAGGGATTCCGTCTGCTTGAAAGAGATCTCGGCAAGTTACAGGTAAATGCCGTGATACGCTTTGTCTTTGTGGGTGAATGTTAACGCGATGAATGCCCTTAGCAATTTATCGAGATGAACGCGACGGGATTCCGCAAGATCTTGAAGAAGTGGGATAAGCGCTCCCGCTCAACTACGAAGGAACTTTATCTCGCGAGGCAGGTCGAAGTTCAGCCAGTGTTCAACAGACAAGTGAGGTCATCCGACACAGCTTATTACATCGAGTCTGACAATCGCTAGCTCATCGCAGAGTTCTCTGACATCGTTGCTTCAAGTCTTCTGGACCTCACTGATCTCTCTTCCGGGCTCAAATTCGAGGGTGCGGCCGCCCAAGATATTCTAGACCTTCAGCTAAACATCGAACGCAACATGTACTCCGGCCCGTTTCGCGAGTTCGAACTTGACTTACGAAAGGCCGTCGAGAACTCCGATCAGACGTCCATCAAGGATCTCGTGCGGCATTCTGATATGTTCGGCTCTCAGCATGGGGGCAGGGGCAACGTCACCCGCGTGCTCTGGAAAGTTGTCGTCGACGCACCCCCTGATCTTGCAGACCTTATTCTCGCGAGTGTCGAAATCCCATTTGATTTTGGGTTCGTCGATGACATCAACGGACGGACGTGCCTCCACGAGGCTGCTGCAGCCGGCTTTTTACGCCTTGTGAACCTCTGCCTCGAGAAAGACTTGCAGAGAGAAAAATTGGACGTTTATGGTCGCTCGGCGTTGCACTATGCGTCTATGCACGGCCACGCGGATGTCTGCAAGCGACTTATGGAGGCTGGCATACCACCGCATGTTCTCGACGTGGATAACTGCAGCCCCCTCGTATATGCGATACTCCGAGGTAGTGCCGAGTGTGTCCAGGCCTTGTTATGCGACCGGTGCATTACGCCCGAGTCCCCGTCCGCAAATTCAAGCCTAGTGCCTCTATCTCTGGCCAGCCAATACGGGCACGCAGATGTTGTTTCACTACTCCTGAAACAAGGAGCGAGGTGCCTTCCCAATACCAATGGAGAGTATCCCATACATCTCGCAGCGCGGGAAGGTCACATTGACGTCTGCAAGTTGCTTTTGGATCAAGGGGGATTGGATCTACCAGACAAATATCACGAATGGACGCCACTCTTTCATGCTGCCCGTAATGGGCACACAGAGTGTCTTCGGGTCCTTCTTCAGGCCGGTGCACGCGTTGACCGTACTGACGAGCTTGGCCACCAGGCAATCCACTATGCGGCTTGGTACGGGCACCGTGAATGCGTTGATTTACTATTCGAAGCTGTCGCCAGAGTACCCCGCACCATATCATTCAACAGAACGTCTGGTCTGTCCCAAGCTACCACAGACATGCAAGTCGACGAGCCTGACGCTATCCCATCTTTGTCCCTGCCACCTCCCATCATGCCACACCGAGTCTACGGCCACAATTACCTTGACAAAAATTATCTGGTGATGGTCACCGTAGGGCCGCCATCTTCTTCTGGCACTGCAGGGAGTGGGAAGGCAGTCAAGCTTCATCCACGGCTGTCAGATTCCGTTCTGGCGCAGAGTGTATCCTTGCCTTCACCCAACCGCCTGAAGATGGTCATTACCGCAGGACCAGGTGTCAATGCGGCCCCATATACCATATCCCTCCCACAGAAAAACAGCCACGAAACGTTTGTGTTCCAGACTGCCAGTCTCAACGCCCTCACGCTCGAGTTCTCCATCTACCCTAATTTCGGTACTAAAACAATTGGTCGTGCCGTCGCTCATTCGTCCGTTTTTCAGTCGCCTAGCGACGATTTCACAATATTGCCAATCTTAGACCACCGTCTTCATAGCATCGGCGAAGTATGTCCTCTAGCGGTTCTGGTGAAAGCATAATTATTCAACCTCAATCTTTCAGGTCAGCTTCTCCGTGGTCGTTACGACCCCATTCCAAGGTGTCACTTTAGAAGTTGGCGGGGCGGTCGAGACCTATTGGAAATCCCTTACCTTACCACACGGTAGCCCATTCACTGCTGGCCCACAGACGACGGTCCCTTGGCGGCAGTCACCTAGATCATTGGATTCGACTCATACATCCCCATCAATACAGTCAACGCCCGCCTCCCCAATGCATACAGTCACACTATCCTCACTATCAGGCAATTACGTTCATGCAGTTATCCAGGTCACGCGAGATCTACAACCCGTGGTATTCAGCGACCTACTCCTACCAGAAACGTCTTTCGACCTGGGCATCGCCGACGTGACTCTTCCCCAGTTCCAGGCCCTGGCGGACCGACTCGATAGGGGAGAACAGCTAATTCGCAGAGTGACCTCCATTCAGGACTGGTGCAAAGTTCTACCCCGATTAATGGTTCCGCTTTCGCGCTTTATGCAGGTACGTGAGCTTTCATGCGTTATGCGTCAAGGACCCCTATTTCATGTCATTTCGCAGCTTTTACCTGTGCATCTGGGTCTGACTCTGGAATTAGCCCTTTCTCCGACCAAACGAGTAGCAAATCAATACGTCAAACATCATCTCGATCCCGATTCGTGTGTCAGCGCTGTTCTACGCACGATACGCCAAAGCTCTTCGTCGCTTGGCGGAGCGTTTGCGCGGCGACGTATCGCCTTCACTTCATTCTCGCCACAAGTTTGCGCTGCACTAAACTGGAAGCAACCAAATTGTAAATACCCCTAATTTATTGATCCGGATCAACACAGCACTTTATCTAACGTCTTCGTCTCAGATCCGGTCTTCTTTTCGTCTAGATGCGGGCAGATTAGCAAGGATCCTGGATTAACTGCGCCCAACCCTGAGCTTCGAGATACGGGAGACGATCACTACTCCTCTAGTGTGGCGGCTGGTGTGGATTTTGCCAAAATGAACAACCTTTTGGGTGTCTTCTTTGACTCCGAGCTATTGGTAAGTTGCAGTGTTATTTGATCATTTCGTCAATGCTCACTAAACTTTGCATGCTGTAGCTTCAAGTTCCCTCGCTCATTCAAGGCATTCGAGATGCAGGCCTTTTAGTGGGCATTCATGGAAGCCCGTCTACACCCAACGTTATCGTGCATTCTGCAGAGAACGCGCACGTCGATGCCTATATTCGTGATGGCTCTGTAGTATACATGGACCGTTCGGCAGCAGATCAAATCTGATTTTACATGTACGTTCTACAATCTAAAGTACGATAGCCGAAAGTGAAATGAAGGTTCAATAATACCGATGATGTTTGTTGAATACAATGTGTGGGGCACACTTGAATGCGAAGAAAAGGTGTTCCAATAGGGTTTTTCTATGAAGGTCGAAGGTGAATTATGTCCGCCTCAAACGGATGCTTTGTATAGCGCGGCGTATGAGCCGCCTCTTCTGAGTAGTTCTTCATGGGTGCCAAACTCCGTTATCGTCTGCAAACGCAAGAAACGGTCATTAAAGTCTGCAGGAAACGGAAGGCAGTTGGCCTAATGAACGTACCCCTTGCTCCATCATCGCGATCTTATCGGCACGGCGTGCGGTCGAAAGTCGGTGTGTAATGAAGATGACAGTCTTTGTCTTTTTGCCTGATGGGGATCGCGAGACTTCGTCAATCGTGTCAAAGATTTTATTCTGAGCGTGTCCATCCAGCGATGATGTCTGCCAAGTTCCTTGAGCGACCCAAAGATGATGCGATAAACCACGCCGCTTACGGGTTCATCAAACAGGAGAAGGTCAACTTCTGGTCGATCAGCTCGCATGAAGGCACGAGAAATGGCTATTCTTTGCCACTGCCGTAAAACCAAGTCAATTGAACGCTTAATGTGATGGATGTTGCACAGCAAGCGTACCTCGCCACCAGATAGACCATGATGCTGCCGCGAGGACCCACCATAATTTGGAGCACCTGAGTGCGAGGAGTACGGCATGGTATCAAATCCCGAGGGGTCCAGTTTTGTCTTCAAACCGTTGGGTAGGCTATCCACGAACGAGTCCGCCCCACTAAGGTGGATGGCGCGGGAAATGGCTGCTGGTGTTTGCAACTTCTGAACATATCCTAGTCCCACGTTCTCCTTAACCGTCGAGTTAAACTTCGAGAAGCCCTGGAAAACTGTGGTGACATGACGATGATATTCGCTCGGCGACAACCGTCGGATGTCGACGCCGTTGACAAGGAGATCCCCTTGGTCAAAATCTATAATTCGCAATAAAACTTTCGCAAGGGTGGATTTTCCTATTACACACCCCACAGCCAGGATCAAGTCAGGTCCAAGTCAGCAATGAGCCCATCAGAAGACGTTTTACCGCGGAACTTGCCTGATCCGTTGTACCCAACAATCGCAAGGCTTTCTCCGGCCTCCAGGCTGAAACTGACGTCTTTCAACGAGGCATCTTTACTACCTGGGTAAGTGTATGACAGGTGTCTGTTGCGGAGTTAGAGCCGGTCAACGCATGGAAGAAAGATAAAGATAGATACCTGGCTTCGATTTTCATCCCGCTGGGCGAGCTCGAGTAGCTTATGATATCCTCGTCTACTGGTTCTAGCTCAGGATGGATATTCATGGCTGCACAGAAGGCCCCCATCAAGAATATTCCCTGAAACGCCATGCGTATTGTTGTCAGGAGGCTTCCGAACGTGAACACTACAGCCTGGACTGAGCTCCGGTATAGGGCTAATGACCCGAGAGATGCAGAGGATGACTGGAGCATCATAAGGAGCGGAAGCTGCCGATGGAAAAATATTAACAGTATTTGGACATCTGCACATGGGAATACTCACATTTTGCAGGGCAAAGAGAAGATCGGAAACATTGATCTGATTCAGTAATTGGGGCAAAGTCAATTGATTCAACGGTGACGTTCGTTCATCATACAGCATGGCTTTCCGAGCATTTGCCCATGACTGAAGAATCCACGGACCAAGGCCAAAAAGCAGCACCTCGGGCCGATGTGCGTCATTGTATGCAAGGTTGCGTAGTTTTTCTCGACGTTCCGCGGTGCGGACCTCTTCGGTTGTGTAAGTCATCTCTGGGGCTGATGGCACACCCACACCGCGGTTCAAGAGCAGAGGGAATAAAGCGGACAAAAGGGATAGTAGCAACGCTCCCATGTTCGCGGAACCACCCGTCAGGGACAAGAGCACCAACAAGTGCGAGGCCAGCTCTGACACGAGAGCAAATATTTGGATGAAATCAAACGGCGAGAGCAATCCGAAACCACCCATTCCGTTGAAAGACCGGACGAAGAGATCGGATTCTTGAAGGCAGTCTCGTACATTAGGGTCCGCGAGCGTCGGGATATCGAGTCGCAGACGCTGTGCAATTTGTTGATATTCAACAAAAAATCGAGCGGATTCGTGGACTATGTTCTCGTTTGATGTGCTTATTGTGCTGTTAGCATTAAACAGATATATGAAAATGTGTACACCTACGCGAATGAGTCAATAGCTGTCTCGACGGCCCGTCTGATGATCTCGGCGACTAAGAGTCTTAGAAGCCGAGACCAGGAGAAACATCCTGACGACACCAGCGTCTGCAACTACAAGAATATCGTGTAAACTATCGTGTTTAAGCTTTGACTTTGGTCGTAACGTACCTCGTCAACAATCATTGCCTGGGAATAACCCCTGAAAGCAGGGAAAAAGCCGCGGAGGATTTGGAGCGCCATCATGAGCGTAGTTCGGACAGGATGTAGAGCCCATAATGCCGATACCAAATCGAAAACGCAGGCGCGCGAGATCGTCAAGGCGAGTTTGATATTGGTCTCATTGACGGGACGCTGAGCGCCAGGCATGAGGTATGTACCTCTCCGACGGGGAATGACGCGTGACGCTAACCAAGCCTGCTGTAAGCAGCGGCATGATGACGCGGACGATGCCTTGGTTGGCAAGCGGTGCCTGTTGGAGTTAGAGGAGTGAGACGAAGACCAACGTCTGAAGCGACGAGAAGGCTTTGAGTCCTGACACATTCTTCGGAATGTGAGTAACGACGGGAGGAATCATGCCCTGATAGAGGAGGGTATAAGAAGAGACGGAGAGTCACAGCTTTCTCGGTGGTTCACGTCAAGATGCCTTTTTGTGACGCTACAAGAGGTAGGTCCGCCTTACCGCGAGTGAGATCCGAGGTGATTTCTGTGCGGTGCTGGACGAGTTTGGTAGACGCGTCCCGACACATTCTAGTGAGAAGAAACAAAAGGATGCAAGACGTTTATGAAACTTTAGGTCATTTTAGGAATGAAAGAGGGAGTTGCGTGAGCATTCCGGAGAGCGAATTAGAACTGCCATAGAGTGGATAACGCAAATTGGAACATGACGGGAACGAGCACTAATTGGAAGGAGGAAGCCCAAGTAACGGCTGCACCAAAACCTGGATAGGACGATATTTCTTACGGGTGCACAGGTTGCCACTTAGCCTGGCAGGATGGCACGCCGTCATAAGGGTTACACCGGCCGTTTCGTTGTCTCAGCTTCAGATTGGCGTCAGAACGGAGTAGCGGCAGATTTTTTGATACCAGTGCCGGTTTCCTTCAAATATCCGAAAAAGGGTGACAAGGTGAGCGATGTAGCGCCACGTAGAGTAAGGAAATAACTGCGGTAGACATTATTACCGACTAGCGTAGTCAGCCGTTGACCAAGCCGTAGGCTGTTAGTTGGTACTAGTACTGCCAGCAAACTGCCAGTGTGCGCTACTGAAGGCTCCCCGGTAATCCCTTCCTTCCACTCCCGAAAATCATTCCCGCGCCAGTTCCAACGTTGCGCAATTTGCGGAAAAACATTGTCGGCGTTAGTCGATCAGCTCTTTTTTCTCTCGCTGTTTGTTGTGTCGGAAGCACCGCTTTTCTTCTAAACCTAATTATTCCGATCCAGTCTCTCATCGAATGTTCCTCTGCTAGCTCGAGCTGCCACCAATCCCTTTTTTTCATTTAGATCATAGATCATTTACCTCGAGCAGGTCTCCTTTCGGTTAAACATGACATCTCATGGCGAGCTTTTGTCAAATGGTTTACGACAGCTCGAGCTGCAGCAGCAGTTCACTAAGTCTCAGCCACCCATAGTCTCAAATGAGGCCTCTGCCCATAACGATATCCTCCGAGGCGAAACAGATTCCTTTGATGATAATGATTCACAAAACTCATCTCCTTCGGCCGCTCCTGTACGTCCTGGTTGGCCTCATGTTCGTGACGGTTACGGCTTTCGGCCTCCTTCCGGTGTATCCACACCATTAACGATCGCCTCCCATGGTGCTGAGAGGGGCAGCCCATTGCCCGATCCAAATGGCTTAGGCTGGCCTGGTACGCCACATCACTCTCGTCACCAATAGCACACTCATTTGTTTGCTCCAGCCAAGTCCACTGTGTCTCGTCTGCTCGCTACCCCTGCTGAGCGCGCTGCCCGTGAGAAGCGCATGGCTTCCGCGGTGCGCACAATCCTCGAGTGTATCGGCGAGGATCCAGACCGTGAAGGGCTCCTTAAAACGCCCGAACGGTATGCCCAAGCCATCATGTGGATGACCAGGGGCTACGAGGAGCGTCTGGCAGGTTAGCCCTCCCATTTTATCTCATCTTCGCCCACTTACCACCCTGCACGCGATCTTTTAGATGTCATCAACGATGCCGTATTTGCGGAGGACCACGACGAGATGGTTTTGGTCCGTGATATTGACATCTCAAGTCTGTGTGAACATCACCTTGTTCCGTTCACAGGAAAGGTGAGTGGTCGCTATTTTACCACTAAGACCCGCGCCAATGCTACTCGATGTTATTCTTAGGTCGCTATAGCATATATACCAAATCAGCTTGTCCTTGGACTTTCTAAACTTGCGCGAATCGCTGAAACATTCAGCCGCCGTCTTCAGGTTCAAGAGCGGCTGACCAAACAAATCGCACTTGCAGTCCAGGAGGCGATCAAGCCCCGTGGAGTCGCAGTCGTCATGGAAGCAACGTGAGTATTTCCCGCTCCCCGATGTTTCAGCGCTCAGTATTCTGTTCCGCTCCAGCCATATGTGTATGACGATGCGCGGCGTGCAGAAACCCGGTTCTATAACCGTCACTTCATGTATGTTGGGGTGTTTCCGGACACAGCAAAAAACCCGCGAGGAGTTCCTCACGTTAATGAAGAGGTGATTTCCGTGTCATACCTACCTACTAACCACGATTCAACTCGTCTAATATCGATTCAACTCGGAGTCACCCTTGATTATTATCTCTGTAATTCAACCTATCTCACGTAGAGTGGAGCACAAGCCTTGAAGGCATCGATTTAAGGAAACAGAGGCGCTATGTAATGTAACGATATATACGTGGAATCATGATACACTTGCAGCTGCATTGATGAGCGTCACTAGTCCTTCCTCCCTGAGCGCGATTTATCACCAGCTTGGGGATCAATGGGGAGTGTCCTTTTGGCCAGCCCATGGGGCGCGTGATAGCGATTACGATTTATTCTCGGCCGCTTCGGAGGCTGTGACGAAAGTTCACCTCCTGGGTTTGAGTTTGCTTCCACAATGTCCTTATCGCGATCTATGTGAAGGTTTAGCAAGGTGAATTTACGTCAAAGAGCGTACAACTGATCACTCACCAGCTAGCGTTCGCTTTCTATTATCACGCTCATCATCCTTATGCGGATTATCAGAGCGGTACGATGCTGTGGGTGCCTGGGGAGCCGAGCGAGGAGCCTCTTTCTCGCCTATCCGCGAACGTAAACTGGGCGCTGTGTCAGGCATACCCCCAGAGCTTGATGCCGGGTGGGGGTGCGGTCCGTGGTCACGTTGACTTTTCCAGTCATTACCGCTTCGGCTAGGAGCGAGGTCAGCCTTGCTGCCGCCCCTGGAGGCGTCTGCGGACGACATCGCCCGTGGGGCCGATGGCGTGGTAGGAGGCAGGTTTTTGGGACCATCAGGTATCCGCTTTTCGCTAGGCTGCTAATCATGGCATTAGAGGCATAACGATATCTTGATACGTTGGCAAACATACCTTTTCGATCGGTGGCCGAGAGTCTCCTTCAGACGTTTCACGTTCGGTCCGACGCCTATCGGACTCGCGAGGTCGATCGTGACTTTCCTTCTCTGAGCGACGACTACGGTCCTCCCTATGACTCTCTTTGCGTGAGCTTCGTTTAGACGTTCGGTCAGCCTGTTAAGGGTTTCAGTTGGGAACACAATAAGCCGAAAAGGGTAACTGACGTCGTCATCGGTGGGTCGCCGCCTTTTGCCGAGAGCATCATCACCGGCCTGTGCAGTGTTGCGATGCCGAGCTGGGTCTGGACGAGTTGGTAGACTCCGAGCTTCCGGTGCAGCAGTGGCGGCTGCAGGTGCAGATGCCCGACCGGATCCATCGCGGTCCTTTCGTGAATCACGGTCTCGATCCTTATCGTCGCGCCGATGGCGGTCCCTGTCCCGATCCCGGTCTCTGTCACGCTCTCTGTCGCGGTCACGACGGTCTCGGTCTTTGTCCTTGTCCTTCTCCCGCTCTCTGTCACGCTCTTTGTCACGCTCTCTGTCACGGTCACCATGTCTGTCACGGCCCCGTTCCCTGTCGCGCTCTCGGTCACTCTCCCTCTCCCGATCGCTTTCACGTGCTGACGTCCGATGGGCCGAGCCCCTTTCGCTACGAGGACCATCCTTGCGAGACACCCCACGAGGCTCCTGACGAGCTTCTCGGTCTGAAGGTCTGTCATCAGCACGATCGCCATCACCGCTTCCGCGATCTGAACGGCGCCCTCCGCTAGCTCGGCTCTCCGAACTGTGGTTTCTAGTGCCAGTCCGCGGGGAAGGAGAAGGTGTGCGACGGCGAGGTAAGGGAGACGGAGCTCCAGAACCAGGCTGACTACGTACATCCCCTGCAGACCTGCGATCATCAGACTTCTCTGATGGGCGGTAGCCCATCGTTTGCTTGGCGGTTTCGCGGAGCTCTTGCGCCGATAACGTCTGACTGGGAGCAGTTGGGGGTGGCATCACGTCTCCTTGGACCTGTTTGTCTTCGAGCCTCTGCCGAGGTGAGGGCTCGCGTGGGCTAGACATGGCATTTCCTGGTCTGGAGGGCCTGGGCGCCTCTTTAGGAACAGGGGTTGGTACCCGCGTCTCTGTAGGAGGCAAGGAACTCTGGCTGAGAGCAGAAGGTGGCCGGTTTCCAAAGCGCGAAACACCCAATTCTGGCTGAGAAGGCGGTGTCCTTCCTTCCTTGGGCCCCGTTGGAGGAGTGTCGACATCCATAGCGTCGGACTTCGCTGCCTTGTTCTCGCCATCTGGCGCTGGAGACTCGCTGCCCTTATCTTGTCTCACACGCTTGACCTTCTCGGGCCTCGGGATGCTATTTTCATCCCATTCAGTCAAAAGCCAGATCTCACAGTCGTTTATACACACACCTCTCCATTGCCAACTTCGTTGAACTGGCTGGTGTAGCAGGTCTATCGTTGGGAGCTTGAGGTACTCCATTGGTTGACTGAGCTCTTGGTGCGGATGGAACGCTTGGCGTAGCAGTGTTATCTTCCCGCCGGCCATCGTTTGAGACAGTAGCGGGAGCACCATTAGGAGGCTGCGCTGCACGAGGTTTGTCAAGCGCCTGTGGGGCAGGCTTCGGGGACATCGTGGAACCATTGGACTGGAAAAAGGCTCAGTAAGTGAAATCATCAGCTGACGGCATCATACCTTGGCCACCGATGGCCTTGGGACTGCCCACTGCGGCTCGCGCTTCTTCAGGGCTGCAGAATATCTATAACGGGTCTCAAAACATGCTCCAAAAATAAGGAGGCAAGAAAAAGGCTCACGCTCGACTCAGGATCTTGAGATCACCGCGTTCCTCATTGTCGACCATCTTGTCGATCATGGCATCAAGGGCTGGCCCATATTCTCCAACAGCAGCGAGAGGGAACACCGGAAGAATCTCTTTCAGCACAATGATGGCATTGTAAACATGCATGAACTCTCCAGTTTCAATACAACTACAGAGACTCTGGAGGAAGGGGTCAGCGCTATCACGAAGTTTCGACCGTAAAGGACGCACTCTTCCGAGCTTCCTGTGCCATTTTCGCAGAATTTGCTTGAAGCCAGACCAGGATAGGAGGTCATCAGGTGCAATGTTCGCGTGATCCTTGTTGGTCCAACGCGGCTGGAAGCCAGGAAGCAGAACGGTCTTACCACCGATCTTCGTGCGGTTGTCTTGGGCAAAGAGTTGCTCGTCTTGTGCCCACTTCCAGAGGTCCGTGAGAACGCCTAGCAAAAAGCGCCCTGTCAAAGTAAAGTTAAGTTTTCATACTTGGATATCGCGCCCACGTTGAACGCACCATAATTCTTGGCTTCGTATTCACTGCAGGAGAACACAACTGTCTTGACGTGATCCCCGAGTAACTAGAAAGCCATCAGTCACGAGTTTCAATGTAATACATGTGATACTTACCTTGTCGTAACACATCAATGTGGGGAAACCGGGAGTTCCCTGCGTGTGAATGACCTTGATGATTTGAGCACAGTAGTCGGCGTCCATGGGCGAGAGGAGACAGCGTGGTTGTATGCAATGTTCAATGATAGCAGACGCCAACACAGCGGACCGGTGTTCAACTGATTGGTGCATAAGATGTATGGATCCCGTGGACTGCTGGTAGACTCACCATGGGCAAACCAATGCTGCTTCTCTCGTGCAAGACGCTTCAGAGTGAAAACCCTCGAGGCTGTCTGCTCTTTAAACTCCTGAGCCAATGTGTTGACAAAGGCGTTGCATCGGTCGCGTTTCGCCCGATGAGAGCTGGCAGTCAACCTCTTCGACCGATCAGCGGAACGATCCGCGCTGATATACTTCGCGTCCTCCTGCCGACTCAGTGTACGAAGAGCAGCTCCCTCTTCATCGTATCTTGCAGCCGGTGGAGCGAGGTCATACATAGACAACTGCCAGAAAGTCATGTAGAAACCGGGGCTTGAGGAGTTGTGTAAGAGCACTGGCAAGCAAAATTCGGTTTAATGAAGCTCACCCAATGACATCAAGCGCGCTGCTCTTTGCGATTTTCCGCACGTCGTCAAAAAGTGCCTCCAACTCGGATATCCAGGGACTCTGTGGCAGGATGCCGTTGATCAGTCAGTAGCGACCGAAGGACAATCAACATACCTCTGCTACTGGAGTGGCAGTTTCTGGTTCAACATCCATCGGAGAATCCTCTGTACCTTCATTCGTGGAGGGCTTTTGCTCAGAGTTATCCCGGGGTGTGTTAGCACCACTAGGCGATTCCATGCGGGACGCCGCGGCAGAAGGGTCGCGTTTAGCTGCTGCAAGACGAGCCTTCAGACGCTTCTCCGCCTCTTCGTTTGCCACACGTTCCTTCTCCTGCATGGACAATGCCGTTTTCTAGATGTTTCTTAGTATGCCAGAACAACTGCAGGTGGGCAAATCTTACCAGAAGAATGTTATTGAGCATTGGCCTGATGATCTGCATGCAGATGGGGGCAGAAATTCCATACAGTTCCCCGAGGTCGGCAAGTGAAGGCAGAATCTTCATTGCATAGTCTTCAGGAGAAATTACAGCAGGAGATGTGAGAAGCTCCAAATACTGCAGCAGTACTCCGTGTGTCTGGATTGAATTGAAGCCACGTTGAGACCATGATGCGAGGACCACATGACGCGCAACCTACGGTATCGAACAGGCTTGCGAGTGACTTTAGATGGGCGTCTGGAGCTTTGAACACGCAAGACTGGCGCTGCTGCGCAACTTGGATGAGAAGGGGCAGTGCAAGAGATGTCTCCAGCAGGGTCTTGCCCAGCCGCTGAGGGCCTTTGAGGACCGCATCACCAGGATCCAGACGGGCACCTCGAGTGGTGGATGCAACAGCTTCAATGCGCAGTGCGGGTCCACCAGCCATTGCGATAATCTGGGTATCCGAAAGACTGGGCAGAGGCTCGATGCCAGCCATCTTCCAGATGAGCTCCCGCAACACCACTATTTCGGTTGTTTGGCCGTTGTGCAGCTGGTGGACGACGTACTTCAATAGTGGAGACAGGTCGGCACTGTAGCGACGGAAGAGCATGCCGGTGAATGACGCTAAACCTGCTTCCCTTCAATAAAATATAGTGCCAGTATTGCTGCGAGACCTACTTTGCAGCCAATCCGAGGTGTTGACACCATCGTCCTTCAGTCGGTTCTTGTGCGGATTTGAGAGCGCATCCAGGATGATGTAAACCAAAACATCAAAGCCCATGTTTGTCACGTATCTCAGCGCCTGAATTACCACGTTCGCCAGATTGTCATACGCCATGATCTGATTGACAGCGTTTGCGAAGAATATGCATGGGTTCGAATGCGCCAACTTCGCGACAGTGCCGGCGAGCGTGTCAATCGTGTTGTGTGATAGGCGCCGCAAGATACCCTTGGACTCCCGGTCGGCTTGCACTTGTCGTATGCGGAGTTCAGGATGCGATGGGTACGTGCTTGTCTTCCATTCCCCGTAGAGCCTCCATCGTGCGGTCGTTTCGTACTGTCGAATGATGTTCCAGATCTCGACGGTGCAAACAGCGTTGCCCCTGATGAGAGGGAGAGCAGGCAGGAAGTATACCCGCAAAAGCCTGAACCAGAACAAGCGAATGGGATTCGTAGAGTCTGGCTCCCCCGTCTGCTTCTTGGTGACAGGATCGACAGGAACCTGGAGTTGATATCAAACCTTGGACAACGGCATAACGAAGACTTGGCTTACCGTGGACATGAGCTGCGTTCTTCCAAGACGCGTCACTTTCGAAACAAACAAGGGATCACGGGAGATGTGTAACCCGATAAAGCTCATTAGAGGTTCGATGATGTCAACCAGATCATCGAACGTCGTCGACAACGGTACTCTCTCCGTCCAATCAGGGAAGAAAAACACGAAGTCCGTGACAGATGTACTGGGAGGCGCGGGCGCAGTCAATGTCAGCTGGGGCTTACGGGTTGGGATGGTGGTTATACCCGATGCCCCATACCGTGCACGCGGTTGGGTGAAACTAGGATTGCGTTCCTTCAAAACGAAGGTCGAATCGTAGATGGGTGTGATGGAATACTTGAGAACCCGTAGCACCAGATCCGCGAGATCGGCATGGGCGTCAACAAGCCACGGGAACTTGGTCAGGATAGCAAATGCGGGGCGTAAAGCTCCAACAGAAAGCAGGGCGCTGACAAGTGCTGCTTTCTGATTTGGAGCCTTGAATAATGTAGGTTTCTTAGCTTCCTCTACCGTTTCTGTACGTGGCTTGGATCCGGAGTTTGTTGATTCCAAAGGAGCAGCCATTGCTAGCTGACTGATTTTGGCGCTTGCAATGCGCTGCTGGACCTGCTCCAAATAGTCTTTACGGTAAGACTCCATGTCCCCATCAGCAGGTGTAAGCTACGGTCTTGTTATTAGATCACAATGATTGATTTTGGAGCCTGAAATGAACGTACATGCGGATATAAGTCCTCAAGTGAGACAAAGCCCTCGCGAATGAGAACGGCAGCCGCGAGGGACAAGTTCTTCTGGGTCGACTCATGAGCGTCAGGACCCTGTGAGTGATTAGAAAGCGTTGGGTATGAAAGTTTAAGGACGCAAACCTGATAATGGGCAAACTTGAAGCCCAGAACTTGAGCAAGCACCCTCGACTCTGAGCCCGTTGTATCAGTTGTATCAGGAGCCGACTTATTGAAGGTTGGGGACAGGGATTCGACAGCTTGTAAGACCTCATCAAGCGACCTCCTTCCAAATTGGCCGGCGCTAGGGTCCATGGGCATCGGGTCGGGTTTACCATCGATGGATCGCCTGTAGGATCCTGCCCAAGGTGAAAACGAAAGCAGAGAGAGGAAGAAAGTGTGGTGGGTAGCAAGATTGACGGTCATAACGTCCAAGATGATATCGAGTGCGCGATTTGGGTCAAGGTCAAAGTATCCAATAAGGCTCATGACCTTTTCCCATACTGCGCGAGCTCGCTCTTCTATTGATGCGAAGCTTTCGGCAGGTTTGCCATCGAGCGGAGAATGTGATGGGCCGACAGAGCTCGTCAATTCCACGGAGAGCTTGCTATAACCTTCGGACTGCTCGCGGAGCAAGTTGAACTTGTTTTGTTTGTAGCTGTAGAGGACATCACATACATCAATGCTGCACAGCGGTGGAATAGCGTGAAACTTACAACAAGCCAGTTCGGGTCCTGATCTCCTTTTTATCAAACGAAGACCTGTCTGATATAAGACCGATGTTGGCCAGAAGCGTCAAGTCAAGACGTTCCCGGCACACGGCTATATCGACAATCCCAGCGGACTGCATAATGTTCACCCCACTAAGCGTGTGCACGACTTACTGAGTCGTTATTGCTTACCAGAAGTCTCTTGACAATGTCGGTTAAGATTTCCTTGTCTTGCTCGGCAGTTTGCTTGATCTGGGTAGCCTTGGGCACGTCCTTAGGCTTCTGCCCTTCTGCCACCTGCTCCGAAGCTGCCACGACGGCTTTGGCGTCTACTATAACCTCATCTAACTGTGCGTCCAAAGACCAGACAATGTCTACTAAAATTTCACCAAAGAACTCATTGCTCGGCGAACGTCCGGTTGGAGCAGACGAGGACGGCAAAGAAACGAGGATAGACTGCACGAAGGCAAGGAAGGCCTGCGGGGTGAGCACAGTGTTCGGAGACAAGGTCTTCAAAGCGGAGAATAGCAAGGTATGATATGCAGTCGTCAACGTTTCGGCGTTGTTGGGATCCGCTGGATTCGAATGGGCTGAAATGAGAGAATTTCGACTGCAAACGCGATATTGGGTCAGACGCCACATCCACGGAGAGAATAAATACCAGTTTGTTTC
The DNA here is from genome assembly GCA_000827185.1 of Hydnomerulius pinastri MD-312. NCBI lineage: Eukaryota > Fungi > Basidiomycota > Agaricomycetes > Boletales > Leucogyrophana > Leucogyrophana pinastri. Next base: position 1,850,129 of record KN839835.1, read on the forward strand.
TCCTCCTTTCCCCCAGTTCGCTAGGCATTTGTTAACCCTTTCGACGACGTCCATGACCGCAAGGCCTCAAGATGGTGAAAAGCGAGGACGAGCGTACTGCAACTGCTTGTTGCAGGCTTGCCTTGTTCAGGCGCCGGCACAAACGACAGGAATAGTGATTGTTGTCATTTGTTGATACATATTGTCCAAGGCCTTGCGTTCTAAACAACCACCCCGGAATCACCCCACCCGACGCCCAGGCCGTGCATAAACCGAAGACCCAGCCATCCCGATCAATCTGAGGCATCCCACCGTCGGGTCCCCTTATCTATAAAGGCATAGAACTTGATGAAATGGAGACGTATATATCTGGCTCAGTATCTGCGCCACCCGAGATGATCCTGTGAGTATTGTACTGAACCTTTCTGTCGTATGTAGCTGTTTCTCGGCACTCAGTTGCATTCTACAGAAAGCTAGTACCAGTGGCCCGCCATGTGCAGATTACAGAATCATACTAGTAACTCAGTGATTGTTTATCAACTTCCCAGCAGATGCCAATTTGGCTACGATTCATTTTAGATCAAGCTCGTGCTCGCGACGATCCAAGACCACGCCCAAAACATGCCCGTATGCAGTGCTCTCGCCGACAGCGCTCACGCCGCAGTACGGATCTTGTTGAGTGTCCGAAGCGCTTATCTCGTTGCCCTTTGTCCCAGGCCAGCTGGCTTCCGTCGGATGCAATTGAGGGTGCATGTTTAGATGGTTCAAAATCCCATGGCACGGAAATCCTGGCATGATTGTAACGTAATTATGGTTTCTCAGAACTCACAGTGTAGGTCTACCCAGCCCGAATGTCTGATGCAATTCCCCTCTTGGAGCATGCGTCGTCTGGCGGTTGGCGGCCACCTCGAGCCCACTTTGCCTCAAACAATCCCCTTCCTTCCTTTCTCGTACATGAACCGGAACGTTTCCCCCGTGGTTCATTGTAATTTTAGTATCAATGCCAGGCATCAGTGCCTTTCTATTCAAATTCACTTCGAAATTGCCACGCGTATACTCGCCTCAGCGCTTGATAACGACACCCCATAAGTACCTGCCGCAGAGCGGCGATGGGCTCTCCGTGGCACTAAACACCCTTCATTCTCATGGCAGACATCCTTGCAGAGAAACAGCTGGAAAGCGGCAGCAGCGAGGACTCAGGCTCACAGCGCGAGGAGATCTTCGAACGTCCATCAGGATGGAGGGGAATCTACTACCATCCAATCTTCCAGGTATCCATGCTTGGATTTGTGTGCTTCATGTGTCCGGGCATGTTTAACGCTCTCGGCGGTATCGGTGGAGGTGGTCAAGTCAACACCACCGCCCAAGCCAATGCATCTACTGCAACTTATTCGACTTTTGCCTTCTTCGGGTTCTTCTCTGGGTGCGTAGTCCTCTGTCGTGTGATCAATCAAAGATTGATGAAGCTCCCTCAGCACGATCAACAATGTACTTGGACCTCGAATTACTCTCTTCATCGGAACCTTTGGATATTCGCTGTACATTGCCTCGTTCTTGTACGATTTCCGCGTTTTCATGCCATACGAGATACTGATGTTCATTCGGCAGAGCGACAAATATTCATTCTGGTGCATACGACTTTGTCGTCGTAGCTGGTGCCCTCCTCGGAATTTGTGCAGGGTTGCTCTGGACGGCGCAAGGTTCCATGATGATGGCCTACGCAACGGAGGCACAAAAAGGACTATTCGTCGGAATCTTCTGGGCCATATTCAATCTCGGTGCTGTGGTCGGTGGTGCAGTCGCATTTGGAACCAACTTTGACAACCAGGTCAGTAAATGCGAGTCCATAACTGTCACGTTCTACTGACAGTTTCCCACCAGGCCAATGGAGGTAAGCCGTCCTTTATGCAGGAATAGTCATCGCGCTAATCACGGTCCATCAAGTCGGAAATGGAACCTACGTAGGCTTCAGTTCGCTGCTCATCCACGAATGCAGAACTTACCCTGTATCAGATCGGTTTCTTAATCCTCACTCTCATCGGAGTAGCTCTGGCTCCTTTGATGGCTGATCCAGCGAAGATCATTCGAACAGATGGCACCAAAGTCGTCCTACCCAGTCACCCATCCTGGAAGCACGAGTTCTACAGCCTATACGCTGCTCTTATGGCCGATCCTTCGATCTTACTGCTGTTCCCCATGTTCTTTGCGAGCAACTACTTCTACACTTGGCGTGAGGAGGCTTCCATATATGTTTGTCAATATGATAGGCTGATAATCAACATCACAATCAGAACAAAACGACTATAACGCCGCGCTATTCAACATCCGTACGCGTAGCCTCAACGCGTTTCTCTACTGGACAGCACAGATCTTTGGATCCGTGTTCATCGGATACTTTGTCCTCGACCAAACGAAGTTGCGACGCCGAACCCGCGCGTATCTCGGCTGGGCGATCCTGGTCGCCATGGTCTTCATTGTGCACATCTGGGCGTACTTCTATCAAAGGTGTGTAGCTCCTTCAGGCTACTTCCTGTGCAGAGGCATTGAGGTCTAATGGGGTCACAGGACCTACACCCGTGCCTCCACGCCTTCAGATGGAGTGAAAATGGATTTCAATGATTCAGCGTTCCCGGCACACGTCTGGTTGTACATTTTCTGTGGTCTTTTGGACTCTATGTGGCAGACTTTCGTCTATTGGCTCCTGGGCGCCATGTCCAACGATCTTGCCAAACTTGCCGTCTTCATTGGTTTCTGTAAGTCATTCAACATCCTTACCGGACATGTATTCATCAGTGCGTTGCTTGCAGATAAAGGCATCCAGTCTGCTGGTGCAGCCGGCGCGTGGCGAGCTGACGCAGTTTTGTTGCCGTACGTGCTATTTGAAACCCCCATGCCTCCTCAGTATCTGACGGACATGACAGCTACATGAACATCTTCATTTCTACGTGGGTTCTGTGCGCTGCTGGAATGGTCTTCGCACTCCCGATGATCTACTATCGTATCAAGGACCACACTGGCCCGGATGATGAGACTCTGTAAAGTCGCCCTCCATGTGCCACTTTGAATTTCTCCTGATAATTCTGATCTCTAGTGAGTCAAAGCTGCACGCCGGTGCCTAGGAGGTTTAGCTACATGAATGAGAGGAAGGGAAGTGGCTAGCAACTCTATTTCATGAACTTTATGACTTTGACTGGAGGTACTTACGGCACGGACCTGCGCGAGTATAGGAGCTGTAACAGTAGTGGATAATTAGCCGGCTTGGGTTTACTTGGGTATGAACGGAACGCTCTTATCAATCTACTTACCATCGACTCAGTCACTAAGCGTACATCTTCGGGAGTTCTTCAAGACTCTTCATGTGGTGAGTTCACTAGCACTCCACTAACAAACTTCGAGGAAGCACGTGGGATGCGCTGGGACTGTCCTGACCTCCACAAAACGCGTCGTCATTGGCTGTCGATCGTAATTGAATCTTGATTGACCAACTATCAGCGAGGCCGACATTTGCTTCCGAGCTTGAAGGGGAGTGTGAACCACATGTCAAAATGTGCCCGACCCACTCCAATGCCAGCTGTCGTCGATGACCTGAACATGTGTGTGGGCCTATTAGGATATTTCACGTCTTTGTTCCTTGGTTGCTTCCTTTCGCCTTTCTTGTCGCTGTTTGGGATAGAATGTTGAAGCTTTTGCTTTCCTTTGGGCTTATTGCTCGTCTGGTTTTTGCTTATCCCATAGTAGAGGTGGGCTTTAATGACGAAACGATCGCCCTTGTCAGGGCACGGATGCTAGAGATCGCAAGTGCCAGGTAATGTCTTTGTTCGTGTACTTCCCCTCTCCGAACGTCTGACGTAGGAAATTTCATGTAGCTGGGAGTTAGGGACAACAGCAGAAGCATTGACGGAACTTTCATGGCCAACATATTCTGTCTTTGAGGCATCCTCTATCCCCCCCTCGGCGCACGAAGGACAACAATACCCTTGGGATGTTTTGGCCATCGCAGAGAAGTGGGAAGTTCCTTACCTTAGCAAACATCAGCTAAATGCCTTGGTTGTTGGCAGGACCGTACAGGAGAAGCCAGCGGCTTCCATGACATTGGTCGACAATGATGGAGCTGTTGGCGATCCCGCAAGTGAGACCCAACCTTCAATATCGACGCGACCACGACGCGAGTTCTGATAAAAACAGGCATCGGAGTCGCGGTATTGCTAGCCAACTGGACGCGCAATGACACGTCCGACTGGTCGTACGGAACCGCCGCCTATCAGGAGCTGCAGTATCTGCTTGATTATGCACCGAGAACGGACACAGGCGCAATCTCGCACCGCACCGATCAGGTTCAGCTCTGGTACTTTTTGCTTAGTGCGTAGCGCAGGATCATAGCTCATCTGGATATTGTAGGGCCGACTTTGTGTACATGGCACCTCCCTTTATCGCGTATCACGGAGCCACGCAAAGTGGTAGCGATGCAGCGAACCTGCTCCAGGTTGCATATGATCAGTGCCAGCTTTATAGAGACCAGTTAAGAGATAGTAATGATCTTTGGAGGCATGTAGCTCTCGGCTCATGGCAAGATAACACTCACTGGGGAACTGGTAAAACCTAAATTTTCAATATGTCTTAGGATAAGTCAAGCTAACTCCCCGAAAGGAAACGCGTGGGCAGCGGCTGGAATGCTTCGCGTGCTAGAGGCGCTTCGGCACTCTGATCTATCTGGCCAATTCGCGGGGCAGCAGAAAGACCTGACAAACTGGATACAAGAAATACTTGGCACGGTTTGGACATACCAGGTGATTGTCGCTCGCTAGTCATTCTTGCACCACATCTGAAAGAAATGGTTTTAGCAACCAAGCGGCACACTGCTCAACACGATAGACGACGTCGACTCCTTCCCCGACTCGTCTTCGACTGCACTGCTTGCATCAGTCACATACCGAATGGCAGTGCTAACGAACGACTTCACTCACATAGACGCTGCGAACAAGGCCCTCAGCCTGATAGAAGCAAACGTGGACAGCAATGGATGGCTTATAGATACCGTTGACCCCTATACCTTCAACTCCCCCACAAAACCTGGAAACCACAGCCCTGAGGGACAGGCGTTTGTCTTGTTACTGCATTCCGCTTGGCGTGCCTACAGGACGTTTATTTCTGGACAGCTCTAGAGGCGTGGAGGACATGCGCGTGGGATGAGAAATGAATCAGATGAAACGTGAGCCAAAAGAAGGATCAAGGAGGACATGCGTCTTAATGAGGGGTGTAAACCAATCATGATGTAAGGATTTCTTGGTGGAACAATACGTACCAAGTGTATATAGCCTTATGACAACCACGAAAATCCCGACGAGGATGATTTATTTTGTGCCAATGCCAGCAGCAGAGCTACAGTAACTGCTCCCCGAATCTCGACGCAAGTAGTCAAGGAAGCACTCGTCCAAATTTACGCCATGCCATGACTCGGACATTCGAACAGAGACACCGCTCAGTACCGCCCAGACGTACGCCAAGCCCACTACCACCGAATGCGTTTCAGTATCTTCGCCTCGTGTATGAGCGCTAAACTATCAATAAAATGATGGTTGTTTAACCTATCGGTGCTGCCCCACTTCCCCACTGGCATCGTAAAAAGGTAGACCTTGGCTGGCTCTGTCATTCCTACACATTCTTGAAGCCACGAGCCAACCTAGGAGCTGCCAAGTCTTGGATCACCGGTTCCATTCTAGCCCCGTAATTGATATCCAGGGGGAAAAATCACATCACATCATGGCAGACCGCCGTAATGCACACCTCAGGCGAACTACAAGCCTTGAAACCGAGCCGGACTCGCCCATAGAAACTGACCGCCACGAGCTTCTCCCCATGTCCTCTCCTGCCCTCAGCACCGACCCCACAGTCATTGCGGCTGAAGGAATACCCAACATGTCCAACGACGAAAAGGACGTCGAGTCTGGAGTCCTGGCTACTGTCGTTCTGAAGCCATGGGATCGATTCAGACGGAAAGGGAAGAAAAACGTGGGTGTATGGAAGAGTATCTGGAACATCTACACCTGCTCGTGTAAGTACCATTGAAGGAGGTTTTCCCTGGGTAAGACGTTGAGCTGCTGCTACTCACAGGGCTTAATGTGCTGCTGGTGGTGACGCCAGTCGCATGGTGGGCACACTGGGACAGGCACCTTGTGCCTGACAATGGCATCTTTGCTTGTAAGTCCCCTCCGAGTCGTAACCTCAACATCTTTGACTGTATGACGCTTTCACCAGTGTGCTTCCTTGCCATTATTCCTCACGAGAAGCTCTTTGACTATTACGGAGAACAGCTGAAACTGTACCTGGGTAAAGACATTGGTGACCTGGTGACCATCACATTGAACAAGTGAGCGCATCTTCTGCCAAAACTGCAATGGACTGGAGCTGATCGGTGGCGCAGCGTCGTGGAAGTCACCCTTGCCATCATCTTGTTAACCAAATGCGAGTGCGTTCCTACGGTTCAATCTTCATCTGAAACGTACCAATCAGTTCCCCAGATTGAAGTTGTTGCAATCGACTATCACTGGTATGTATTGAGTTTGCAGGAACTACGTCCGTATTCACCCTGTGCCACTCAGGTGTTGTCCTGCTACATCTTCTCCTCATACCCGGCGCGGCCTTCCTAACTGGTGGAGCTCGGATATGGGAGCAAGATCTGCATCCGGCACATACCCAGCTGAATCACGCACTGCTAACAGTCGGGTAAGTATCGTATCATTCATCCTCACCCTCGCATGCTCACGTCATGCCAGGGTGTTGGCTTTACTATTACCTGCCGCATTCTATGCCGCCCTCGATGGAACAACAAGCGTCGTATCGATCCCGTCAAACACCACGCTTCTCGCAACAACTGACGGTGCGGACCAGACTAAGCATGATTTCTTAGAAATGAGCCGCGGCCTCGCAGTTCTCCTGCTCTTGATGTAAGGCTCTCGCGCTTCCTGCCTCAACACCGGACACTCATGCTCATTTATCTTATAAGCTACATCTGCTCCCGAATCTTCTACCACAACCCCCCTGGTCGAGGTCACAACATGCTAAACCACCCTGATACCCCAGAAGAGTTGAAGGTCGAAGAGGATAAACTCGCCCACCAAGAACCTGAAATCAACCAATGGGTTCTTCTGTGCTTCCTCGTTCTTAACGTCGGTCTCATGGCCGCAACTGCTGAGTGGGTAAGTGGCCTCTCGCTTAGCGGGACCATGATGAACTTACTCAGATATGTGCTTAATGGTGATTAGTTGGTGGATAGCATCGAATATGTAAGGGAAAACACGGTCATCACCCAAGAGTGGTTTGGGATTGTTCTCCTCCCGATCGTTTCCTTTTCGGCAGACGGTGCTATTGCGGTTGGATACTTCGTTCATCGGAGCGTGGGCCATATCTTCAAGCTTGGGGAACCTGAGCCGCCGGCCACTCTCGCCAAAGCAGAGGCCATCGATCTGAGCATTCAGTTCTTGCTGCTCTGGATGCCCTTCCTGACGCTACTCGGCTGGTGGACGAACAAACCGTTTAATTTGCTGTTCGGTTCGTGGCCGGCTATCCGTTCATGTGCGATCTATCTCCTCATACGTCGATTCCAGATTTCTTCGAGGTGGCGATGATGCTTGGGGCGTGCTTTTTGGTCAACTACGTGACTGCAGATGCAAAGACGAACTGGGCGGAGGGCTTCGTGTTGTTATCATTCTATGTGATGATTGTAAGCACCTTTGCTTGATCTCTGACAGCTCAATGACAGGTTTATGTAGGTATTGTGTACATGGTTCTACACTGGCGAGACTGCCATTGGCGACCTGCTCTCTTGCGGCGCTGGGTCGGAGACCGTGGCAGCGTAAGGAAATTATCTGGGATGTTAGCGAGGTGTTCGTTTGCTTGTTTTCTAGTTTTCATGTCATCCATCTTTCAATATTGTCTGCCATCCATGTATATACCATCCACACTGCATCATTTTACTACCATCTCCACAGGGTATATATTTATCCATGAAAAGAATGCTGTGTGAAGAACGGAGAAGGATGATCCGAGGCAGTCAACAAAGTCATCGTTCTGTATCCGGAGAGTTAAGAACGCGATCTAATTTGTCGCCGGAGACCTTCCTCCCCAGATTCTCGACGGCACGCTGGATGATAGCCGTGACCTCGCTCCGAACCTGGTCCATCTGCTGTCGGCGTGCCTCAGCCTCAGGATTGGCAGCAAGATCCTCCCCCGCACGGGCGGCCGCGTCTCCCACCCATCCGCCTAAGCTTAACTCGTCACCAAGCCCAGGCCTATTCAAGGGCCCACTACTTCGTGTATCGTGCCTGGCGACCTCCGTGTGCGTTGATGAACCCCTATCTCGCCGAAGAACACTCAAGGCAGCCGTGAGCTTCTCGGACGGTATTGGGTCGCCGAACGCGACGCCGAGTTTGATGCCCATCTTGGGAAAGTACTTGTACGGGAATGGTCGATGCTCTGGCATGAGTTTATCAAAGCCTATACATTTGCACGCTCAGATACACGTCCGATAATGAAGAATACTGGGACGGAGCAATCGTACCAGTTAGCCACATGGGTATAATTAGCGGTGGGACATTGGTCTCCATTACGATGCGGCCGCTGCACATAGGACGAGAGGGCATCAGTAAAGTGAGCACGGCGACTGGCTAACGCAGGACACGTACACGCCCCATTTGAACCGCGGCAGGTGCGTTATGCCATTGGTTTGTGGATATTCTGCGGGCTGGTGGACCTCGCCCTCGCCGAACAGATGAAGCTGGGGAACGTTAGCACATGCAACGAGAGGGCGCCGAAGAACGGCACGAACCCAATGACCCTGGTTCAACTTGTGAACTGCTTCGTCAAGTGCAGGCTGCCATATGCCGTTGCCTCGGAACGTTTCTATCACTTGACCTTTACGAAAGAAAGCGGAGAAGACACTTTCTGACCAAACGAAGAGTTCAGCATGGGAGGCAGCAATGAAGTTATCTCCGCTCCACTCACGGATTGGTGAACATGATATCTGACGCGCCCAATACCCATCGTATTGTGTGCGAGTTTGTGTAGTTTTTGGTGGGGAGTATACCCCACGTCACGGGATCATCGAGGCTAGAAGTAGGTGTAAGGGGTAGAATGGAGGCAGAATGAGCGAGGACATACGTAGATAGGTGATTGGCAACTAACTGAGATTAGCGAAAGGTGAGTGGGCATGAGGCAACGTGGCGCATACCTGTTACCACACCCTGTCCATTGCATCTCTGCTCACTCCTGAGGGCGTCTAATAACACGGGTAAATTACTGACAGCGATGGAACAGAGGCCGGAATTGAGGAAGGCCTTGCATGTGAGCCCTGTTGCTGTTATGACCGCTGAGGACAGCAACTGGGCCATTGAAGCAGTCTGTGAGCTGGATGAACTTACTCGACTCTGGACAAAAGAGCGAGTTGGTGCACCCACGACTGTCTTCAGGAATGAAGCTTGCTTGAGAAATTTCTCGCAACATTCGCTGTAGTTAGTATCCTACTTGATTGCCTAATCGGGTTTATTACTGCCGGCATCACACGAAGCAGTAGAAGTCCGCTGACTAAGCGGCATTACAGTGTTTCGCACTTCTTTGCGAACGAACAAATCAAAGACCAAATAACTCGCCAAGCTTTGGGTCCCCGCCTTTACCTCCTCTTACTTACCTCCTCTATCAGCGCTCTTCACGACGTACGACGCTAGGCCTCTCCCCTGGTGCTTTGCGCCGCTTCTCTCTTCATTTCCCGCAACGGCTTCTTCATGTTCCCAATGTTTCTCGTGACCTTACTCTCTGCTATCATATTGCTATGTCTTTTCTCGCCTGCAGTAAGGAGGTCAATCATGGCGGGAGATGATACCTTGGATGCTCACGAGGCCGGTCTGGCCTTGGTTGCATATCGTATGTCGACCCTCCAACCCCTCTCTCTATCATCGTTCATGTTTGGTGCAGGAAATCCGTTCAGAGAGACAGGTCCACCTGTATGCATGGCAAAATTGATCATGCTAAGACATAAAGTTGGTGAACATTGATAGCTATGTTCCATACCGCTAACATCCACCAAGATGCAGACCAGCACGCGCAAACGCAGAAGCTCAACGCCTGCACGTCAATCACGAAACTTTGCACTCATTCAACCCGCACGCCCTCGTTCGTCCTGGGTCCGCTTTGGTAGACCTTTCGCAGGCAAACAACACCATTGACTTCAACTTATATTTCAACAAACTTACGACCCCAACCTTTATTCGAGCTCTCGAGCTGTATCTACACCCTCAGTCGCTATTTATCACGGTGATACCCCTCTGATACCTTCTAGATCTCGTTCTTGATCCCCTTTTTTCTGGGTGTGGATTCCTTCGTCTTGCGTTTATCGTCATGACTTTGTCTTTGTTTCATACCTGTTATAGCTGTGTATATTTGAACCCCTTGGGCCCGGGGGAGGAGTTGTGGGGAGGTTGTGGTGTCGCTGATTACGGAGGAACAATCAAAGAATATGAACAAAGTACAGAATAGAACACTCGCTTTACAAAGTAAACCAATTTCCGAAACGAAGTGCTACGCAAATCTACCACTCCTGTCCGACACCGTCGACAACATACTCGGCGCCTTCGACACCTTGTTTGGTACTGCCCGTGTCTCGCTCACAGCTCCTAAACTCGATGGCTGTGCTGATCTTAGAGATCCGCCACCACTCTTGACTTTGGCGTGTCCTGTAACAGCAGCGCCATTCGCTGATCTTCCTGTGCCCTGGTGACGATTGCTTTGGCCCTTGGCCCAGGAAAGCATCTTTTTCCTCTGTTGATCGCTCTCTGCATGTCGTTTGGGGCGCTGAATGATACTGGTAAGCACAGGCTTTCACAAGTCAGACAATGTGACAAACCTCCATATCGAAGTCCACCTGGCCAGGGTTCGGACGACGGACCATGGGCTTGCCGGTTCGCTGCTGCGTGACCTTGACTCGAACCATATCATCATCGTCATTCGCCATCGATTGGTCAATCCAGCTTGTGTCCTCGGGGTCCAACGCCTCAACCTCCTGTAAATGACGTTGAGGAAAATGCACAATGCTTGCATCGAACTACTGACCGCGTTGCTTTGTGCCATCTCTCGCAAGCGTTGGCGGACTTCGTCCACTGATACTACTTCTCTTGGCTCGGGCTCCTCAGCCTCCGCATCGTCCTCGCCCATCTGGATATCTTCTCGTAGATGTTTGAACTCGTCGTCATCGTCGTCCATGAGGTCCTGTTGGTAAGCATTATAGAATGCGCGTGTTGCCTCATTTTGGCCTACGAATTGTTCAGAGTGGGTCTGATCGAGAGCATGGACGTCACTGACCTAGAGCCTCCAAATCGTCCCCTTCAATCTTGCGCTTCTTGTACATGCGCTGACGTATCCGTCGCGCTTCGTCGTCATCATCGTCATCACTATCGTCCTCAAAGCCAACACCACGGTCGCGACGCTTCATCCGGAACTTGCCCTCGATAGCGTCTTGGTGGAGTTTCTCAAGACGTTGATCGTCTTCTTCCTCGTGCTCCCTGTGAATACATCATCGGTCGCTGTAAAGCTCATACTCTAGTCTGGGACATACCTGAACTTCTCTTGGACGAGGTCTGCGGCCACGGTCTCGGCGTCCATGGCAGCGTCGTCAACAAGCCCCTCCGCGACCTTGTTCTCATCGTCGTCGTCCTCTTCGTCGTCATCCTTCTTCTTCGCGCCTCCGAAGCCAAACATATCATCTTCATCTGATTCTTCGGCCTCTGCAACAACGAACTCGGACTTTTGGAGTTTCTCTTTGTGTGCTTTGGACGAGGGCTTGGTGACTTTCCCCAGGACATCAAACGCGTTCGGTTTGGAAGGGCCAGCGATGAGCGAGACAGGAGCGATAGGACTAGCGCTACCTGCTCGAGCTTTACGCTCCGATGGCGAGGAACTCCGTCTTCGCAATCGTCTGAGCGGCTGGGCTTCAGGAGATTCCTCTTGCGTCGCCCTAAACGACAGGGTGCGGAGAGGCGCGCGTTCACTCAGTGGTTCTGTCACTTGTGTCGAGCGGACCTGAGTCCCGATGAACTTTGAAGCTTGGGATGGTGTCATGCGATACACCTGAGGACTTGACCCTTCTGGACGGGTCTGTGTGAGGAAACTGGGAATTGCATGACGTCGTGAGCAATATAAATTGTTGAAGGAAATTAATTGTACGCGTACCCATGGTCATTGACGTAGAGGACGTCTTTGGGTTTGGCATTCTGACCGGCTGCTACGACGACATACTCTTGTTCTTTCTCGAAGATGTTGTCCGCTTTCCGTCGCAGGGTCCCGCTTACGTCCAGTGCAGGCTTGAGCCCAACATCGAGCGTGAGCGAAAGCTCATCGGTATCTGCTCTAGCTGCAGGTTTCTTTGAACCTGGATCATCATCCTATAAGCGTTGGATAAGATCAGACTGCATTGTAGCTATCAAAAAGCAACGAGACTTACCGAGAACAGTTGCGAGAAGCCACCATTGAGTATAGGATTCAAAGGAGCTAGCGAAGGCCCCGGACTTCTCTGACTGTTCAATATTTCCAAAAACGAAGGCTGTAGCACAAGAGGCTTGAACCCCGACACAGCGTTCTCATCATTCTCCGATTCGAAAGAAAACTGGCTGAGACGGCCGATGCGCTCGCTCCGGAGGACTGGTGGCGAGCCAAGGCTGGGTTTCGAGGACGACGCATGGGGTGGGGAGGTTGCTGCACTTTGCAGGAGACGTTCGGTGAAGGGGGATTTGGATGAAGGGGAGAAGGAAAATGGGTCGTCGTCATCTTTCGAGATGTCCTTTAGAGGCGATCGAATGAATTCCTTGGGAGAGGCCGTGACATCGTTGCCATCCGCGAACGACGAAGAGAGCGAGAGGCTCCGGCGGACACCGTCTTCGAGACCATGAAGAGACCCCGTTCTCAAACCAAGGGCAGGCCGTGACGATGATGGCGAATGACGAACGACGGCTTTATTCTCCTTATCATCGCTCCGGTCAAACATGAGCTTGGCGCTGTTCTCTTTATCGTTCTCGTCCTCGGTCTGCGACTCCATCGAAGACCCGGTATCCCGATGGGCTGCCACTGCTTGAGAGGTCGAGTCGACATCCATGAGGGACGAATCAGGCACCAAGACACGAGGACGTGGTTGCTCGTCTTCATCGTCGGACTCTAGAACGACACGCGCACGGTGTGCACCGGATTTGCGTCTTGTTGGAGCGACGTTCTCGTCTGCCTCGTCGTCTGTTGGCTGGTTGAGGTCCTGCGAAACCACCATCTCGTTTTCTTGATCGCTGTTGACCCCTTCGTCTTCATCTGCGGGCTCAGGGCTTGCTGAACCTCGTAGCTCGGGGGTATAATCATCGTCGCTCTCATCGGTACTCGCTTCGTCGCCTACTTCAGCCATCGTATCGCCATTCTCCGCCGTCTTAAGGCCCTGTTCAGCATACGCCCCAACTGTCTGAGAAAACGACGTCTGAGCTTCACTGGCGTCAGGTCTCAAAACCCGACCACCCCTCTGAACCCACTCCTCCTCGCGCTGCTTGATCAACCTCAGCTTCTCCTGCTCGTGCTGCATCATCATCATGCGGTCGAGTTGCTTCTTGCTGAGCGGGTCCTTGCCATCCTTTCCAGTGCGGACGAAAGCAGGCTTGGCGAATTCACGAAGGTTCTGTTCTGAAAATTTGGGAGGTGGGAGCATCCCAGAACGGCCATTGGACGATTTGGGGGCGCTTCGGTGTCCCATTGCCAACACCTTTGCTTTGTTCTTGGCAGGGCTTCCATTGGCCTTGTCCAATCTGCGCTGGGCAGCTTCTTCGCGAGCGACAACGTGCATGTCATCTTTCACGATCTCCAGGTCATCGTCCTCGTCATCGTCTTCAGAGGGTCTGCTGGTGCTCGCCTGCTGCAGTGCAGCTTGCTTGAATGATTGTAGCCGTTGGAACTTCTCCTCTGCTTGGCGCTTCTGTTGCTCCTGTTGGAAGATGGACGAGAACTCCGGCATCTCCTCATCCGAGGAGTCGGCCGCGGCAGGGAGGGTGTTAGTGCTAGCAGGTGGCGTAGGTCGTTTACTTGTTCCTCGTGGAACGTCAAGGGCGGGGGCTGCCAAGAGAGTTGTGGGTGCACCGAAGGCGCTCTGGAGAGGAGCAATTTTCGCCGAGGGATCGGCCGGAGATGAGAATTTCTCAATGGGATCCGACATCGGCTCTGCACGCGGAGGGGTCGGAATAGGGAGCTTCCCATGCCTACGAAGGACGTTCAGCTCAACTGGCTGCCTATGGTATCAGTGAACTTACTGGAGGTTTGCAAAGAAAGATGAAAGCGTGTGCTTTGGTTCTTCCGTGCGCACGATCTCGACTGGGCGACTGGCAGCGATTCGGGAGGTTTCTAGCGCCGCCTCGCGCCTCTCTTTCTTCGTTGGTGCCTATCATCGTGCACGTCAGCATTCACCGTACGTCATAGATGGATGCCATTGAAGTGGTACTACCTTTGTCTTCGGGCGAGCGGAACTTTCCCTTCCCTTCCCTTTGTTCACCTTGCGCGAAATGGCACTCGCCGGACCTTCACTATCGAAACGAAGTGGAGGCACGTCTCGGACGGGAGCTTTACCCTTGGCTTTGTCACTCTTTCTCTTGGTCGTCGGCATCTCGAACTCGGAAGTGGGGGGTGTAGGGGGTGAACGGAGGTGAGGAGTGGTGATACTATGCCGCACAGGAGAAACAGACGATGAATTACTTTGTTCCTCGGCGTCTGAATCAGAGACGACAACCTGCTTCACCCGACCTCTCACACGCCGGCGGATTATGGGGGACTCGGATAGCTGCTCCTGTGTGGAAGGAGCAGGCAAAGAGCTCGCAAGAGGTGACAATGAGCCACTGAACGGATCCTCGGAGGAATACCCCGTTTCACCAGAAAGGGGCACGGTATCCACCGCGACGCTTTGAACGCCTTTCATTGGGGAAGCGCCAGTGGCTTCGCTTTGTTCGGGAGGTGAAGAAGGAGACGGGGATGACCTCCGCGGTTGCGGCTGCGTAGCGGGCACGTCGTCATTATCGTATTTTTCGTCTAGCTCCTGCATCCGGCGCCTAAAGTCGAATTGGTACCCCGACGCAGTACCGGGCGCGTCCGCCTCATCATCTGATGAGGGTGCGGGTGGAGACGGTGATGCCCGCCGTCCTTCCGACGCATCTACTTGGTCATCAAGACTATCCTTGTGACCAGCCACCACTGTCGACTCATATGTAGAGCCCAAATCTGCGACGCTGCCGGCGGCGTCGCGCTCATCGACGAGCAGGTTTCTCCGCTTACCGTAGACAAATGCCGAGCGCTTTATGGGCAGCGACGTCGACTCGGACGTGTTGTTGGCACTGTCGTCCACGGAAGACATCTTCTAGGACGCAGGCGATGGGCGTGCTGCTGGCGGTTGTTGGCTGTTCGTTGCTGTAAGCTGAGACGTCTTCAGGACCGTGGCAGGCGTGACATCTCACGACGTGACAGAGCGCGTTTATGGCAATAATCAACATGTCGCGTCGTGTCGCGTTCCTCCTCACCCTATTTGCACCTTGTCACTCAGAATCACAGTTCATCTACAGCAGCCAGCCTGTGACGATCATAACACCAGGAATTATTATACGAGTACTACCTATCTAATGTTCTCTTTTCCTGAACACAGCGCTGCGATTGATGACCGTCACGCGTCCCTGCAACTAAAGAACGACCTACTTATTTCCGTTAGCGAGTACGTGTGTCTCTGAGCCGTCTGCAACGTGACGGCGTAGAACCGAGGATATCTCGGGAATCTGCAGACCATGAAGGTGGACAAGGCTTGATGGTTCAATATTAGAGCGCGGACATTTAACCCTTCTCGCATTCACTACTCGTGAAATTATGAACGAGGACACGGAGACGTCTCATAACGGTTGGTATATCTTCATCAAGGTTGGTTTAGAAGACACGGGACCATTGACATCCCATAACATCGAAGTACAGTAGCATGTGTTCCCAGTGCATGATAAAGCAAACTGTGATCGGAGCAAACTCTACGCCTCGAGGACACGACTTTATTTTGATTAACAGGCAGGCGCGAAGCGTTGGAAAGATCGTGCTGAGATCGTGCTGAGAGAGGCGGAAACGAGGCGGCGTTGTGCACAGGCATAAACAGGGGCTATCCAAAAATGGATCGGACTGTAACTATACAGTTGATCAGCCACAGTTTCGGCAACTTCCACCAAATTATCGCTACACACTGTCTACAGCGACGAAGACTCGTATTCGTCCCCGTCCTCAAGATCCCTCAAGATGAGGTGCGTATAATGTCAAATATTTGTTGCGTGGTGAATGACTGATCTCGGTTTCTGTTTCCTAGTCACCGTAAGGTTCGTTATGCCCGTCGATGTCCGGGGAAAATATCGAGGAGTAACTCATATCCTTGCAGTACGAAGCCCCTCGTCACGGCTCGCTCGGTTTCCTCCCCCGTAAGCGTGCTGCCCGTCACCGCGGAAAGGTCAAGTCCTTCCCCAAGGTGCGTCGATCAGCGTGATTGTGATGGTCTTGCTCTGAATCTGCGCTTTCAGGATGACCCCAAAAAGCCTGTCCACTTGACTGCCCTCATGGGCTACAAGGCTGGTATGACCCACGTCGTCCGTGAATTTGATCGTCAAGGATCCAGTACGTTCATCAGTCCTGCAAGGAGCGAGGGGGAAGATGGAGCTGATTCGACCCACAGAGATGCACAAGCGTGAGGTCGTCGAGGCAGTTACGATCGTTGAGACTCCCCCCATGATTGTCGTCGGTGTTGTTGGCTACGTCGAAACTCCCCGCGGTCTCCGCACCCTTACAACCGTCTGGGCATCCCACCTCTCAGACGAAGTCAAACGCCGCTTCTACAAGAACTGGTACCGTTCGAAGAAGAAGGCCTTCACTCGTTACGCCAAGAAGCACGCTGAGGATGGTGGCAAGTCCACCGCCCGCGAGCTCGAGCGTATCCGCAAATACTGCACTGTCGTCCGTGTCCTCGCACACACCCAGATCCGCAAGACCGGTCTCAGCCAGAAGAAGGCACACCTTATGGAGATTCAAGTTAACGGTGGCTCCGTCGCCGACAAGGTCGAGTTCGCACAAGGCCTGTTCGAGAAGCCCGTGGAGGTTTCCTCGGTGTTCGAGCAGGATGAGGTTATCGATGTCATTGCTGTCACCAAAGGCCACGGTTTCGAGGGTGTCACCCACCGTTGGGGCACCAAGAAGCTTCCTCGCAAGACTCACAAGGGTCTCCGCAAGGTCGCTTGTATCGGTGCATGGCATCCTTCGAAAGTCATGTTCTCGGTTGCTCGTGCCGGTCAAAGTATGTATCCCTGGATTTCTGAACGTGAGACCATGTGACTGACCATCCATGCAGACGGTTACCACCACCGTACTGAGCTCAACAAGAAGATCTTCCGCATTGGCTCAGGCACGGATGACTCCAACGCTTCGACCGAGGCTGATATCACGAAGAAGACGATCACGCCCATGGGTGGTTTCCCCCACTATGGTATCGTGAAGAACGACTTCTTGATGCTCAAGGGCTCGGTCCCTGGAACCAAGAAGCGTGTCATCACCCTCCGAAAGTCGCTGATGGTCCACACCTCCCGCCGGGACCTCGAGAAAATCGACCTCAAGTTCATCGACACATCATCGAAGTTCGGTGTAAGTGATCCGTCTTCTCGTGCATGCGTGACTCGCGCTCACAAGACCATTCGCAAAATAGCACGGTTCCTTCCAAACTTTCGAAGAAAAGGCTGCGTTCTTGGGAACGCTCAAGGCCCGGGATTGATTGCATTTTTCACGTACTACTTAGGCATTATGTTTTTTTACCACTCGTTATCACCCATGCTATGCTCTAGTACTGCCAATGCCATCAGTCTTGCATACATGCCGCATTGTGCGTTCGCGTGAACTATGTAAGAAAATGAGTGATTTACATCGACGTCGATGTCGAGTTGTTGAACCTGTCGGAGTGCTCCCGAAATTTTTGTTGGTGGCGCGAAAGTGGAAGCCCGTGAGCTTGTGATCACGCGCCAGAAACTTGGACGCTTGCAGGCTCCCTCCATACCCTCATACAGTGCCAGTCGCGGTAGGCTCACGTTTCATAGCCCTAATACACAGATAAAATACTAATAAAACACAAGGATGACTGCACTGGATACTTATGCTTGCAGGGTCCACGTCGGGCCTCAGATTTTCGCCTGCGCTGTCGCATCTACCATGTCGGCTTCGTCAAGCTCAACAGCTCTTTGCGCGAGGCCAGTTTACACTTGGAACGCATCGGAGACGCAATGGAAGCTGCTTGGCAAATCGTTTGAGAGGGTTAGAGAGAGAAAAGGACGTAGCTCGGGGCGAAGACAGTGCGAGCGATGGTCTGACGATGAACAGTGCAGGAAACTCCTGCTCTCCGGCACCGCCGTTACCTCCCTTGTCTCGTGCGCAACCCCCTCATGGAACTACTGGATTGCAGCCCCCATCTTTTTTATCAAGTCTGCCAGAGCTGCGCGCAGACAGCGACAGCGACGACCTTCTCGCTGGCATCGATTCGCGCTTAGACACGCAAGGCCACCAACAGCAGTCTCACGTACTAGAGAATCAGCGACTTTGTCTTCCCAAAGACAACACAATCGTTGCGCCAAGAAGCCGAAACAAACTCCTGAAAGTGCTACTCATAGCCAAAACCGTTCCCGAAGCTTGGGAAGCCTATCAGGATCTCCTGTCCCACCACTCAAACAACAGCGACTCGCCACAGGCGAAACTAATCCCATACACTCATCTCCACCACTTGGCACGACTCCTCGCGTCGACCAAACCACGAACGCGCAATCTGTTCCTCCAGCTATCCTCCGTCCTGACGAGTCTCCAAAGGACCGGCGGTCATGTTCACATGTGGGAGTGGAACGCATTGATCGATTGCGCTGGGAAGCACTGGCGAAAGACCAGCTTGGTGGATTACAAGGCTTCGCTAGACATCTACAATAACATGGGTACCTCTAGCCTCGCAAGCTCCGTGTCCAGCGACGAGACACCAGACACAGAGCTTGAGTCCTTCGATGGGCGCCCAACAGCCGATATCTGGACATATACTACACTTCTCTCCGTCGCCAGCCGCTCAAGATCGCCACCGGCCATCCGACACGCATCATCCCTTCTCCGCTCGTCAGGTCTCTCCCCAAACCGATTCACACACCTATGTCTCCTCAGCTACTTCACCCATCGAAACGAGTTATCTGGTGTCCGATCTACGCTCCGCAAGATGAAGGAACAGCATTTGGAGGTCGGCCTGGACGGGACCAACGCGTGTATGTGGGCTTATGCAAGGAACGGGCATTTGGACGTCGCGATGACTATCTACCGCGTTCTCCGTCACAACGTCGATCCGGAGCATGACTTTGGAGAGCACGACGTCGACGCTGCTCTCGATTACCTTCGGGACGTCGAAGGCCTCGACGTCCCACCAGGTCTCATTCCGGACGAGATCACGTATACGTCTATGATCCAAGCCCTAGCTTATCGCGGGGATTTTATTCAAGCTCTGAACGTCTTCGTTGACATGCTGTCAACACCAAATCGCGAAGCCCGAGCTCCTGTGGATGAGGCAACAGGCGAGCCCTTACGGTACAAGCCTTCCCTGGCGGCTTTCAGGGGTATTTTCTTGGGATTTGTCCGCCATGCGCGCAAACCCTGGGAACGAGGCGAGCAGAAGGCTATCACGGCTACGCTGCAATCGCCTTCCCAGGCTGCTTGGGACCTGGAGAATTTAGAAACGGTCTTCACTGCGTTTATGGAACTCCCAGAAGACACCAAGCCCAGTGATAGACTGGTTTATTGGATAATTGTTGCGTTTGGGAGGACGAGTGGTAATGATCCAAGGAAGATACGCGAGGTATACGCCCAATTGGAGGACAAATACGGTGGTGGTTGGGGCGGTCGCTTGGAGAGAATACGGAAAGCCATTAACCCTTGAGTCATGAGACGAAGAGCTGGTACGACGATTGCATCTATCTCAATTTACAGAATCAGTACATACACATCCCCAATGCTAATCAGTACAGTTGTGGCTAGAGTTGCGAAGAGTCCCAAAGTCGATTTGTGTTAGTTGTATTTAAATGCTCTCATCTCCATTATCTCTCCTCCATTGAACGAACTCGTCCCACCCGACCAAGCATTTCCTGCTTTGATACCTTCGAAGCTTGACGCTTCTGCGCGTCTCTTCAGTGATGGCCCCGTTCCAACCAGCTTTCCTCATGGCGCTTTCCACTGCTTCAATCTTGTCCCATCCTTGTTCAGGCATCACGTCCGGAAGGTACGTGGCTGTAAATGTCTGCCTGGAGGTAAAGCGCGGTAAAAAAGAGGAAGAGGAGAACGGTGAAGGCGTGTTCGAGGACGACTGCGAAGTGGGATATATAGAAGGATTCGGAAAGCTAATGTATATTCCATGCGTGCCAATCGTCCAATCCAGATAGGACGAAGCATCCTCAAAATCAGTCAGAAGAGATATGCTGCGAAACGTTATCACCCAGATTAATTAGCGGGAAAGTCGAAAGAGGACAATAGACCATCCGACGAACCCGCATTCAAGAGAAGGGAGCTCCTTCTCCTCTATCTTCCTGAAGCGGGAATCCTTGAACGCACTGATTAGGGCGTACTCCGCGATACCTTCGCGCAACGGCATAGGCTCAAAGTTGCCTATGCAGCCCCTCAGTCTGGGTGCACGTCCAGGACGAGACGACCTCGTGTTCCAGGTCACGAAAAGCGGACTGGGTGACGAACGTGTCAATAGCCTCATTCATAGATGCTGTGCGACTACATACTACTTCTCGTCTGAGAAAGCAGGGGCGATGGGCGCGCTGTCAGTGAGGGCGCAGTACAAGGCATCGAAGGCATGAAAGCAATGTTCAAGAGTACAAACGTTGTCTTCCTCGACACTTGTCTCGCCTCCCGTAGGATTGAGGGGGAGGAGGGACATGACGGTCAAGGGACAACCGACTAGGACAGCCTTGACCCTGCGCTCAATCAAGCTAAGGATAGAGGCTGATTACAACCTTCCTATTCCGGCGATCTTACCAGCTCCAGCACACCCCTATGTTCCGGCACAATAGCATCCCTTGACAGCGAGTATGAATGATATCAGAAATGAAAGCCTGCAGTCGATCACCGGATCTTTGAGAGCTGCATTGACTATGGACACATGGACAATCCGTATCTACTTAGCGTAGTATATATGGTATAAGGAGATAATTCAGGAGTGAATAATAGTAACGGCAAGAGGAAGTGATGAAGTTGTTGACGGTGATGGTAGTAATCGAAGTGGCTTAGGAATCATAAGGGCGGGCATAACAGACATAGCAGCTTGTGGTGTCAAAGGAAAACAAGAGGAATAGAATAAGGCGAGTGGGTATGACCAAGGTCGGTAGCGAGGTGGCGAATAAGACAGCACGGAGAAAGTCGGGCCGAATAGCGACGAAACGGAGGAAATCAAACAAAGGAGACGGTGATGAACTGTCGAACGACTGTCATGAAGAACAACAGCTCCAACCTCCAGAGGAGGAGCGTGCCTTCTCCCGTGCTTCCTCCTCTTCGGCTTGAGCAGCCCATGCGGGTGTACTAACCGAAGATAGGAAAACGCTGTCACGCTTCTTAAGCTCATTCTCTCGCTCGATGAGGTCCTTCCGTTCTATTATCGCTCCAATCAGCGAGTCGAAGAGGCCTTGGATGCCTGTATAACGAAAACAAGTTGTTAGTAGAGATAGAGGCTGTAGCACGGTGGTGTGGCTTACCGCAATCATCTTTCGCAGATACCTCGAATAAATCCATCCCCTTGTGAAGCCCCCACTGCTGACACTCGTCTTCGCCGTCCTCCTCGTCCTCGTTGAAGCTGTTGCTGCTTGTCTCCGCATTTTCATTCCAACCCCCGGCATATCTCCCGAAATGTGAACCGAACCGTGATTGCGTGGAGTGGGAACCGTCGGTAGTAGTCTTTGATCTGTTCAAATTTAGCCCACCAGTGGTCTTCGACCGTGGGAGGCCCGGCCCAGTGTTACTACGCTTAAGCCCAGTAGACTCATTGATTGCGGGATCGAGGTATGAAGCACTATGTGGAGGCGAGGATTTAGCCGGTGCTGCAGGTGCACTGTTTAATGGGACAGATCGAATACTGGTGAATGAGGTAAATCTTGGACGAATGTATGACAACGTGGATGGGGCAGGTGGTGGAGGCGGAGGAGGCGGTGATGGGGGTCGCGGTGGAGGAAACCAGTTATGTAGGGATAGTCGCGCAAGGTCCGAGGTCACCTGGCGATGTTGATGTAGGTCGGCTTTGGAGCCAACAATGTAAATGATGAGCTCTGGTGGGCAATTTTTCTTCAATTCTGGGCGAGGTCTTTCAGTGTGCAAAATGACGACAAGTAAACTGTTATTCACCTGCAAGCCATCCCCGTATATCATCAAACGTAGCAGCATTCGTTATATCGTACAAGAGGAGGGCAGCGTTAGCACCTCGATAATACATGGGAGCCTAGTTACCTTGTCAGCGACTTGAACAGTATCGGACTAGCAACCTGGACGATCGCCCCGTGCTCACCATGCTTCGAAATCGCTCCTGCCCCGCAGTGTCCCACAACTGCAGACGAACTTTCAACCCGTCAACATACACTTTCTTGGTGACGAAGAAAGCACCGGTGGTGGACGTCATGTTCCTGGGATCGAACTTGTTCTGAGTGTACCGATGGAGCAGGCTGGTCTTGCCAACACCTGTAAAAGGCGAGACATATTGAGTATTTACACATCGAGGGATTTTTGCCGGTGTCTGAATGAAGAAATTGAGCGGTGGAGAAGGACTAACCTGTATTACCCATGACCACTATTTTGGCATCTATCCCATGTTCATACCTAGACCTAGTGTACGGGTCCATGCGTGCATATTCCGCCATCCAGAACGATGTTGACGGCGTGCAAAAGATGCCACGACGGGCGAAGAAGGAGGAAACGAAGGACAAGCAAACGGAACGCAAGAAGAGAAGTGAAATGAATCGAACTCAGAACTGTGGACCTGACGCGACGGCGGACTCACGTGCCGAGATCAAAACAGCTCTGCCACAAGTGCCCAGGTGTATCCCTGTCAAGTCCCCTGGGTCACTGCAGCAAGTTGTCCTTGGGGAATCCTGGGCGCTCGTAGCACCTCACGCAGGCTCTAGAGAGCGACTGGGGAGTATCTACGGGGACTCGCGTACAGCAGTGACACCGTATTTCAACTTTTTCTTAGTAAACCTCCCTCATTTGCGCAGCTCATAGCTCGGGTCCACGTCGCCACCGAATCCGAAACGCAATCACGACACTTTTCTGACGCTCTCCATTATAGTGGCCCCTTCCTGGGCGGCGAGCGCCAATTTCATAGCATAACATCCCAGGAGTACATAAAGGGCATGGCCATGTATTTTGATGGGTGCAGTATATCCGAAAACATGTCATGGTGCAGCAGTCAGCCTATGCATAATCTACTCCTGGTTGGCGGGAGGGAACTCGAAAACCACATCCTTGCCAGTCAGGCGGCGGTACACTGATGAAAATGAATCCAACTTGTACTCCAATGATGTGGCGTCTTTCGAATCAAGGATACTGTGGCGACCTGTGAGCCTGTGGTAACAGTCCAGGCAACCAATGAAACTTACACTTTCAAGAGTTTCGAGCCATCAACACCAACCCGTGTCCTCTTGCCAACAATCTCAGTGGGGAAGACAAGGTCCTCAAGGATTTTTTCGTGGACTTGCGTGAGCGTACGGCTGCGGGGTCTCTTTTGCTTGACACGCGAGTTACGGGTGGGCTTGCTGAGCATCCGGCGCTGGGCAACGAAAACGACGTGTCTGTCGGAAAACTTCTTCTCTAATTCACGGGTGAGTCTTGAAAGATTCAAACCCATGTCAACATCTGTCTCTTGACGATAAATATTCGTCTTCGCCTCACCTTTGCTGCACCTTGTGGAATGCCTTCAACTGGGGAACGGGGACGAAGACAACGATGGCCTTCTTTCCACCTCGTACATCAACCTCACGAGCAGCAGAGATCTGCAGGGGGCGGAGCTCAGTCTTGAGCTCAGGAACGTTGTTCTCCAGGTCGATCAAAGCCTGGGCAACGCTGGTTTCGGTCTCATCGGGAGACGTGGTGGGGGCGTTAGCGGTACGGAGGATCTTGTGGTTGACGGACATGATGGATGTGGAGGCCTACAGATGAAGATCGTAGCATCAGCATCCAGCTCTTGTAGTGCACATCCACCCAATTCGAGCGTTTCTTCCAGGATTTCACAGCCCAGCATGGTCCAGCATCACCATCCAGTAGCATTCGACGTCCTAACATGATCTGAATCGTACTCACCGAGCTTGACGCCTTCGTCGATGTCTTTTGTGCGGTGAGTCTTGCCGTGTAGACGGTCTGCTCGTTGCGCCAAACACGACCAACCTGGAGGGCCATGCGAAAGCTAATTAGGCAATTTAACCTCCCAACTGCCTCTACATAAGGATATCAACCCCTCTGCGTAGGACACAACTTGCTCTTAGCCAACAGCTGGCTCACGATTTGACTGGTAACGATATAGACACAGGGGGAACAAACTGCTATGTACCATCTCTAGTCCGCTTGAATTCGTCCACCCACTTCGTTTCCTCCTCGCCCTTCGGGAGTACCGCAAAGGTCAGATATCCGTCTTTGATTTCCAGCCCGTCCACAGGGTCCCCTTCTTTCTCTTTGGCTGCATTACAAACGTCTCGTAGTGTCATCTTTTTACCTACCTTCAAAAGGCGCTTTCGACGCGTCATTGCGTATACCACGAGGTTATTCGCGGTGTACTCCTGTTTCTGATCCCAGGTTGGCGGTGGCGTCTGTGGCGGAAACATTTGAGAGATGTGGGCGGAAAAAGCGGTATCCTCCGCAAAATGGGAGATGACATCCGATGTCGCATATTGTGGGTAAAGGAAGAACACGGGCAAGATGAGCGTTCGTCCGGTCGGATCTTCTGGGTCGAAGTGCGGAGAGTACGGGTTATCTGACAAACCCTGTGGGTTATTCACCATGTACAAGTTTCTCTCCTGAAGCACGATCAGAGATAACGGTCGAAAAGTAAAGCCGATCTTCTTACTTTGAAAGCTACCTGAAGGAGTCGCTTCTCTGCCTGTTCTTTTCGCAAACGCTCTTCTTTCTCTCTTATTCTTTGGTCCTTCTCGCTCTTTGCTTTCTCCGCGCGCGCCCGAACAGACATTACTCCTTGATTCTGTTGATCGAAGAGTAAACATCGATCACAGCAGTCCAGAGCCTCCTCCAGTCGATCCAGCGCCATTAGCGCCGTTGCCGAGCGATAGAATGCCTTCGACGACTTCGAATTGATGGTCAATGCCTTGGAACAGTCCCGTAGTACAGATCCATAGTTTTCTTCCTCGGAGTCAGCACAATTGGACACGGAGCACGGGGGTATCACGCACTCAGTTCAAGATTGCATGCTGCGCGGTTACACAAAAGGGCCTCTTGCAGTGTGGCGTCCGTTGGCTTTGCATCAAGTGCCTGGTTATAGAAACCAATTGCTTCACGATACCGCTTTCCTTTGAAGTAGTCATTCCCTTGCTCCTTGAAATTCTGAGCGATCTCTTGTGAATGTGTCAATAATATTGGGAGCTGATCTGTAGGGTTTCCTGCTGACCATCTGGTGTGCCATCATAT
The DNA here is from genome assembly GCA_000827185.1 of Hydnomerulius pinastri MD-312. Lineage (NCBI taxonomy): Eukaryota > Fungi > Basidiomycota > Agaricomycetes > Boletales > Leucogyrophana > Leucogyrophana pinastri. The sequence goes on from KN839835.1 coordinate 1,875,857, forward strand.
GCGAGACTCTGCAGTGCTTGGAGCGCAACGTTATCCGTGTCATCTTCTGGAAGTGATTTCATGAACAACGGGATGTTGTCAAACGACGCCAACATGTCCTCGAAGTCGACCGACTCTGGTTGGGGTCCGATTTGTTCACTGGAAGCCATGATTCCGAGTGTTCACCCCGCGGTACTCGCTGGTATCCGCTACTGACGGGTGATAAGTGTTAAAGTGTCTGTCTGGTCTGTGATTGATCTTGAGCTCGAAGATCGCGAGGTCGGATAAAAATGGTTCAATGAGATAAGATAACGTCAACTTTACCGATCATTCCCAGTTATCTAACCGAGAGCCAGCTGATCAACGCGCATCCGAGTGACGAGAACCATCATGGACGGAAATCCGCTTTGCCTCGTTTCCTTCAGTTCCTTCAGCACCTCCTTCACCAGCCTCGCGAAATGGCACCCCCAGCAGTAAGAGGGCTGAAAGCTGCGCTGAATTCTTCAGGAAAATTCAAGTACAAGGTATGTATTTATGTTGCAGTGAATGGCCCTGGTTGATCTTTTGTGCAGAGTCCAGACGTCGCTGTTGACTTCCTTGTCGTAGGTGGTGGTATGTGGTATCGGGTCTGTTGTTTTCTTATCACTTACGAGGAATGGAACTACTTTCAGGCGTCGTCGGATTGGCTGTTGCCCAAAGGTTGTCCCAGCGTTTTCCATCCAAGACAACTTACCTTGTGGAGAGACATTCACGCGCCGGGGAAGAAACGAGGTATGTGCTCGGTCCACGGGTGACTCATGCACAGGCATGCTAAAACTACATGACTACAGTTCTCGAAATTCCGAAGTGATTCATGCAGGTATGCGCTCCTTGATTACCAGAAGTGTGGTCGTGCTCAAGGATTTCGACTATAGGTCTTTATTATCCACCTGAGTCTCTCAAGACTCAATTATGTCTGCGTGGGCGGCAGCTCATGTACGAGCGGTGCAAGCAGTACAACATCCCGTACCGCAAAACGGGAAAGCTCGTTGTGGCTCAAGAGAGCCAACGCTCGTACATCGAGGGCCTGCTTGACAAATCGCACCGGTTAACGTGGCCCCGACACTCACCATCACCTCAGTCCGCAGACGATCCTGTTCTCCCTGCGACACTCATCAGCGGTGCGCAGGCGCGTGAACTTGAACCAGATCTGTCCAAAGACATCTCCGCTGCCCTCTGGAGCCCGGAGACGGGTATTGTCGACTCTCACTCTCTCATGGAGAGTCTGGAGAAAGACATATTAGACTCAGAAGGAGGGGAGCTCGTATACTCCACTCGCGTCGTCCGCGTTGACCCATACAAGGGGGCAGAGGCATCCCCAACGTCGCCTTTCCATGACGGCTGGGTGGTGCAGACTGTCACAGACGGTGCCCAAGAAGGAGATGCGCTCCTTGCCAAGACTCTTATCAACGCTTCCGGATTATCCGCGAACCTCATTCTCAACACGCTTCTCCCAGAATCAGCTCGCATTCCAATGTATTTTGGACGTGGCTCCTATGCTGCATATAGTGGGCCAGGCATATCGAATGTCAGTCATCTCCTATACCCCTGTCCTGAGACCGGCCCCAACAAGCACGCTTTCCAATCCCTCGGAACACACTTGACCCTTGACTTGCAAGGCAAAGTGCGCTTTGGCCCTGACTTGGAGTGGATATCACCACCGTCCAATGCACTTGACTTTGACTGTGACGAAGAGAACGTAGACTTTTGGACCAAGCACCTGGTCCCCAGCGACTCGCGCCTAGAGGAGATGTACAGGGCCGTGACGCACTACCTACCCGGAGTCACGTTCGAAGGGTTCAGACCCGACTACGTTGGTATTCGCCCGAAGCTTGTTATTTCAGGCTTCCAGGACTTTGTGGTCCGGAAAGACTACGCCGACGGTAGTGATAGTGGTTTGATGGTCAGCCTCATGGGTATTGAAAGCCCTGGCCTCACTTCTAGTCTTGCTATCGCCGAGCATGTGGTGGAGGATGTCGTCGGTACACAGGTATCTTGAGGTGTTAGCACAGAGGGTGTAGATTTCCAGTTAGTCTACCAGAAACCGAGTCGTGTTTGCTGTATAACAAAGTCTGTGGATCTACCTATCCTCGAGCTGTAATCTTGGGTGCCCAAGCATTGATTTTTGGAACGACTGTGTTGTACGATCGATAGGCGCCCCGCGTACCCGTCAAATTCTCTACCCAAGGCTGTCGCGAAATAGAGTCAGTTGAGTCAAAAGTCTGATAGCGCGGGTATACTCACAGTCTTCCATGGTGGCGAGCTGTTCTTCATGACTTGATCCTCCATAGGCGGAGCCAGCCGGATGTGCTGGAGCCATGAATGCCATTCAGGAGGAACTTGTGTGGCATTGTTGTAGTGCTAACGATAACTTCGGTCAATTTCCGCAGATGAATAGAATTAGCAGCTCGGACGAACTTGTGCAAAGTCAACCCATCGGTGACGCCCTGTCAGCCAAAGTGAGTATTTCAGTCAGCGTCATTTATACTGACCCACGCACCTGGAACCTCATCCTCAGGGTTCAAGTTCTCAAAGTAGCGGTTACCGAACCTACCCGAGCGGTCAGAGGACGAAAAGAAACAGCTCCTCTGTTAACTCACTGATCAGTCCCAACGAGCCGGCCTGCCTTGGCATCGCCAATGTACTGCATTTGATGCCACCATTGCTTTATGCCCGTGGCGCGAATGTTCCGTATATACCGAGCGAGGGACACCATGTCGGTCGGGTGAAGTGATGAGAGGCGTGTTTGGGTGTGTTTGGCCGACTCTTTACTTGTGCTGCCGCTTGGTGCGTAAATATACCAGAAAGGCAAGTGCTGTGAATGGCGCTTGGTGGTAGTCGATGTTCGTGGTGGTAGCCTGCGGGCTCGTAGTACATACCCTCGAGACTGGAAATCCTTCAAGCGTAGGTGCGCTGAATTTCTCAGTTGGAAACATCCTTTACACTCATGAACAGGTGACAGGCGGTAGGAGTTGATGCTCTCCCCCGAAGCTTCGCCTGTGCACGGCTCCTTCAATCGGTCAAATTTGCAATCGGAATTATAGAGTGCACTAAATTTTCACCGTCAGTAAGAGACGATCAATTAGGACGGTCATGGACTTACTCCCTCACTGCTCCCGCGCTCAGTATGTCTTGAAGCAGTCCAAGAGTTAAACCTTGACGAGTCAGTTCACGTCCTCCCGTCATTCGCGCGAGAAGAGATGCTTCGTGGCAACAATGATAGTATTACTGTGAAATATATGATGAACACACACAAGTACGAGAAACACACAAAAACGATCCCAGGCTATCACATACTTCCCAACAACGAACAACAGAGGAGAGAACCGCTACAACATGCAAAAGAGTGAGACAGAATAGAGGAAGAAACAGATCCTCAAAAAATGAAGGACGGTGTAGAAGGACGAATATGATAAAAATCTAAAATATAACTGATATCTTCACACACATACAAACAAATCTGCGTCGTCCTTGATCATCAATCAGCATACAAGACATGTTTCTCTGTACCGTCCAGCCAATCGCGTAGTTCGAGGTCGTTCTCGAGCCCGATAAACTCGTGGCTGAGGCTGTCACGATATCGCAGATTGGAGACATTCCCACCGAGGCGGGCCTGAACCTTGTTCAACAGCTCAGAGTGTGTGACCCTGGGGTGAACGCGAATAGCAATGAGGTCGTCCGTGACGCGGTCGAAGATCTTGATCTTCACGAACGCTGTCTGAGGGTTACCCGCAGACATGGGAGGTGCGTTTAAGTTCGTGGTGGCTGTCGACTGTGAACGCGACCGAGATTGGAGGGATGGTTGTGAGGAGTGTAGTGATGATGGCGATGACGTGGTGTACTCGGGCCACTGAGCGTTCGAGGCACTCGATACGCGTGAATACGCGCTGGCTCGCGAGAGGTCCGCGTGACCGTGAGAGCGCTCCCCTGAGGAAGCATGCGAGCGCGAAGGAGAAGCCGTACGTCCGTTTTGGCGAGATAGTGAGTCTCCACGACGTAGAGAAGATACAGTATCGGTACGTTGGTGACCGTATTGAGCATGTGTAGTACTGGCTTTAGAGTCACGAGAGGCGTAAGGGTGAGAAGGGGGCGTATGGTCTTCCCCGTAATCTGAACCGTCGCTCCGATCATCTCGCTCGGACAATTTCATGTCACCGAGCGTATCGCGAACCTCCTCTTCAAACTCCTGGGTTACCGAATAGCCCTTTGGCGGTTCCACACCTTCAGGGTCACCGTCATTAAACAGTGCCCTGATCTCATCGTACCGAGGCTCGATGTCGTTCTCCACGTCTCCCGGCTTAAGCGCGAGGAAGTCGCGAACAAGCTGATGCTCCAGGATGTATGAGGCGCCGACTGAATTCAAGGAACAGAGCTTGTGGAGATATTGATCGAGCTCTACCCGACGTGCGGCGGTGATTTCGTCGTCAACTTGAGGGGAAGGACCTGGCATGAAGGGGAGTATGCGATTTGCGGAAGGTTGACGGCCAGCCTCTTTAGGGAATGTTTTCAAAAGGTGAACCTGGAAGTCGTAGAAGTCGTTGTAAGGTCTGAAGAGAACAAGTTGTTTGGCTTTGGGCAGGTTTTGAGGGTCATCGGGATCGTAAGGCTGGAAGATAGCGTCGATTCTGAACCAGTACTCATCCATCTCGTGGTGGAAGGAGACCACCTCTCCGGAAAGAAGAATGCCGTCCGGTAGTTGTACTGGCGAGGGAGGTCGTCGTGGAGAGGGAGGCTGCACAGCGGTAGGTTGTACTGGGAAGGGTGGATTCTGCGTGCGCGTGTATGGACTGTCAGGGATCGACAATTGGTTGTCCTCGATTACTCCCAACGAGATGCTGTTCTGCTTATAGTTGATCATGGCTTTCTTCCAATCCTCAACTTTCGGCAAATCACCCCGATCCATCAAAGAGTCGATGTCCTCGATGGGGAGGTTTGTGGCCGGATCTCGGACCTCCACAAAGGAGGCTGGAATTAACCCAGGACGCCCAAGCCTGCCGATTGGTTTAGCAACGAACCACTCGCGATTAGACTGCGCGACGACTGATATTGGATCGCCGGCTTTGGCATCGAGTTCATCTGCACGTTCTGCGACAAAATCATGAAGCACAACGGCATAGAAGACGTGAGTCTTGGGTGACTTGGGTGATGTCACAGGACTGATCGGGCTATTCAAACCGACACTTATCCGAGAAGCACGAACGCTGTTGTGGCCAAGGGGAACGTTGTCAAGCCTTGGTGGTTGGAAATCATACTAAGCGACTCACGATGTCGGACTTTTGCAGAATTCCTCGAACATGTTCTTCGGGACCAGCCCTCGGGCACCTGAGACGGGGTTGTGTGCCTCATACCAAGGGCTATCATTATCTGGATCTCCTGTAACGTAGAAAAAATCGCCTTTTTGGAAAGGAAGCTGCTGGGGAGCTTGGGGCCTGTATGGAGCGATTGCACGTATTACTTTTTGCGGGGGAAGAGAAGCAGACAGTGGTTTAGATATAGATGGGAGGGGCATAGGTGTTGATATCTGGAGACGGTGAGTATCTTTGTTTGCGTTGAGGGACTTTCGTAGGGACTTCATCATGAGGAAGCATAAAAGAAAAAGAAACGAAAATTGGGGGCAGCTGTTCAACGCTGGCGGAGACGGAGTAAGTGAAAGACAGAGAGACTTGAAATAGCCAATTCCATAACAAAACTGGACACATTCGATTCCACTGTTCATGACTTCTTTCCCACGTTGATCAAACAATGACCCCGACAACCCCTCCTTATTGTCTCTCAGGCTCACTCCACACCGTACCCGACAGAGCCTCTGGCGGTCTTCTCAGACGTTCTCGTACTTGTGCTTCTAGGGAGGTACATTGTCCCGGAGCTCACTCTCACATTTTAAGCTGAGTTCAGTGGGACTGTGTATGTTGGACAGGCTTGATCATATGATCACACATATCGCAGTCATCGGGGTCCTAATGAAGTTCATTGACATTTCCGGTCGCATCTAGCGCCTTTTCTGTGGCCTCAAGGTCAATTACCGTGCAGAGCCAAGATTCAGAAACTGGACGTTACGATAGACTACGCTAGCCATTTGTTCATAAAGTTTCTAATGCGCGCCCCGACTGCTCGTCGCGTCCAGTAATCACATTTGATGGATTACATAATGGACGTGAGAACAAATAAGCAACAACACTTTAGTCCCCCAACGAGAGGATGCGGATTCAGGTGTGAGTTACATTTGAGAGACCAGACTGACATTCGATTGCTGTATCGTCTTTTACATTCGTTATATTCGCCATGGCGGCAAGGAAACTGCAGAGTAAGTTCAAGCTACAAGTTCACGTCTCAGATTCTGAAAACATTGGCTTTCTCCCAGCGGAAATCGACCGGACACTAAAGAAGGTCGCAGAAGGCGTCGAGCTCTTTGAAAGCATCTACGAGAAGATGCAGTCCTCAACAAACCAGACCCAGAAGGAAAAACAGGAAACAGACCTCAAGACACAAATAAAGAAGCTCCAGCGCCTACGAGACCAGATCAAGACTTGGGTCGCGAGCAACGACATCAAAGACAAGTCTGCGCTGCTCGACAATAGGAGACTGATAGAAACTGTACGTATCATCATACCAATTCCATTCTACTGATGGCAGTACCACTCGGAACTTGCACCGAGCCCCGCCTGATATTGCTCTCTGTACGACATTCGACTGACGTCTTCATGTTCAGCAAATGGAGAAATTCAAGGCCTGTGAAAAGGAAATGAAGACAAAGGCTTTCTCCAAGGAGGGTCTGACCCAATCCGCTAGGCTTGATCCGAAAGCACAGGAGAAGCTCGAGGTCACTTTATGGCTACAGCAGTGTGTCGAAGACCTCACACTTCAAGTGGAGCAGGCCGAAGCAGAGGTCGAGGCTCTACAAGGCGGTGGGAAGAAGCGGGGGAAGGGTGCATCGTCGACAGCAGGTCGATTAGACGAGCTGGAACACCTAAACGAGCGTCGGAAATGGCACGTCAGCAGATTGGAACTCATTCTGCGACTGCTTGACAATGGCTCGTTGACCACCGAACGAGTACTTGCTCTCAAAGAGGATGTGACCTACTTCGTGGAGAGCAATACGGTTCGTCTTGCAGCGATGTTTTTCGTTCTGAGACCTTTTAAGGCGTTTTTGAGTGCAGGAAGAGGGCTTCGACGAAGATGAGGGCCTCTATGACGACCTCAACCTCGAAGAAGAGGAAGAGAAATTCGGCTTGGCGAACGATGACGATGAAAATAGCGACGATTCCGATGCACAAAGTGAAGGTAGGGTGTTGCTCTGCCGAACAAGCCCTCTGTTCTAATACACTTATAGACGTACCAATGCGAACACCAAAGAAGCACGACAAGGATGAGGAGAGTGTCGCCAGCAGCAGTAAACGAGACGATAGTCCTGTTCAGAAGAAGTCAGGGGTTACACTGCAACTACGGAGTGAGTACCGGAGAAATATTCATTTGTTTGTCATCTTACGCGCGTAACCAGAAGCTTCACTGGCAACGGAAAGTGAGTACCGAGTGAGGGAATCTACGCGTAGGTTCTCATCATACCGTAGCAGCGAAACCTCCGCCAAATCCAAATTTTGCACAACAACCGATGGCGAGCATTCTGAAAGCAGGTCTTCCTCCGGCACCTCGTCCTGCAGCAACATTAACACCCTTCCGATACGCGGCCGCAGCAGCAGCTGCAGTATCAGCGACGGCCACTGCGGTTCCTTCAACACCGTCAAGTTCACAGCCAACATCGTCAAATGCTGCATCGAATTCTACATCAGTACCGTCAACAGCACCCTCAATAGCACCGTCGACGTCACAAAGCATGCTACAGGACTCACAACTGACATCTTCGCCAAGCCTGACACATCCTTCGGTGACAAGTCCAATGCTGTCTTCTGCGTCTGCATCACACCAACCGGACGGGTCGTTCTACTCAAGCCAGGATTCACCCGCAATATCAGAAGCCGTCCCCAGCTCTGTGAGTGGTCCTGCCGCATCGCCGTCACCACAGCGAACGACATACCAGAAAGGTGCGTCCATCGACTACACGTGTTCGGCGTTAGGTAAGATTCTTTTTCAGAACCCGTGGCTTCGCCTGTGCTGCCTAGGGCTGCATCCCCTGCTGCCCCAGTACGTTTTCACGACAATTGTCCTTGAAATGAATCTAATGCGTGCTCGTAAACAGCAAGCCATTCTCTCAGATACACAACAGCCTCAAGCAAATGGTGCATCTCAAGCAACGCAATCTTCTGCACCACAACTTCTACCAGCTGGGCCCTCACCGCTACCACAGCAACTGCAGCAATTGTCGACCTCTGGGCTCTCGACATCCGCCGGCGCGCCATCACCTGCGCAACAGCCGCAGTATCCCCCAGGCGTGAAGGTTCCTCTATCAGCAGAACCGCAATCGGCCGCTTCTTCGCAGGGTGCTCAGCAACAAGCCACTGTAGGAATGCAACGACCACCTTCGGCAGCTCCTGTGCAGCAGGCACCTGGTCGACCTACAGCATCTGCGTTCCCTGGCTCGCTGTCTGATCTCGTTGCATCGTTTGAGACGGTCAAGCAAAAGGGTACGTCGAGCCGTGTGACTTGTTGTGTCTGGAGCGCTGATCAAGACATCACCAGCTCCTCATCGTATGAACAACCTCGGGGAAGTACACAAGCTCCTGGAAGGTGGTTATACGAATGCCCCTCAGCCCGTCGACACTGAGAAGTAAGATCGAATCATATTAGAGGAGCAACTTTCGCTTATTTTTGCACTTGCAGGCCCAAGTACTACGTACCACGGCATCCTTTCAACACTCCAGCCTTCTACCCCCAGACACCCAACCCAGTCCTCAGCACGCCTGGGATATTCTCTCAGATCGACGTGGAGACGCTTTTCTACGTGTTCTACTACCTTCCAGGAACATATCAACAGTACGCACCCATTACCGCTCGCATGATGACGTAGTTCTCACTTTGATGGGTAGGTATCTTGCTGCCAAGGAACTGAAACGCCAATCATGGCGATTCCATGTCAAATACTTGACGTGGTTCCAGCGACACTCGGAGCCTCAGGCTATCACCGAAGAATACGAACAGGGAGTATACGTCTACTTCGACTGGGAAGGTTCATGGTGCCAGCGTAAGAAGAGCGATTTCCGATTCGAGTACCGTTATCTTTCGGAGGATTGAACGCTTCTTCATTTTCTCCTCCAATCCATTTTCGTTTCACCGATGTTTTGCTATATCCTCGCGTCTTCTACTCAATGTAATGTAACCACGGCGCAGGACAGTTTTACCATTGACTAATATTACTTCTTGCTCATTGGCGGGCCTCGTCCGTTGAATTTCATAGATATGCATGCTAAAGTGGGATAGTGATGCTCTATTATAAGTGAAGAATTACTCGAGTACTACTACCGCCCCCAGAGCTTCGAAGGTCGCTTTTAGTTTATCCGCATCCTCTTTGGAGAGATTTTCCTTCAGGACCTTTGGGACAGACTCCACGAACTTCTTCGCCTGCGAGTACAAAATGTAAGAATAGGCCCATTTAATTGAGTGCGAAGAATTGTCGAACTCACATCAATGAGAGTGAGGTTTGGTACCATGGCCTTGACCTCACGGATGATCTTGGGCTTGGCTCCGGCGTCAAATGACTTCAACATAACATTGAAGATAGTCTTCTCCTTAGGCTTCTCCTGGAACGCGTGAAGGTTTGTTCAGTCCCTGGTCCTGGGAAGCGCAGGAATGTTTCTCACCTCGACTGCTGCTTCTTCTGCTGGCGCGGCGGCGGGCGCTGCAGCGGTAGCGGCGGGCATAGCAATTTCTTGAATATTTAACCGTGACTGTTGAATTCAAGTTTTAACACACTTGACAGAAAGTTTCACAGAGCCTGCTCCAACCTTCAGGAGCGAGACAAGGTCGGCTGCTTGCAAGAGCGTCAAGCCTGAAATGTCGTCCACTATCCGACCAATCTTGGCGTCCACTGCGGCGGGCGGGGGCGCACTTGATGATGAAGCTGGTGCGGCCTCAGTTGCAAGCCATCTTGACCGACTTGCTCGCGAGGCAAACCTGGAACGGACGGAGGTAAGCACATGACCGAAAACTCCGGGGACTGCAAAAACGCACCGTGGTACAGACGTCGACCGAGAGGTGGCCCGAAGAGTAGAGAAACAACGGCTCTGCATTGTGTCTTGAGTTTCCGCAACGCACTACCAACTTTGAAGTTGTACTTACCGCCATAATTGTTCACTTAAATTTTGAAGCAAGTCTTCGACGCGTACAAATTCGGAGGCGTTGTTGGTGGTTGTTTGCCAACCCCCTCGTTTCTGTGGCGGCAACTTCCGTTCTGCTCCTGTCTCTAGCTTTTCCTCAACAAGGAGCGCGCCACTAGTGTTACTATACTCCAGTACTACAGGTAACCTTTGGCGCCATTCTCCGGAATCCTTGCGGTTGAGGTTGTCGATGATGACCGACCTATATGTATACCTTGGCGACCAGCTGTTAGGCGTGCTATACTTGTTCGAAGAGTCGACGATGACCTGGCTGGAATATCGACTTCGCCTACCTTTGGAGTAACCTCAGCCAGAAGGATAACCAGACAATATCCTACAAATCACAACGATGCTGTTGCGGTGAGGACAGTGCAAGGTGCGACGCATCAATATGGTGATTTGTTGGTGACATACATTCCCGCGATCGTATGTGTATATGCGTATATTCCAAGGAGGATAACAGGGGCGATCCCTGCTCAGGATTGCCTGACAGGAATTAATGAGTGGACTCACAAATGCGATGAGTGCTCACGGAAAGGTATTCGTCACCTGCACACCACTGAGTATTGGGACCGTCCGGCCGCCTACGTAGTACTGTCAGAAGCGATCACCTGAACGACAATGTTTACAGGTCCTGACACAACTCCCCCAACCTTAACATTTATCTAGATAATTTCTGATCGGGAACATAAACGCCACCAGAGATAGTTGTCAACCCTCAGATCCTATCTTTTGGTTCAAAAACATACAGCACACGACTACGGGTGACGTAGTATTTCGGGTGTGCACGGTTGCGTCGGGCGGTTCCAGAAGTCAGGACGCTTGCGTCCAACTTTGTGCCGCTACCCGAGTCTACGTGTGTCTGACACTTTGACGCGTCTTTGCTTCAAATTCGCTACCTACTGCGCGTAGTTCACTCGTCCAGACACGCTGTCGTCCTTGGCGACCACAGCGACTACATGCCTCTGGTGCTTGACAGCGCACTTGAGAGTTGCTGGTCGCTTCAAAGTTCAAATAGTCCTTTCCTCTCACACGATGGAGCAATGATGGGCCGAGCATTTGATAAAGCCAAATAGATAGGAAGGTACCAACCTGACCGGGACAGTAAGCAAATGACATATATTGGTTGCTATCAAGTTGTTAGCAAGCGTGGCTGTTGGAGGGTTGCACACAAGATGTCCCAGGGTGTTTTTTCATGGACAAATCTAGGCGACGTTGAGAAGACGTGCGTGCGAAATACCCTATTTCTGGATATACTTGGTCCAATTGATGCTCAGAATTTCCTCTGATATGGTTCTTGACCGTACGATAGAATGCCGCTTTTGCGGTCCCTCGCACAAGCTATGACGGAAGCCTTCCGTTGTATGTCCAGGAACTCAAAATTTTTCAAGATCCACGCATCAAGCTGTCGGCGGGCCCGGTAGAGAGTATTTCCCCGATCTCAGCGTACAGGTTGGCCGTTCATGGCCACCTAGCTATGCATAGTCAGGTATGAACAGAGGTAGCTTGACATCATGATGACTATGTTGAGAACCGCAGGTATATCTGATGCATTTATCGCGGAACAATGATCGAATGCCAGAGTGAAACCGTGCACTAGCTTTGTCCAGGTGGTTATGTGAAAAGGGTGAGAGCCGTCGGCCAGTTTGCGGAAGAGGTGTCTAATGCGGCAATCCAGGGAACTGGAGAAGTCCGCCTCGTGTGGGTAGTTTAGAAGAAAGTACTCATGGATTTCTAGTCTGTATACGGAAGCCTGTCAGATCGGTGGATATCTCGCTTCTTGTTGTCAGCAAAACACTCTTTCCCAATACGTCTGCTAAAACTATCTACAGTTATTCAAAAGGGCCAGTCTACTGGAATGACTTCAAGTGCCCACCCCTTCCCCAGATTCCCCCTTATCCTGTCCACCTGGTGATCCACTTAGTCCTCTCCTTTCAGTCATGGCCACGGTAGTATTGGACAATACGTGCGTCACTTCGACATCACCTTCCCTAGCCCTCCATAACACTTCTACCCTGACAGATTCGGAGCTTTCTTGATCGGGGTAGTCATCTCGGCGACGTGAGTGTAACTTCGTATTTATTTGAGAGCGAGCTCAACAATACGCGATAGGCTTTACGGAGGTGCGTGTGCATATGCACTCTTGTAATCTTGCAGAGGTTAAAGTGTAGAACGCCAGTAACCTGCGTTCAGACGTGGTATTACTATGGCCGGTATCCCTCAGACCCGTGGTATATCAAGCTCCTGGTATGTTTACAGGTGCAGTGTTAGGTTCCCGCTACTCACATCCCTTCCAAGGTTGGTGCAGTCCTCCTGTCGGACACCGCACACCAAGCATTGATTACGCACACTGGTATGTAAGCGTTACGTCCGAAGATATATGTGGACTAAATCTCCTGTAGTCTACACCTATCTCGTCACAGACTTTGGTCAGTATGCAGACCTTGGAACTCTCGTCTGGTAAGTAATTTTCGATCTAGGAAGAGCCTCTCTGACCATCATGGTCTCATAGGAGTCTCATCGTAAGTTCTACCGAAGTATTTTGCCAGCAGGACTGAACAGACTTTTCGAGTCTAGGTTGAGGTTCTTTTCAATGTACGTCGCTCTCCCACTGAACTCGCCAGCTCCCGCTCACGGTTACCAGGGATTCACTGCGCTCATCGTCCAAAGTTTCCTGGCTATGCGGGTATACAGACGTACGTTTTCCCTTCGATCCATACGAAACACCCAGTAAGTTTGTTATATCCAGTCAGCAACAAGAGTATTCTTGCCACCGGGTCGGTGATGGCACTCGTTATTGGAGAATTCAGTGGGTATTTTAATATGAAAGTCAATATACAGCACGCTGAATATTCCCGTCTACACAGTCCTGGTCGTCAGTATGTATTTCTGAGTTCCCCTATTGCCATGATACTTACCCGAAATGATGGCAACCAGTCTACGTTTCGAAGGGGTGCGTCGGTTTTTCTTCGGCTTTTTTTAGCCGGTGCTCATGGGGATTCTGTGCAGATTGAAGTTCCAAACATTCGCCGAACTCACTGAGCTCAAGGTATTTCGATTCGCATGACGAGCTTACCCGCCGTGGGCAAATCGCTGAACATCCGCGTAGGCTCTTTCAATGTCGGTCAACGCGGTCGCAGCTGCAGGAGACGTCCTCATCGCCATCTTCCTCTGTACCTTACTCCAAAATTCGCGAACTGGTTTCCGGAGGTAAGTTTCACCGAGCTTGTCCCTTGATGTTTGTTCATCGTACTGCCAGATCTGATACTATGATCAACAAGCTGGTGAGTGCTTCTGCATCATTAAGGTGGGGGATTCGATACAACAATTGCGCGCTAGATCGTGTTCAGCATCAACACCGGTCTATTGACCAGGTCCGTCTCTTTGTTCTGCTTTGAGTACTTGGCGGTGCTTAACCCCTTGATAGTATCTGCGCCGTTGCATCTCTCATTTCCATTGGTGTCTGGCCATCCACATTCATTTACATTGCATTCTACTTCTGCCTGGGACGGCGTAAGTTGTTTTCCTCTCCTGCTTGCAGAGCTACGCTCACACTCGTTCTGCTAGTGTACTGCAACTCCCTCCTTGCAACGCTCAACGCACGCAAGGGTCTGAGGGGCGATTCTCGGGACGATAACATGTCTCTCTCTCTTCAGGGCGTACAAAAGACCAACCAAAGTATGATCGGGACGTCACAAAGGGTATGTCTACTTCTCCCCCTCGCAGCTCATTGTCTGACCTCCCTATTAGCGATTGCCCAACAACATCTCAATCAAGATCGACACCACGCAAGAGTACGTGCGCGACGAGGTGCGTCAATCTCCATTTTCAGTCCCCGTTTTGTGCTAAATTCAGCCCACTCCAGTACTCATCAGCGGGCGAGGACACGAAGAGCCCAGATGTTGTCTAAAGCGCTTCCTAGCATCCTCCCGGGGTGCCTCGAGGCCTAGTGAGAAGCTACAAAATGTACCTAAGGATCCTTTTAGTAGAACATTGGCGACATTCTTTCTTGCTTCAATCCTTTCAAACTTTTTTTGGTCAATGTAAGACTTGTAGCATAGGATCTCGAACTGATCGTCGGTTTGCAAACATAGATTACCCCATTCATCAATCCCCCTTCGTAGCTACATGCAGCGCATGCTTTGGGAGCACTTGGAATTGCCAGTTTTTTTTTCTGGCTTGCTTTCGTTGTATTGTTGATCTCCTGTGGAGAAGGGACAATTCACTCGTTTACCTGCAAAATTATTTCCTGTGTGATAGCTTGTATGTTATTAGTACATATTTCTGTGTCGATCTAACTGACGTATAACTCGCCCTCCCCCCGGGCCCCCCAGATAAGTTTCAGTTCGGAGTTTCGCGATGATCATAATTACCGTGCCAGGGTTGTGCAAGGGCGCCCGATCTGGCTTGATCACCGAAATATGGAAATATGTCAAACAAAGGTTCCGCGGGGGCATTTGTCGAAAAGATCGGAAATCTGTAACAAATTGCAAAGGGCTATCACTGAAATATGAGAACGACACCATGACCCTTCAAAATAGTTGCTGCTCGGTTGGAAGAAACCGATCAAGAGTGGTGCCTTGAGGCGCCCAGCATCGCGGTTTGCCTGATCGGCCAAGAGTTTCTTGCTTTATTCTCTAATATGCCACCGGCGAAGAGCAGCTCTGAAATAACTTCTGGATTTCTGAGAGATGAGCACTTCTCTGCGATACCTTGCCACGCTGCTGATCCGCAAGACTATGTTCCGTTTGCTCTGATTGTGGTCGCAGGGGAGGCCCGGACTGCGCCGCGAGGCATGATGGCAACTGGGAGAAAGAGCACGCGAAGGCCGCGGATGTGCCTGGAAGGACTTGTAGGTTCCCACGAGTCTTATACACCATGTTCTTCCGTTTGCGGTGGCAACGACGGTAAACACTCTTTACGGCCTGTCAGAGCATCCTGTTTTCCGGAAGCCTTACGAAGCTGGAGAAAAATGATCCTAGCTATAAGCAGATATAACATGAAGTCAGATGTCAAGCCCACATACTTCCCATCTTTGCCCTGTACTTTCCAACTCAGACCACTACACTCTTTTAACCCCTTCGAGATCAGACCGGCACTTCGCTGCACGTCTGACTTCTTACAGCGCCTTCATACCTCCCCTCCGCTGTGCGCAGGTGTATCCCCGGAGCTCACGATACTGAACTGTGACCTCTTTCTTGTTCAACGATGTTGACCTCTATGACATGGCTGGACCTGTGTCTAGCAGGTGTCGGTTTGTACTTCGTCAATAGGGTATTGACCAAGAAGAACCCTGCACCCTTCCCTCCCGGTCCTAAGGGACTCCCTCTAGTGGGAAACATCGCTGATATGCCTTCCGTTAAACCATGGCTCACCTTTGCTGACTGGGGCAAGAAGTACGGTAAGTACTTAATATTCTGAATTGTAATCCCATCATGAACGATGGCTCTCCAGGCGATATCTCGCATGCAGAGGTCTTAGGCCAGCACATCGTCGTACTGAACAGCGTCAAGACCGCCATGGACTTGCTCGACAAGAAGAGTTCTTCTTACTCTGATCGTCCTGTCCTTCCTATGGGTGGTGAACTCGTCGGCTGGAAAAACACACTGGTTCTGCTTCCCTATGGCGACCGCTTCCGCGAGTATCGCAAGAACTTTGCTCGCGTTATTGGCAGTCGTGCAGCTATGGACAGTTACCACCCAATCGAGGAGATTGAGACCCATCGCTTCTTGCAACGCATATTGGCCAAGCCCGCAGAACTCCAAGGACACGTCCGACACGCTGCTGGCGCCATCATCTTGCGCATTTCACATGGTTACGAAGTCAAGGAGAACCAAGATCCTTTTATCGACCTTGCCGATAAAGCGGTCGAGCAGTTCTCGGCGTCCACCGCTACCGGCGCTTTCATGATCGACGTCATGCCAGCTCGTACGTCAGAACTCCTTGAAAGAGGAAGCATACTAACTCGTTGGATAGTGAAACACGTTCCTGAGTGGTTCCCTGGTGCCGGTTTCAAGCTTAAGGCAAAGGAATGGCACGCAACGCTCGAAGAGATGGTCGCAAAGCCCTACCAATATGTCAAGGATCAGATCGTGAGTTTCCCCAGGGATACAGGGGCTATTAGGAAAATAATGTCCTTTAGGCTGCTGGTACTGCTCCCGAATCTTTCGTGTCAAACTTGCTCGAAGGCAGGACTTTGTCCGCTGAGGAAGATCACGTCGTCAAGTGGTCGGCTGCTTCTTTGTATTCTGGTGAGTAAGAAGCCTGTCTAGCACTTTTCATATCGTTGAACTTCCTTCGTCTACAGGTGGTGCCGACACAGTGAGCATAAATAAATTTCACGTTACGCTGAAGACTGACTTCTAGCTTCGTTAGACTGTGTCCGCAATCTACTCCCTGTTCTTGGCTCTGACACTCTTCCCTGAGGCTCAGAAGAAAGCACAAGCCGAGATTGACGCTGTTATTGGCTCAGATCGTCTCCCTACCTTTGCCGACCGTGAATCTCTCCCTTACGTTGAGGCCCTCGCAAAGGAGGTCCTTCGCTGGAATGTCGTTGTCCCCCTTGGTCTGTTCATCCCTAACATACAATCAATTGCTTACTGATGAATCTGTCCTTAAACAGCTGTCCCCCACCGTGTCACAGAAGATGATGTCCACGAAGGCTACTACATCCCCAAGGGTACTCTCATAATGCCTAACATCTGGTTCGTCCACTACTTTTGGTGCTGTTTCACTTCTATCAATATTACTCACTCTCGTTCCCCAAAAATCAGGTTCATGCTCCATGATCCTCGGACTTACGCTAACCCCATGGAATTCAACCCTGAGCGCTTCCTCGCTCGGGAGGGCAAAGAGCCTGAAACCGACCCTCGTACTATCTGCTTCGGATTCGGAAGACGGTGAGTCTGTGCATTTGTCGTTTTTAATTTTACTCGGAAGGCTTATTTCTCTCCCGCAGTATCTGCCCAGGTCAACTAAATCCTCTTTGACTCTAGTGCGTTGAGCGTGTCATACTGATGTCACGTACTGCATAGGTCTGCACCTCGCTGATGCATCCGTGTGGATTTCGGTCGCGATGTCTTTGGCGGCTTTCGACATTTCGAAGATTGTCGAGAATGGTGTCGAGATTACGCCAGAGGTTGACCCTTCATCGGGAACTATCAGGTATGCGATGTCCTTTCTGTCTCCTCGCTTCCGAGGACGCAAGGCTAACGTCCACCCAGCCACCCCAAGCCGTTCAAGTGCTCCATCAAGCCCCGTTCAGCCAAGGCTCTTGAGCTCATCCAACAAGATCCTCAACATTGATTCCGCGATCTCCGAATCTGGCCTCGCTGAATGCTCCTCGGAGCCGCCCATGGTCATACACCGACCCGCCTCTAACTTGATCACACTTTGACATAAAGTCGATTTGCATACATACCGAACACCGCGCTTCTATGGGAGTGGATGCTACATTTATCGTACATGATTTCTTGCTTGTTGTCGTCCATACTATAAAGATCCAATTGACAGTCTCCTTGCTCTTCTTCAGTCATGGGTGTTCTGGCCTCCCCCTAGATGCTCGAGTTTATATGCCACTATTGTCGCACAAGTCCGCAGCAAGTGAGAACTTGAGGCAACACTTGACTGGAAGGTGCCTTGTCCCTCTTGTATGGCCTGAGTACTTTCTGGTATCATTGCACTCCTCGACTCCCCTCGACTCCCCCAGGCCTTTACCGTGACAGAGCCGAAATAGGTGTCTCCGTTCTACCCATACTATCAAGTGAAGGGCAAGATAGTACCTGCAGGGCTGCGGGTCCTTTCACTGGCAAACGGGCCTTGCCGCCATTCAATTAACCCATGAGAGCTCCCTCGAGGCAACTCACGGTCGTGCCCCTTCACCCGACTTCGGGTTCTCCCACTTTCTTCAGCCACGCGGGCCTGATCACACATCCGTCCCGTGAAATGGCTCCGCAAATATACTTGCTCATGCTGTCCCCGAGCCCACGTCTCCCCACTCGCCCCCAGGCTGTCATTCTGTGACAGAATCAATTTCACTATTACCTTCCCAACGAAGTGCGAAGTTACCCGTCGTCAGGAGACCGTTGCCCGACCGCCATCCCCCCACGCGCTGGGAACGCGACTCTGGCTCGTCGTAGATCCTGGTCCTTGACATCCTGTGAACACGCACACCGTTGCCTTCCATCCACACGAAAGCGGAGCCGGTGGATATAAGCGGGCGTTCGCGGGGAGACGCCGCATCAGAAAATCCGTCGACCTTCTCCTTCGAAAAAGAACATTTCCCGCCCGATCTTCGAACGCTCGGAGACCGGCAAGGTAGGTGGGTGTACTCCGTCGCTTTTGCGGGATTGAACATTCTATATATCATGCTTGTCCCGATGGTCCCCGTGTACAAGGAACGGACTTCTCTTGCTCGAGGGCCCACGTGTACAAACTTAAGGTCCAGATCGAAGCAGTCGGGCGCCTCTGCAGATCATGATTGGTTTATCCCGAACGAAGATCAAGGGGTACACCGACACGGCGCGTGGATAAATCCAATATCTAAATTCTTTCCTGGCACCACGGAGAGAAGGAAGGAGGAAGGGAATGTTTTTAAGTGTGTCTTGGGAAGGATGGAGACATTCTAAAGATATCGTTTGGATATTTTGAAGCGCTTTGATAGGTTACTTAGCTAAAGTTGCACGGCTCAGTAATGGGTGGACGCTATTTTCTTGGTGGAGATACTCGGTCCACGGCATTTTGGCTCGCCCGCCCCGTGCTCACGCTGGGCGCGTTCTCCCATATCAGAATGCAGAGCGACATGTTCCACTTATCACCGCGCCTTGAAGCTTGGATCCCCGCCTTCTATAGCATGTCATATGCGTCGCGTGCGCAAACGAGTCCGTCACATGATTGACGCGCGAGGCAACAACGGTCAACCACTGGCAGATGATACTAGTAAGTGCCAAGAATCTGCGCGAACGGCGACATCGTATTGGAAATCTTCTCGCTTCACTTCGCGTTCGCCACCTCCCCTCCACCGGGCATGTCGTGTGAGCCATTTGATTCGTCAAACAATACCGTGTGTACACGTTGAAGCCGGTAACCTACACTATCGTTGAACCAAAATTTAGCTGCCTTGACATCCCATCAGCTCTCAAATCTTGGAGGACTTAGGTCGTGTTGATAGCGTCCCCCTCCTTTGCGGTATCACGTAAACGCGGGAATCAAGATAATCAAAACGCAGAAGCGCATTGAAGAAAGAGGGCCTCTATCGATAACGGACATTAATAGTTGTCGCCGAGACCGCGTTAGGTGGTGCAAAGGTATGAGACTGCGGCCGGACGGCGCGGAAATTGATATTCTGAAGCGTCATCGCGCGGAGCTGTTCGGCGTGTCTTGTACATCTCCGTTCGTAAAGTGACCATGGTTCATCAATGGTCGAGAAGATTCTTGTGCACCATGGTTATGGTTGTTCTCCGGCGTGCTTGCACCACCTTTCATGAGGTTCAGTAGGGTCAACATACCGCAGATGAGTGTGTGATAACAGACCTGGTTCAGGATTTGTTCTGGTGCCTTTACTTTCATCAAGGATACGTTGCACGGAGGCGCGGATACCAGCAGCAAAAGAAGCATCTGAAAGCAGCGGAGCTTCTGTAACGGCTCGTTCCACGATTGGGTACCTTTGCGTGGCACTATGAGCCCAGCAGTAAATTTATGTATCTCGCGGATGATACCAACCTGTCTATTTCACCTACGAGTTCGCGGTGAACTGTATCGTGTGGCATATGGACAAGCTTTGGGTCGGAGGCTAGTCGTTGGCGAGCAATGTCATCCACTCGCGACTTGAAAGTTGCAATTCGATCCTTGGGACAGTCGTCAATGGAACACCAAAACCCCCAGAAAGCTACCTACGCTGCTCTGAAACTGAGCGAGGAGTTCCCGTCGCAAGCGGTCGAACTCCCCTGACTTTTTGAACCTGGGAACCAAGGAATAGAGTTTTAAGCTCTCAAGTCTTCTGGTGGGCTACATACTTACTCGTCAACGAGCTGCTTTGGATTCGAGATACTCATAGTACAACTTGGGTGTTACAGAAAAATACAGACATAAGTTTGTGCCATAACCAAGTCGGTGTGAGTGAGAGTCGGCCAAGTTGCCGCCGGCAATTTGTCTCGGAAATAACGCACGATCGGTAACCTAATCACGATCCCGATTGGATGGCCGCCACAAGTCCAAGTGCTCAGATCGACTGCTCATCGCAACACATCGACAGATAAGTAAGAGCCCTCTGTTTACTTAGACCCACCAATTGACGTTCCACGAGAAGAATATCAACGATGAGCAACCAGCTCAAGCCCCTCCTCGTGCGAGCAGCTCTCGGCGAGCCAACCGAGCGTGCACCAGTATGGATCATGCGTCAAGCCGGTCGACACCTCCCAGGTTCTTATTGCTTCTCATAACCATCCACCCCGAGCCTTATGGATCTTATGGATCTTCCTTCCAGAGTTCCGAGCTCTGAAAGAGCGTGATGGGGGACACAGTTTCTTCGAGATATGCCAGACCCCAGCGCTGGCAAAGGAGGTCACTCTCCAGCCCATCTATCACTACCAGGAGCTCGTCGACGCCGCCATCATCTTCTCCGACATCCTCGTTATCCCCCAAGCGCTGGGAATGGAGGTGGAGATGAACCCCGGGCCTTCCTTCCCCCAGCCACTCAAGGTTCCTGCGGATATAGATACTTTGAAACAGAATGTGGATGTCAAGGAGGCGCTCGGATATATGTTTGAAGCTCTCAAGTTGACCCGAAAAGAGCTGGATGACCTCAACGAGAAGCGCGGACCGCAGAATGCGGTGGCACTCATTGGGTTCTGTGGGGCACCATGGACACTCATGGCTTACATGATCGACGGGGGTTCCTCCAGGACGCTGCAAAAGGCAAAAACATGGCTCTTCAAGCATCCACAAGAGTCCCATAAATTGCTGGCGCGCATCACAGAAGTATGCGTAGCGTTCTTGATTGGCCAGGTAGAAGCCGGCGCACAGGTGATTCCTCCGTTTCACGTCGGCGCGCCTCGCAATAAGCTCACCGTACGATAATTCAGCTTTTACAAGTTTTCGATTCTCATGCTGGAGATCTGTCTTCGCATGATTTCGAGACATTTTCGCTGCCATACTTGACGCAGATTGCTCAAAAAGTCCGAGAGGGGCTTAAGGAACAAAACCTCTCCCCTGTTCCCTTGACTCTCTTCGCCAAAGGCGCCCCACCGGCACTCGCCGCCAAGGCTGGGTACAATGTAATCGGCCTACACTGGGCCAACGATCCTCGGGACCCAACGATTCCCAAGGACGTCGTATTACAAGGCAACCTCGATAATGCCGTACTTCTCAGCGGGGAGGAGGCTATCACAAGAGAGGTGCAGAGGATGTGCCAGCAATTCCGCGAAGCCCGTCCACAGGGAGGCTGGATCGCAAATCTAGGACACGGGATGTTGCCTGAAGTCGATCCAGAGAACGCAAAGATTTTCTTTCAGCAGGTGCAGCAGCACTCAAAGACCAAGCAATAGTGGGCGGGGTGGATGAGCAGTATTGGTGTACAACATCGCAATGTATTTTCAACAGAACAGTTGGTCGCGGATAGAACAATCGCCCTGCGGCAAATGTACGTTTGAGATCTCATTGAAGGCTAATGCGTTGTCATTGGGGTTCACAGACATATACAAGAATGATTGGAAATGCGGGAATGAGGAGCGTGTAAAGTTCTTGGAGACCATGCAGATAGTCGAGAGATGCTGGACATATACAATGCCAGAAGGAAAGAAAACACCATAAATATCAACAACACATTGAAAGGAAAGAAAACACTGTACCAGTTAACGAATGATGATGAGAAAAAAAGCCAGGGTTGAAAGATGAGAAGAAAACATGCACACGAAAGCACGAGGTAAAACCAGTTTACACCTCAACATGAAGGCTGTTATGCCACAACGTCTGCGGCGCTGAAGCTACTCCTCCTACGTCTCACAGGGCGTGGGCCGGGTCGCTGTCCAGTTTTGGAAGAGGGAACAACGACTGCTGATGCGCCGGTGGTCATCCAGGCGTCAGATGATGGCTTGCCCTTCGCTCCCGCAGCCATCTCGGCTAGCGTGGTCGTGGCATTGTTCCTTCTTGCCAAGGTAGGCAACCGCGAAGGAGTCGGTGACGGCGGCGGTTGAGGAACTCTACGCGATGAAGGTGCTCCCGCTGGCCGAGCTATGGTTCGAGTAGTCGAACCAGCCGCCAATCTCGGTATCTTGTTGGGAGGTGGAGCGGCACTCCTTGCTGCAGTGCTTGTCGTGGCGGTAGGAGGTTTACGCTGGGTGCTTGCTACAGCAGACCGCAATACACGCGTGGGTCTCTGCTCGGATGCCGTCCCTCTAGCACCCGTAGATCGCGTGATCGTCTTTGCGCGCTGCCGCGTGGCAGGTGGCGCTGCACCTAGGGCAGGCAGGGTATCTCCCGCCTCATCCGCCTCTTCTTCTTCGTCAGACTCCACAGCAACACGTTTCGCCATGGGCGTCTTGCGGGGTTGGCCGGGAGGAGCGATTGCGTGTGCTTTCGCTGCAGCGGCGGCCACATGCCGACTGGGAGTAACGGGCGGCAGTGGCATAGCAGGAGCGCCGTTGGCAGGTGGGGGAGTCACTCTCCCACTCTCTTCCACCAGCTCATCCTGTTCTGCTGGCGGTGTGGCGGGGGTGACAACGGGAGCCGCAGCCGCAGCAGCGGCAGCCTGTGCTCGCCGTATTTCATCAATTGCCGCCCACTTCGCCCACTCCAGCTGCTTGAGGTACATGTATTGTTGCTGTGGACCGACTACACTGCCTGGACGAACAATGCGCATGAACGCGATCGCCTCCGCTGCAGTAAAGCCATATTTCCAAATGAGATAGGCACCGATCAAAGTGCCTGTTCGTCCTAAACCTGCTTTACACTGGAGAGAAAGATGTTACCACACGCCCTCCAAGAATTCACAAGAAAACCCAGGCGAAGCGAAAGAAGGGCGTACATGAACAGCAATCACACCACCGTTCTCCACTATGGCATCCGACAGATCGATGAAAGTCCGCACTATCTCATCAGTTGGATTCGTGCCGTCGTCAAAGTAAAGTTCTTGGTGATTAATCCCGCGGTCGAGGAAAAGTTGTTTATCGTAGAGCTCGGTGTTGAGTCGAACGACGAGCTTAATGCCGCGCTTCTCAAAGTAGTCGAGACAGTTGCAAAATGGTGTGGGTAATTTGCGTTGAAGGGCGTGATTGCTTGTTGGGGTTGATCGGGTGGAACTCACAATGCCGGGTCGACCAGGGGAGGCAGGGCCCGCCACAGCTTGCTTTGCTTCCTTTTGGTTCTTTATCCATGCCGAGTCCACAGGAGACGCGAAAGCGATGAAGTTGGGCGTTATCCAATTCCAATCGCCGTTTTCGACTTTCTCGTAGTATTCGTAATCTTCGACGCTGAACTCGTTCATGTCACATAGACCGTTCTGCATAGCCTTCCACATTCCCCATAGGCAGTCCTGGATGTTGAGATTGAAATCGGAGGGTCCACGTCCCGCGTCACGGAAGGGCATGAATTCTACTTCAGCTATCGGATGGAAGGCTTCCCATGGAGCGCGCCGTTGCACGATCATCTGAGAAGGATGTGAAGAATGGTTCGAAGCTAGAGATAAGATACTAACCACATAAAGCGCCATTAAAAGCGCAGCATTGGCCTTTCTCCGTGGATCATCGGAAGAATACAGAACGAGGCGGTAAGATTCGAGATCTTTGTCCTGCAGCGATCACAATACGCGCGTCAGGATATCTCCACACCCCCACAGCTTGTTAATAGGACCAACCTCCAGCAGTTCGTGGATCAGAATGCACGCCTTGTAGACCATTGCGAGGTTGAGTGGACCCCAGTCCTGGAAGAAGGATAGGTAGAGTAGTTGGTCATCGATCGTGAAGTAGTAATAAGTGGCATCGTCGTCGGGTGATGCTGATGGACCTCCTCTTGGTCGAGCACGCACACGAGGGTTGTTATTTGGGTCTGCGGGTTGGTTATTGAGGATGTGCGGAGTGGGTGGTGGGTGCTGAAAGGTTGTGAAGTAAAGCCTGACGATATGGCTGCTCAGCTATGGTGGACACGTCTTAAACAAACAAGGACATGCCTGTCTCCGAAATGACAGAGCGGCTCGCACTTTGGGACCATGGGGAAGGATGAGCGTGTCTTTTGGCGACGCAGCTAGGATTTCCTGGGCGCGAATTATAACCTGTGGGTAGAAGAGAACGTGTAAGTTGTTTACTGTAGCGCGACAATAAAGGGCTCGAGTTGCGGCAATGTGCCTCAAGGCTGGCGTTTGGAAGCCAAGAGCGTTTCTGGCGCGAAGCAACTTACAAAAGGAAAATATCTCTCGTGACCGTCGCGTTCTGGCAAACATGCCAAAACATATCCAAAGTCAGTCATTTTAACCCCAACTTAGGGTTCGGGTTAGCTCTCGAGGTCGACCTCGAACTTTTAGAACATAGCACGGTCGTTGTATAACGGATCTGGTCAATCGAGGGAGACGGCGATAGCAATCTTTCGAGCAGAAAGCTCTATCGATTCGAAAAAGAGCGAGATCGTGAATCTACCATCACTAGGAAGCACCAGCGAGGAAATGAAGTGGAAGCAGGGTATGAAGTGCAAAGAACACATGCCTGCATCAGGACCACAGCATGTCTTTCATGAGGCTATCAAAATATCACCTAGTGGGACTCGTTGACAGGGGTGTTTCTGCGGCAGACCCTGGAACACGATGCGGCACCTGGAGGAAGCCACGAGCTAGAGAAGACTCTCATGTCGTCAGTCCCTGCGGAACTCGCTCATTACCGAAGAATCAAAAGTAAAAACGTGTACAAGACGCATCAACGAACGCTGGTATAACGTTGTCATGAAATGGTTTCTCCACTGGACTACTCTGACGGTTCCGCGCACGCACACGAAGCTGGTAAATATAGCCCAGGGTGGGGAACAAATGATGGCAGTTTCAATGGCATGGAGAGCTCGGGGCATGCACATCAATGTTCGGGGTGGCAGAGTGCTGGTGGTCAAGTTCGCGTTAATGAACTTGGAGTGCACTCAGGGGTTGGACTTGTGGAGTGAACAAATAATCGCGTTGTTTGTTCTTGTTGGAGCACGCGTATCGCACACGGGAAACCGCGACACTCCCGCCAGCTCAGGAAACCCGTCACTCCCAGCGCCAAAATTCGCTCTGAAGCCAGTAGCACCAGATAGTACTTATAAACGCGTACAATAGGGCCCACAATGCCTGACAATCAAATATTCAAGGTATCATTCACTTTCATCCGCTCAGCGTCTTGCTTTTACTCAGTCATCGCTCCCACTCATAACAGGCTACATATAGCGGGATACCCGTATACGAAATGTTGGTGATCTTGTTCGCGATGGCAGACGTGGTCTTATTTCTTTGACACGTGCAGGATGTGCAAGGGTGTCGCTGTCATGCGGCGGCGCTCAGATTCGTGGCTCAACGCGACTCAAATACTTAAAGTCGCTGGCTTCGACAAGCCCCAGCGCACCCGAGTCCTGGAACGAGAGGTCCAAAAAGGTGAACACGAGAAAGTCCAAGGAGGGTACGGAAAGTATCAAGGCAAGTTCGATCTTCTTCACGCTCATTTCGCCTACGCAAGAATTGCCCTCATACTCCCACAGGGACATGGATACCTCTCGAGCGAGGACTCGCCCTGGCGAAGCAATACAACTGCGACGCAGCTTTGCGTCCTATAATTGAATTCCAACCCGCGGCTAAAAGCCCACCTCTTGCTCCTAAACACCTCGTCTCCTCGGGCGCCGCCGCAAGGCCCGCCCGCCGTGCTGCTGCCGCTGCACCCGAACCCGCCCCAGCTCTCGTCAGCACACGTTCCCGCCGCCAAATAGAACAAGAAGACGAATCAGAACACGAGGTGTTCTCCCAGCCAGGTTCAGAAGATGGCTCAATGACGTCGTCTCCTTCAAGAGGGTCGTCTAGCTCACGTACGCCGTCTCCAATTAACGAGACGTATGATCCAATGGGCGTGTCTGAAGATCGGAGGCATGGAGGAAGGCGCAAAGCACCCCGACGTCACCTTCATGAACGCTATGATGACGCCTCGGAGGACGAAGGAGTCGCACAGCCCAATGGCACGAATGATCCACGTGCTTACAGCGATCAAATCCTTGAATACTTCATTTCTGACACAAATCAGATCCCGCAAGTTCTCATTTCGCCTCCTGCTGATTTTGACGCCAATATGGCAATTGATGACGACGGACACACTGCATTGCATTGGGCGTCGGCCATGGGCAGGCTCCGCATCGTGAAGCTCCTGCTCACAGCGGGAGCTGATATTTTCAAGGTGAATAAAGCGGGTCAAACTGCGCTGATGCGCAGTGTGATGTTCGCGAATAATTACGACGTGCGGAAATTCCCAGAGCTGTACGAACTCCTTCATCGCTCTACCCTCAATATCGACAATTACAACCGCACTGTCTTCCACCACATAGTGGATGTCGCTATGTCCAAAGGAAAAACCCACGCCGCGCGCTACTACATGGAGACCATGCTCAGCCGGCTCGCCGACTATCCAAAGGAGCTGGCAGACGTCATCAATTTCCAGGATGAAGATGGCGAGACGGCGTTGACAATGGCTGCTAGATGCCGGAGCAAGCGGCTCGTCAAAATTCTCATTGACCACGGTGCGGATCCCAAGATCATTAATCGTGACGGGAAGAGCACAGAAGATTATATCCTCGAGGACGAGCGCTTCCGGTCGTCCCCAGGGCCTACGTCGCGTCTTACTGCAATGTCCTTCCGGAACGCACAGGCTGCGTTTCCTATGCCATCCGCTGCCCCGCCTTCCATGCCCGTGAACGGCGATCGACCACCGCTGCATCATTCAGTAGCCGGCCAGAAAGCAAGCACGAGATGCGTCAATGATATCGCGAGCATGCTTGATAGCCTTGCTGCTTCGTTCGACCGCGAACTCCAAGACAAGGAACGGGACATGAATCAAGCCCATGCCCTTCTCCAAAATATTCAACAGGAGATTCTAGAGAGCCATCGGGCCGTGAATCAGCTGAAGACCCAGGCGGAGGGCCTGCAGCTCGCCAAGGGCCTCCTCGGAGAGCTGGAAAATCAACTGTTGGATAAGATGGGCCGGAGGTATCGTTTGGGATGGGAGAAGTGGGTCAAGGACGAGGAAAATCGGGAGAAGTCGATAAGAGATGCGGCTGATGGGCAGCTAATGATCACGGCTGCGACAATCCCCTATCGAACGGACGATGATGTGGAAGGCGAGGGGACGACGGAGTCAGGAAAGGACAAGGATAAAGGAAAGGGGAAGAGGAAGGCGTTACCGCAGGAAGAGGATATCACAGATTTGCTGGCGTTATACGCGGATGTCCCAAACGACTCAGAGGCAATACGCACGGCGTGCGAGTCCATGAAGGAAGAGCTTGGACATCGTCATAAGCGGAGAAAGGAGCTGTTTGATGAGTTGACGGCGTTCCAAGCGGAGGCGGGAACTGGGGGACGGATGGCAGAGTACAGGAGGCTCATTGGTGCCGGATGTGGAGGGGTACCGCCTTCAGAAGTGGATCATATTATTGGGATGTTGCTTGAGGTCAGTCATTCCCCTGTCCTTGTCACCCTACTGGTTTATTGACTTTCCATTAATTTCTTCAGACGCTAGAATCAGAAGAATCCAGCACGTCTTCAACAGCATGGAGTGGAACGAAAGCAGCACCTGTACCAGTGGGGTAATGTAACAGTTCGCTGGGTATAATGTGTTCTCGCTATTGGACTTCTTGTTTATTTGTTGTAATTTTACATGTGATGCCTTCCAGGTATCCTTAATCGCCCCGATACAGTCTATGTCCTCGAGGCTACAGAGTTTCGATCTTTCAGCAGAAGACTAACCAACAATATCAAATCGATGGGGCTGCCAAACACGCTGGTGTCGATCGGACACACGATTCACAATATATATGCCCAGTGCCCAGCTTGGGTAGGAGTGTAATATAATCTTGATGAGGCACAGCAAGTATCCCCGTGCGGAACTGACCTTCACGGATCTTGGATATTTGCTGCCAGTACTGGTATGCTGTAGTACCCAAGGGACCCTGCCACATCTTTCCGTCGATCACACCTGGTCCAGCAAAAATTTGACGGCCTGTCGGAACGAAGGAACCGTAGTCTGGTCAGGTTCCCTTGAATGCGTGAAGCGGGCAACACTGCAAGGGGAATCACTGCCAACATGAGGCTGATGGGCCACCTCCCAACTGGTCGTGCCGCCGAATCGTGGACTATTTTAGTGACTGGTCATGCAGTACTGGCTATATAATAGGCCAAGGAACGTGCGTGTCAGTGGAGCCTCATCAAGTTAGGTTGGCCCACAGATACCGCCGTTATTGTTGGCCCAGACCGCGAGTATACATTATTTTCTAGACTTATCCCACCACTCGGATGCTACGACACCATATGCTTATCAGAGAGGAATACAACAGCCTACTGGTCTGGTTTTCTTCCGCGGGAAGCTCCGTCGATGGTATGAACCGTCCCGGCCAAAAGAGAACATGGACGGAGATCGCGACGAAAAGTGGCAGCGCGTCGAGTCCGGAAAAGTATGCCTCGGTCGTCGCTAAATAGCCTTGATAACCTTGAGAGAGCTCAACCACCCCGTATACAGATCGAATCTGGGACCACCTTCGTTACTTGGCTGGATGACACAATAGTCTCGTGCACTCACTAGGATTCCAACACAACTCAGGCACAATGCCCCTGCAAGAGCTCGCCAGTCATTGTACCACAACTTCCCCTCTTCCCTTTCCAAACCTCACGCTCGTGCATGTAGACTCTGTAAAGGAAAAAGGAATAGATCATAGTGAACGTCGCAAAAGATGTGAGTTGGAGTGCTAGACCCGCCAAAAATATCTATTGTCACTCCTCGTGGTCAGGACAATGATAGTGAGCAGGGCTTCAAGGGACGTACATGCTCGCCTGCTAACGCAGTCGATATACTGTCTGCTGTTGACAGACCCCCTCCGGCAGCCTGTATCATGAAGGTAGTAATGTTAAATGTCCGAGACCACAAAAATGACCGTGATGCACCTCGACGGCACAATCAGGTGTTTTGTGCAATCAAGGTAACGTGCAAGACGACCCAGGAGGACATAGTCGGCGATGAAGGCGCCTGACCTTTTCATTTGCGGGGAATGGATTAATGGACATGAAAAGTCGGCGACAGTAACTTGGCGCGTACCGACAAGACCACGAAGAAACCTCCTACGATGTACAAGTTTCTCGAATCAGGCGCATAAAGTAAGCTAAACCGCAGTGCGAAGCCAATAGCGTAAGCTCGCCCTTCAGCGTCAATGGTCACAATGTCCTCAAGTAACGCCCGACGAATTGATTGTTGATGGACTGACCGTACTCCCCAATGACAAGGCAGAGCATCCATTTTGGACCCCACTTCTTTGTCCAATATGCTTGGACAAATGCCACAATCAGGATCAGCGCTGTAAATAGCCAGAGCGCTACGATGAGATCTCCTCGTATAAACACTGCACATAAGGGTCAAATTGGGATGTCAGCAGAGGATGGTTAGAGACTAGTGGAGGACCGTAAACAGCAAGGTACCAAGAAGCTGCACTCCGTCGGATCTGCGGGTGTAATGTAAGTAAACATACTATGTATCGTGCTCTAGATGTCCACGTCTACACCATCGATGAAATAGGGCTCGGAAACTCAGATAACTTTGGTTCAGTAACCGGTAGATCCTGGTGGTCTTCTCCGATAAATCTCCCGGGCCAGAAAGGAACGTACACAATGATGGCGACGACGAGAGGGAGAGTGTCAAGCGCGTAGAAAAATATCTCAGTTGTGGCGAGGTAGCCGAAGAAACCCTGGGAGAGCTCAGCAACTCGGTAAACCGAACGGACCTGCAGCGCATCAGGGAGAAGTATTTTTATAGAGGACGCGACGCACCAGAATGCCAATGCAGCTAACGGTCAGAGCCTCAGCCAAAGTTCGCCAGTCGACGTACCACGGCCGACCTTTATCGAGCTCCCAAGCATCATGCTCCAGTGTATATACCCGGTACAAGAATCGAACATAAAGGCAGCTGAAAATCAGGAAAGAGGCCAATTGAAGCACGAGGCCAGCCAAAAGGATCTTCAAGTAGAGTCAATAATTTGTTGGTTTTAGTTATAGAAGCTTACATGCGATCCCGTCTGCACCTGTGTCGGATTATGAGATGCGCACAAGCTTCCTCCGGCGGCCTGGATCAAGAACGTAATGGTGTCCGAGGACACAAAGATGATCGTTAGCCGCCGAGCGGGTAGCAGGACGTGATCTGTGCAGTTGATATGATGGGCAAGCCGTTCTAGCAACACATAATTGGCCGCAATGAAAGCGCAAGGCTATGCGCGACTTAATACGATGCAAAGACAGACTTGAGGTCCAGGAGAACTCACTGATAGCACGATAAACAAATATTCGGCGATATATATGCCCTCTGAGTCTGGGTAATAGTGCAAACCGAACCGAAAGCCAAAACCGATCACATATGCTGTGCGCCTGTGAGAAATCATTCGATACGGAGCTCAGTGGTGGAACAACTCACTGTACTCTCCAATAACCATTATCAACATCCACTTTGCTCCATAGCGGAGTGTACAGAAGGTCTGAATGAGTGCGACTGCCATTACCACCACTGTAAAGATGTTGATCAGCCAAGCGCCACTTGGGCATCCTCGTCAGCTTACCAAAAGCAATGGCTGTCAATGAGTTGGACGCGATATATCTTAAAGTATTGTAAGGGTCATCATTTGGGTCCAGGAATGGGTCTGCTGGCGGTCCTGAAGGCGAGTTGGCTGCGCTAGCCGATATGATCAAGACAAAGATCGACAATAGAAACATAACATGCTGGGCGGAGTGACCGGGCAATGAGGTTGCCATCGAGGAGGTGGGCGAGATTGAGAACAACTCGCGCGGGTGCTCCCTATACTGAAGGTAGGACTGGATCGAGACTAGAAAGCGACGGGGAAGTGCGCGATGGAAGACTACTTGCCCATCCGGGCGAATAAATACGGTGGGAGAGCCCACCGGAGGGTTGGCCTATACCGAATCGTATATGGCCCACATCTACAAACCTAAGCGCTCGTTGAGCACTCATCGAGCAAATTGTTTTGGTATAGCTCAGGGCAGCTGCCACTTTTGGCCAAAGATGACTCGTCTCCACCAATCAGACCTCGCAAAACCGTCACCAAAGTCTTTCGTAATTCTGGCGTTTCTCAGATGCACTTGCAATTCGCTTGCAATGCGATTTGAAGCGGATCAAGGTACACGGCTGCAAGAGCGTCCTGTACTGGTATGTATACCGTACGTACTCACCATACCGTGCGGAGAAGTGCGCAATGGAAGAGACTTGCAAGCTTGCCTATCCGGGCGAAGAAATACGGTGGGGGAGCCCGTTGGAGGGTTGGCCTACGCCGAATCATAGTATATGGCCTAGTACTTGCAATGCGTTTGCAATGCCATTTGAAGCGGACCAAGATCATCACGGCTACAAGACACTGCGGGAAGTAAAGTGATTTATAATCAATGGCAGAAGCACCAGAAATTAGTGTCAATTGACACTGATTATTGGCACCCTTGCCGCTGATTTGTATTAGCCATTTTCCTTTACCCTAGGAGCCGACGTGCAGGCTATCCCAATGATATCAGGGCTCTTGATGGTGTAAATGTGTAATTAGATGGGAGACAGTACAAGGAACGATACGTAGACTACTGGTATAGAGATACACAGCCGCGGATACCACCAGAGCCCGCGCGGGGATAACCAACACAACGGGGTCAAGCTCTGAATGTACCTAGTGTGCATACGACAACGCGATCGAGTGTCCGAAGGCGAAGGGGGGTGTGGGACGATGGGCGGGGGTACTACTACCTCTGATACAAGCGAAGAATGGCAGCGAGGGCAGGAAACAATGAGCGGAAGCCACTGGTCTTGTTCAAGGGTGCTCACTTTGCTCCCCTCGATGTCGATATTCATTCAGGCGATAAGTTATCTCGAGCTTCTTCCATTTGCCAGACAACCCAGACTATGTGGTCAAGCTACGCTGAGATTAAAAGTGCGATTACATAATCCATTTACATAGTATGTCTCAACTCCGTCAAAATCACTCAGGCGATAGGTAGATGGACAGAAAAGTCCTTGCGAGCATATGAAATCTCATTTTAATTGAAGAAAGGGATGCGAGAGGAACAGGTGGCTAGTGACAACGGATGAAGGACGTGGTGGTACGAGTCCACGAGATCTCGAGACGAGATGCCGGAGTTTGAAGTATAACGCGCTGATAAAATTGTGTGGCGCGCGCGTCGGTCACGTAAATGGATTTTTCTTTTTTTGCGCTGCGATCGCGTACCAATTATATATTCGGTCACCTCACCATCTCGGTCACTTCACAGAACGCAAGTATTTGCTGTAACAATTATTTTTCTAGGCATCCACATACTCTTACTTGCTACGAAGCTGATCGACGAGAATCCACGCTGGATTCGTAGAGATAAAATGTTGACGAAGGTGGAGCTGGATTTCACGGGCGTGATTCGATGCCGCGCACAGCCGAAGCGGAGTCCCAAGTCGGCCAACTTGCTGCCACGCTCAACACTGGCTATCGTAGGCCAAGGAGTGTGCGTGTCAGTGGAGCCTCATCAGTTAGGCTGGCCCACAGATACCGTTGTTGTTGGTCCGGACCGCGAGTATACATTATTTTCTGAACTTGTCCTACCACTCGTATTCTACCACACATATGCTTGTCAGAGTGGAAAGCAACAGCCAAGCGCAGGTGTTTTATGACAGGGGTTAATTGTGCTTATGTCAGCGGCTGTCTTTTCACTAGTTTCGGTTTTTAGCCTTGCTCTTGACATTCATCCGTCCGCTTCACGCGCCCACACCTCCGCACTGTCTCAAAGGGACGGGTTTAACGACGAACCATGTCCGTAGCCCGAAGTCAAGTCCAAAGAGCCACCACTCGCCTTCCATGGACCACTAACTTTCGCCATCTCCTCCCCATTCCAAAGCATTGGAAGTTCAGAAGTTCGTACCTTGACCCACCATTCAAGGCTGTCTCCGCGAAAGACCGTATCAAGTACTGGAATGTTGTACCTGGGGACCGTATACGTATACGTGGCGAAGGGAGGAGGCTTCATGAGGTTATGAGTATTAACAAGTTCACGAACCGCGTTTATTTGAAGGGTACCAATCTCATGGTGCGTTGGGTCGTGTTTAATCATGGGTTTTGCGAGTTTACGACGTGTCTTTGTGGGAATAGGAAAGGAACCCGTCGAAAACGCCGGTCGCCAGAAGTGTGCACTATTCAAGGTGCCAGCTCTTCATGGGCGAAAAGACTGTAGCAACACCTTCGGGAAGCGCGAGGAAAATCTCGTAAGTGCACCATGCATAGCTCTCCATCGACAACTGAACGCTCTTCGATGAAAGTGTCTTTGCCCGGCGTGTTGGAGTGAGGGACCCACACTGGCAGCCTGAAACCCGTCGTTTCGAGTGGAAACGTATCGTGGTTGCAACTATCCCTGCATATTACAAGAAAACCACTTCGATCGAACCACTGATGATCCCGTGGCCGAAGGAAGAGGATCCAGAAATTCCGGAAGGTGTGTGGTGTAATTACATTGGCGAAGTCAACATGCTAAACCCACGGCGTTTTCAGCCAACCCGTTCTACGATACTACCTCTGAGTCGGTTCTTAAGATCACGTATCAGCCACCGAGTCTTTCGAACCCCAAGCCAGCTGACGAGGACGCATACATCAGTGGACTATTCAACCCCCATCCCGTGCCTTTCAATGAATCCATGCCCGTGGAGTTCCATCTGGCAAAGGAACTTGCGAACCCCCACAGCCGTGCAAAGAAGCAAGCCCGCTGGCAAGCCACCCAATCCCGGAAGAAAGAGCTCCTCACGAAGTTCCTTGAACGTGAGCTTATGGACCTCCGAGGCCGCTCGGCAAGGGAGGCGCGTGCCGAGGGCGCGTTCAAGTGGCGACAGAAGATGGAGGAAGAACGCAAGGCAGAGAAGAAGAGACGGTGGTTCACTGCTGAGCGTATGGCGAAGATTGAGTTTAAGGTGAAGCGCAAGCAGAGAAAGGCGGAGAAGCAGAAGGAGAAGTTGAGCCAGTTGGTGCTCAGGGTAGCTTCCAACCAGGTGATTCCTGCTTCGGAGGGCGGGAAGCCGCAGAGGGCCTCTACGTAGAGGATTTGGTTTCGAACAGTAGTACATACTCTCATAATTCTAAATCTGTGGTTGAATTACCTGCTCTTGCTTGGCGGACCGTGGCTGGGTCCCGGGTGTGAGGGTAGAGATCGACATATTCGGACACCACGCCTCCTGAGAAAGTGTCAAGACGTACTCGCAGAGCCTCCGCCTTACAGCACTGCACGTTTCCGTCCACCTTTCATTCACTGCTGACCCCCTTGTTCGGTTGAGCTGATGAGCCGATAGTCCACCCTCTCTTAACCACTACGAACACCTGTTCTTCAAGTTGTGATAATTGCGACCGTGACTTGAACGCTATGGCCTCCACTACGGACTCTGGCGTGAAGTATCGTGCTCTTCCGGCTTCAGAGGGCGCCGCCCGCGAGGACGACGAAATCAACGCGGATGAGCCTCTCTTGAACCATGACTCTCCATCACCAGACGCTCCAGTAGACACCCGAATAAAATGGATATACTTCATGCTCGGATGTGCTATCCTCTTGCCTTGGAACGGTACGTGATGCTTCAAGATACAAGTACATCGTACATTTCATGCTTAACATGCTGTTCAGCGCTGATCAATGCGACATCCTTCTTCCTGTCGCGCCTGGTGGGGTCTCCGATATATCCGACTTTCAGCTCGTATCAGACTAGCGTGTTCTCACTCGCCAATCTCCTCTTCCAAGCATACTGCACTGTCACGTCTAAGCAAGTTGGTACCATTTCATGATACTTCTGTCTCGAGTACTTACGGTTCACTGAATGATAGTCGTCCCCTTCTCGTCGCACATTCTCATCCATAGTCGTTCTAGTCGTCTTCGTATCATTGCTATTCTTCAGCACATTCATTCAAGGCACACCATCAGGTTTCTTCTCGTTCGTTCTCTTCAGCTCGGTATGTCTCGCTGCTTGCGCCGCATACCTATCAACAGCTGTCTACGCGGGAGCTGCGCTATTCGGCGGATCATATCTCCAGTATGTCCTGTCCGGTCAAGCAGCCGTTGCAGTAGCGGTCAGCGCCGTTCAAGTTGCGAGTTCAGCGGTATCCGTCTGGGGCTCGACCCCAAACACCATCGCTGCTTTCATCGCGGGCGGCGGTGCGACAGACGGGAAGGCTGAGGAGGTAGCTGCACGGATATTCTTTGGGGTGTCCATAGTGTTTTCAGGGTTTACGTTCGCGGCGTATACGTGGTTGACGAGACAGCCTGTGTATAAGGCGACTGTGGGTGTTTTGGAGCAACAGTATAAGATAGGGAGCGAAGATGTGGAGGAGCGGAGGGGGCTGGTGTCGCATGGACCTAGCAGCGCGATATCTGATCCGAAGACGCATGCACTGAGGGTTTTGAAGGAGAACTTTATATTCATGTTCTCTATCGCATATGTTTTCGTGGTTACGCTGGTCAGTGCTCTCCTTGTCATTACATGTTCCTCCCAGAGACCAAACTGTTTTGCAGGCCGTCTTCCCCACCATCACGGTCACCATCCAGTCAACCAACCCGAATGTTCATCCTCTACTCTTCACAGCGATCCATTTTCTGGCCTTCAACACCGGCGACTTCATGGGAAGATACAGCTGCTCCTTCCCTCGTCTAGTCATTTCGTCAGCCAACAAGATCCTGACAATGTCCCTCCTCCGGACATTATTCGTCCCCCTCTTCCTCCTCTGCAACATCCAGCGACCCTCAGGAACACTCCCCATACCACCCCTCATCAGCTCGGACATCTTCTACATGCTAATTCTACTAGCATTCGGAATCACGAACGGCTACGTCTCGTCGCTGGCGATGCTGGCTGCTCCTTCCTTGGAGCTTAACCCTAGATTGAAAGGACGTCGTGAGGATGTTGATACCGCGGCTACACTGGGAGGATTCTTCATCATTGTTGGCTTGGCTATCGGGGCGTTCTTTAGCTTTGGGGTTCGCGCTGCTATCTGTGATTGTAATCCGTTCCGAGCGTAATAAATAGAGGTTGATACCAGGATTACAGAGGAGATAATACATGGTATGAACATTAGTGTACATGGTATGGTCCGAATGATACATACATCGCAGTTCGTGTTCGTGTTATGATAAGGTGCTCTTTGGTGCACCTGGCAAGCGAGGAGCGAGGTCTTTGGCTTGAGCTGCTTGCCTCCTTCTCCGATGATCTGCGACTCTGAGAGCAAAGATGTCGCGATGAAGGATGTATCGTTCGTGTGTCGGTCTCGCTGGTGTCGACTGACCCGAAGATAATGAACCAGGAGGTTTGGGGCTGGCAGATTTCTTGTCCTGAGTACTGCCGCTCTCTGCTTTCTTCCCATCCTCTGCTTCCTTTCCCTCTTTATCCGTGTCCTTTCCCTCCTTGCCCTTCTCTTTCTCTTTCTCCCTTTCCGCCTTTTCTTTTTCTTTCTTCTTCCGCTGCTTCTCCTCCCACTCTTCCTTCACTTTCGCAATTTCTTCAAGACTAGCGCCGATCTTCGTGTCTGGCTCCGGATCAGGAGCGCGGCTCGCGAATCCACGGTCAGTGAGGTGTACAGGGCATGTATAGAGAAAATCTATCGTATCCACTGTTGCGAGAACAGTCGTAGTAGGTTTGTAGCAGATGTAGCAGGCTTTGGACGCTGCTGCCGTCTGAGGGAAGTGCAAGGTCACGAAGAGGAAGTGTTAATAGGTATGAGAGGGAAAACACACTCGTTTATAGTAGAGGTTTGGGAAGGACATTGGATGGGTCTTGGTCTTGGTGTAGTGCTCGTTAGTGGTCGGTTGGTATTGACGCTGGTCGGTACGAACCAGCTCCTGTGTCTTCCTGTGTACTGTTACCCCG